>JAGQEM010000040.1:0-164722 GCA_019202945.1 Corynespora olivacea
TACAGAAGGCTAGGTTCAAAATTTGAGCAATTATTATTAGGGCGTTGTTGAGATATCAATATGCGATTTTTGCGATTTTTGGTGCGTTTTTGGGTGATCGGGTTACTGGTCTGATCGGCTTAGTGATTAAACACGTTATCGCGCCGTATTACCCAGTGCTTGAGCCTTATATGAGGCTAGAAATAGTTAATAATTATAGTTTGATATATCTACAACTACTCTAGGTAGTCTATTTGTATATCTGGGTCGTAAATATGAATTGGTTGCATGTAAATTTGGATTTTGACGTTCGCGATTGAGTTTTGTCCGTGTTCTCAAAGAAACGTGCAGAATCTCCTACAAAGAAAAAGCGTTGAAAGTTCAAGTGAAGAAGAAGTGTGATTACATGTCCACGAATACGACGAAGAAGCAAGAATGGAAATGTGCGCAATGAAATTACAAAAGGGCTCCACTTCCCATGTTGGCAAATTAAAAAAAAAAGAAAAGAAGAGAAAAATGAAAATAATTTCGTAGGTACACGACGTATCGCACTCAATCCAAAAGAACGTCGTAAAAAACACACCCCCTCTAACTTAGCCACCAGCCTAAAGATCCTCATCGCGGCTCTCGACATCCACCCCCACACTCATCAAAAGCGCCTTCAATTCCTCTATCCTCGCGTTCTTCCCTCGCGACACCGTCGCACCCGCCTCCACCTCTTCTTCCAGCTCATCTACGGCCGCAGTCCGCCGCTTGACACGGGCTTCAGCCTGTTCCAGGTTCTTCTGGGTGTCGGCTAGACTCTGGTCACGTTGGATGGCTCGGGACTCCGCGTCCACGAGTTGGACTTCTCGCCGGGAGAGTTTGTGCTGGAGATCGGCGACTTTGGCCGCGTGTTTGGCGTCGAATTCGCGGGTGAGTTGAGCGCGGAGACGTTGCTCGATGTCGCGCTCGAGAGAAGGGGTGGAGCGCTCGGTAGCAAGCTTGACCTCGAGATCCGCGACAGTCTTGTCGCGCCGGCGAAGTTGAGTCTCGAGCTCCTCGCGATCAAAGGGCTGCTCCTGTTGAGCTTGGGTTGCTGCCTTTTCAACATTCAGCTTGGCCTCGAGATCGGCAATGCGGTCCTCACGATGCTGGATACGAGCCTCCAGCTTGAGACGCTCATCCCGCTCCCCTTCGATGGCACGATCGATGTCTTGCTGGGTGAAGTTGCCTGCGGCACCAAACGACTCGGTCAATTCCTCGAGCTGCGTGCGGAATTGCTGGATGAGGCGACCTTGCTCCGAGACCTTGTTGTCAGCCAAACGCGCATACCCTCTCAGACGCTCAACCTCGGACGTCAGCCTAGCGACCTGGGATTGAGCCTCTTGGGCTTCCTCGGCAGATTTCTCGCGCTTCGACTTGGCCTTCGCCAGCATCTTTTTATCGTCGTCAAGGATGCTCTCGAGATGAAGGACGTGGGCTTCCTGATCACGGATGTAAGCATCAGCCCTTTCGAAACGTTTCTCACTGCGGTCAAGCTCAGCCCGAAGGTCGGAGATGGTCTTGACGTCGTCGTTGTTGGAGACTGTAGTTTCGTCGGCAATAGGATTGCCGTTGCGGGCTGCATCGAGTCTCGCTTTCCTGTAGGCAGGGTCGGCAGCAGGGTCGGAGAGACGCTGCTGGAGGTCGCGATTACGAGTCTGCTCCCAGACAAGGTCTTCTTCAACCGTGCCCTTTTGCTGATACAGATGCTTGTAGAGCTTCTCACTGGCCGCGAGCTGCTTCTTGGTGTTGCCCGCGTCGACTTCCATGTTGGACAGCTGCTCGCGAAGGTCGGAGATTTCAGCGGCAAGCTTCTTTATCTTGAATGATTGGGATGCGCGGTCCTCGTCGAGACTCTCGATTCTGCCGAGAAGGACGATCTTCTCTTGCTCGAGCACCTCGGTATCGCGCATGAGTTGTGGGTCGACAAGACCCGTCACATCTATTAGAGGAGTCCGGGCCATCTGCGCACCGATCTCGTCAGCTTGATTCTCGATGATTTGCTTGAGGGTGGAGACTTGCAGGTCATGGCATTCGAGCTGCGCATTGCATTTCTCAAGCCGTGCCATCACCATGACCGCCTTCTCCTCCTTTGCACGCAAGGTACCTTTGCAGACCTCGAGGAGCTCCCTGTTGAGGTCTGCAGTCGTTTTTAGGTCTTCAAAAGTGGACTGCGCCTTCTCAGCGACCTCCTCGTGCGCCTTCGCGGCCTCTTTGGCATCTTCCAGGTCACTTTGAGCAGCCTTGAGCATGTCCTTGTTCAGCTCGCAAACCTGCCGGAGGCCCAGCAACTCGGTCTGCATTTCCTGACACATGGCCTTGTTCGTTTCGGCCTCCAGTTGTACATCTTCCATGGCCCTGTCAGCCACAGGCGCAAGAAAGGCGGTGATTGGAGGTGTGGAGGACGGGAGCGAGGACATGTCAGTAAGCGGCAGAGATGGGTGGCTTTCAGTGGAAGCGTTGGTCGACCTTGGCGAATTCGGTGTTGACTGTAATAGGGTTTCGACAGCCTCCGCGTCTGGTGAATGTGGTGGTGATGCTGGCGTTTTTTGCGAGCCAGTGGTGCCGCTCCCAGGGTTATCGGAAGCGTGCTTCTGGTTAGTGATGGGTGCGAACATACTTTTCCAATTGTTTTGCGGTTTCTGCACAATATGGTTTCGCATGGGCGTTTGTGCTTCGAACTGGATTGCGACAGCGAGGAGGGTTACCGGCTTATATCAGTGCTCTCGATGAACAATGTCGCAGTGTATGAAGTATTGTGAAAAGACATGGAAACGTTCAGATGGGGTGGGAACATTGTGGAGCAATCCAGCATCAAACACCAAACGAATTGGACGGGTGGAAGATGCCAAGATGCTTTCGTCGCAGCATATGTATATATATATATATATATGAATATGTATATATGCACATTGGGTGCCGCGGCGTTGTCGCTCTTCCAGCTCACATGGTCGACTTTACGAGCTCGGTGACCTGTTTCTCAATGGCCTTGTCGTCCAGCCCTTTGAGAGGGATCATCTTCTCCTTGCCGAAGTCTGCGGGCGA
This sequence comes from Corynespora olivacea, assembly GCA_019202945.1. Taxonomy (NCBI): domain Eukaryota; kingdom Fungi; phylum Ascomycota; class Dothideomycetes; order Pleosporales; family Corynesporascaceae; genus Corynespora; species Corynespora olivacea. Next base: position 3,049 of record JAGQEM010000040.1, read on the forward strand.
TGCCATGTCAGCGCCGTCTCCAGCCCGATTCATCCGCCCGTCTCTTTCCCAGCAAACGGCTGGTGGGTATATCGGCATGGGGAGGGGGGCAACGCACCGTATCTCGCATAGACCCTGGGCTCGATCGCGCTCGCTTCCCGGATCAGAATGGGCGTGTGCGGGTTGTGCTTCTTCATGGTGGGATAGGACTTGGTGAGGAAGTTCCTGTCTCTCATCAGCCCTTGTCTCGTGTGCATTGCGCAGGGCAGGCGTGGGAGTACCTCGTCGCAGCGCTGTGCTCGCTCGTCTGGCAGAACAGGAACCTCAATTCGCGCAGCCCCGTGGAGAAGGCATATTTGGTCGCCATCGTGACTCGCAGCCGTTCCGTGTCGTGCTTTGGGGGGTCTCTCTCTCGATGCTCTCCATCGCATGTCCAAGGCCTCTCCTCCGCACAGGCCAATCGGAGTCCGCCCCGAGGTAATCCCGCTCTGCAATCCATCCTCGCCCCCATTCCCTTTATCCCTCCCGGTCCGTCCTCTTCAGGCTCCGGGTCCGACAACGGCTCCGCTCTGTCCAGCTCGACGACTGCTCGTCCCCATCTCCCCTCATCCAACCCCCCTCTCCTTGTCACGGCAGCAGAAAAACGCGAAGCCAACATGTCGTTCCGTCCCGGTTCCCGCATCTTCAACACCTTCCGCGCCTACTACGGCCAGCCGCTGCTGCGCCGGCGGGTGGGCACGAATGCCGCGCCCGAGCAGACCGGCTTTGCGAAGCTGTGGAACAGCCCCGTGGGCCCAAAGACGGTGCATTTCTGGTATGTGCCCCCCCTCTCTCGCCCGCACGCGATGCTGATCCTTCACGCAGGGCGCCCATCATGAAATGGGGCCTCGCCCTCGCCGGCGCCTCCGACTTCAGCCGCCCCGCCGACCAGCTCTCGCTCAACACAAACGCCGCCCTCATGTGCACCGGCGCCATCTGGACCCGCTGGTGCTTCGTCATCCGTCCCAAGAACATGTTCCTCGCTGCCGTGAACTTCTTCCTGTTCATCATAGGCGCCACACAGGTTGGCAGGATCGTGACCCACCAGAGGAGTCTGGAGCGCGCAGAGGGCCAGGCCAAAGAAGAGGGCAAGGTGCTGGAGGCTGATCTGAAGGATGTGGCGGACAAGGTGGGGAAGGCTGTCAAGCCGTAGGCTGTAGAGGGGAATGGGATTGGTGCATTGGGACGAGCAACGGTATACCTGCCCATGACGAGGGCTTGCGCTGTATAAAATATCTGTACTGAAAATAGGCCAGGCCACGTTCTGGACTTGCTTCACAATCCACGACTGCACGGAGATTTTTTTTCACGTCCGAAATCTGCATTCGCGCTGCTGACTAGAGTACCATTTTCCTGTCCCATTCGTTCCCAGTTTTTGTTTTTCCCACCGTGAAAGCCATTACACCCCCAAGTACAGCCCATCAGTCTACCCGCCCCATTTCCTGCAAGCAACAGCAAACAACATCAACCCTCCCCGCCTCATCACCCTATCCAAACTTCGGATGAACGCCTGATACCTGTCAGCCTCGATCCAAACCCCCGCACACGACCCGTTAGGAAAGGGGAAAATACTCACAGCAAGGGCAGCACGTCATGCCCACGCAAGCGCTACACTCGCACGCCCCACAAGCCCCCGTAGGCGAACAACATCCTTGCCCCTCTCTCCACGGCTTCAACAGGAGGCATCCTTCCACGCCCTGCAGGCACGCAACCCACGTCCAGCTGTTCCAGAGCTCCTGGAACGTCTTCCCGCTCTCATGATGCAGCAACCGCACCCTCAAATGGCCGTCCGAGTACGCCGTCGTCTGCGGCTGGTACTGCATCCCGTCCTCTCTCTCGGGCTGCTTGGTCGCCGCGCCGCCGTCACCGTTTGCATCCCCGTCGGCCTTCCCGTCGGCCGAGAAGGGGTTCCGCTTACAGGACGACGGGATCAAGGCGCGGATTGCCTCGTCGAGGGCGACGGAGAGCTCGGGAGACAGCGTCTCTATTTCGGAGGGGTGCGTGGGGTAGACGGAGGGGTGGCGGGGGTTGGCGGCGCCCGCTTGTGAGATGCTGTCGTCCGGGCGGGGACCGCCTTCGCTGCCGCTGCCGTGGGTGTTGCTGCCATGGTTGAGGGAGGCGGGGGCGGAGAAGTCGTCGGCGGATTGGGCGGTGGGAGGGGAGGCGTGATCGGCGGAGGGGGGGTCCATGGTGGGTAGAGATGGAAGTGAAAGACGCGAGGACGGTGAGAGGAAAGAGTGGAAGCGTCTTGCGAGTGTGAATGTTGACGGGAGGGGGTTTTTATTGCTGCGGGATTTCTATTGCTGCGGGAAACGTGGGTGGGAGCGAGGTTTTTGGCCGCCGTTATCTTCCAGTCATGGTCTCCGTTTTTGTCACCGCGGCCGCGGTTGTCGATTTCGCACACCCCCCCTTCGCCCATCGCCTTTTCAAACCCGTACTCCTCGACTGGAACCGACCCACCATGCGGCCGTCTTCGACCCATCTCCTTCGTTCCCGGCATGCTCAATCGAATCCCAAAAGCCCCACGCTCTTAGCAGCAGCAGCCAGTCAACCCATCGCAACACGCAGCAAAAAACGACGCATGCATGTGAACGTGGTTACAGCGAACCGTGTTGCGTTGTACATCTTTCCTTATCGATTTGTTGTTGTTTGTGGTGGTGGTGGTGGTGTTTGGGTACTGGGTACAGCGTTCCCTGTTGTGTACAGCTTACTTCACCGTGTCACGTGCAAATGCTCTGGACAATTCTTGGTCGTACAGTTTTACATATAACAACCCCTAAATCCAGTTCCCGGTTTCGCGCCAAAGAAAAAAACAAGTAAGAGATTGCATCCGGGTATCAAGAACGCTCCCTATGCTGTCCGTCATCCAGTTCAGTTCAAAGACCAATCTGAATAAAACGGATTCCAACGTCGAACAAAATCAGACTATGTTCCCAGGGTATATGTGTGAAATAACAAGTCATAGCAAAAACAAAAAAGGGAGCCCGTGAAGTGTGCGCTCAAGAAGCTGAAGTGAACATCCTTAGGTCTCTCTTTCCCGTGCCGTCGGAAACGCCTACCAACGATAGGATGGGAAGGCCTCAAACCGTTGCTTTTGAGGAAAAAGCACGTCCAGGTTCCACGTTACCCTCCGCGAAAGTTTTGCGTAACGCAGGATGGGATTTTCACACACGAACAACGACATTGATGCCTAATCCTCGCGCCTCACGGATGCAGCACGACAAACACGTTCTACCCACGCGTCCGATGATAGCGTGATGACCTTTCTCCGCGCACCAAGCGCGCGCCAGGAGCTCCAGATCCCTTGAAGCGCGAGCATCGAGTATGAGAACGGTCTTGCTATCATCTTCCTGCAATTCGTCGTCCTTCTTCTCCTCCCTGGGCGAATTTGGCGCTGACGGTGCAGGAGAGATGTACGTGTCCTTCGTAAACGGCAGTGTGAAATTTGGGTCCAGGACGTCGGTGGCGGGAACAAGCTTGTACTTGTAGGCAACGTGCAACGGATGGGCGTTCAGGGGCTCTGGGCGTGGTGAAGGTGCTGAAGTGGAAGAGAAGACGTCATCGTCTTGCATGGGACTGTACATGGGCGTGGGTAGAATCCCAGATGAATCGGGAGGGTGTGAGAGCAGAGGCTCAAAGCCGTGTGAGTTGCGACGGCTAAAATGGCGTGACGAACGATTGCTGCCGCTGCGGGTACTGTGGATGCTACGTTTCGATGAAGTGCGCGAGACAGGCGTTGCTTGAGACCTTCTGAACATGTGCGGCGTGCCTGTGTTTGGTGTTGACGATGCAGACGGTGGTGTACAGGGCCACGAGGTGATGAACTGTATGTCGTGAATAAGGCTGAACGTGTACGAATTGCTGCGACCCAGCGAACTGAGCGTGATGGACGCTATGAAGCTCTCTGATTCCGTGGCAGAGGGAACCGAGTATGTGTCGTTGTCGGTGAGGTCCGTATTAATCGCGGTCAAACCCCAGGACCTGTGTTCCACGGTTGGAATTGGTGGGGACTCAGCATCACGAGGCAGGGTGAGATCCGTAGGATTCACAGGAGCATCGTCGCCGCCGGGAATGATGACAGAGTCTCGCATCACCAGATTCTCTTCAGACGCAATTCGAGGCTGTCGCTCCGGCACAGATCGCTCGCTACTGATTGCATACCAGCCCTCCGGTTGGTCTTCGGGTAGCTTTGTGAAGGAAATCCAGCCCATGGACTCGACGGCGCCCTCAAGGCAGCCCAATACGCGCGCCACTATTGATGCTTTGGACCACCAGGTTCGTCCGGAATAGATGAACCCACCATAGAGATTTGCCGAGTCTCCCAAAGCAGCAATTGCCAACTTGTCGTTTTCGAGCAGTGTGGACATTAGGAAATGCGAGATGGCTTCTCCGGGGAGTATAAGGCCCGTCAAAAACGAACGGCTGAGCCATCCACCGACATTGAGAGTGTGTCCAGGGCCATCAGCCTGTGTTATCAAAGAGGTAGAAAGTGGGACTTGGAGTGAACGGCTCTGGTCTCGACTCAAAGTAGGCCTCTTCAGGTGGTCAAAGTAGCTTTCGAGAAGCTCGTTCGATCGCGGTGATGCTAGCGGTGTCCCGTAGACGCTGATTGATGATGGGGTGCTGGATTCGAGGAATTTCTCATACGGCGACTGTTGCTCTGATTCGGGAGTCTGTTCGGTGACGCCTAGCTTTTGCGCAAGGTCCGCAAGTATGAGATCTATGCCCGGCCATTGTATTTTCTGCGCAAAATGTAAGAGGCCTGAGAGCTGCCGGGTTTGATGTTGTGGGAGTAGCACGATATCGTCTCTCGCATCAGAAGTCATGGTCTGTTGTGCTGCACTCGAACTGAGTATAGACATGAAGCCGCGAGGCTTCCATTCCATCGTTGGTGTGAGTTCATCCTCCTCCTTGATTACCAAGATGTTTTCCAAGAACCTCCGGGCGAGAACAAGGTCCCAGTTTGTTTTCCTCGTCTTGAGATTCAGAAATCCTTGGTAGTCTTCAGGACTGACGTGCATTTGGCCTTTGACGTCATCAACGTCCATGCTCGTCACCGCGTCCAGTCGAAGAAGGAGCTCACAGGCTAGCGTAATTTGAAGCAGAAGGATCTCACGCTCTGTCCAGAGCTGGCGTACTTCATGCTCGGGCTCCGGGTCGTCACTCCACAAAATTTGACCAAGTCGAATCCGCCATTCGACAAGGCTGAAGTCATACCACACGCCTTTCAATTGCAGAATCTTGAGAAGCGTGTCGATTTGGACTTTGATGCCTGTAGGGTCGTCTGTACTGTCATCGTAGCCAGGAGGGGTCAGAAACTTTCCGAAGAGGAGTGCATACAAAGCGCCGGGGGAGTGGTTGTTTAGAACCGTCACCCTCCCCGGGCTGTCTTGGAATAGCTCATACAAGTCTCCAAATTCCACGAGTCGGTCGTATACCATGGACATGTCGACCTTTCGTATGCCGAGTCGCTCTGGCGTGTCCTGCATCATCTCCTTATTGCGCATCGCTTCCAGATACGCATTGCTGGTCTGAGATTGCTGCAAATCCGTAACCAAACTATCCGCCGTCGATAGCTCGAGGAAATGGGCAAAGCCGACTGTCCCTGTTTCGAGGCCTTGAGCATTCAGCATGCTCGGGGTCTCGACCACCTCCAAATTGTAGCCTTGAGGTTTCTTCTCTTGATCTCGTATAGTCGGCAGGTGTCGGTGCAGCGTAGCGGCGGAGAAGGCAGGATGGGCGAGCTGCACAGAGTCGGAGACGTCTCTGATGGTCAACTCTTCATCCCAGGGATACGAGGTCGCGGGTATAGGGCGGTCGCCGTCATATTTGATGAAGAAATGCGGTGCTCCCGAGAAGAGCGAGCGAATCTGCTCTTGGCCAAGTTTCTCCACCTTGGTCTCCTTCTGCTCTCTTTGCTCTTCCTGCTGTTCGGGGGGCGGCGTGGGGAGAGACGTCTCTTCCACCCTATCTATGCCCGCTCTCTGCACATCGATTGAGCTATTCGATTTCGCTGGTCTTGTCGAGTCGGCGATCTTGGAATCTCGGAGAGGTTTTCGCGGCGGTTCTTGCTCGACAACAGGTACTGGTATCTTCGAAACGAAGTGTGCCATTAGCCTGTGTGCTGTGAAGCGGGCGGGGGGAAGAGTGGCGTACCGGAGTTGCTGCATGTTTATCTTCCCGCGTTTTCAGCTTTCTCAACCTGAAGAAGTTCCTCAAGTTCGCAAGCCGTTTGCGTTTGCTGTTCCTTTGTTCCTTCTCCCCCACTCTACCTTCAGCCGCGTCGTCGCCTCCCGCCTTCATTCGCTTTCGTAATGGCATGTTGAGAGATGCTGGCAGTGAGCAGCGCCAGACCGGGCATGACAATATATAGCAAGAGGCCCGTACAAATAAGACGCGTCAACAACTAGGAACCAAATGGCCTGTTTCCGATTGCCTTGATCTGATCGCCAGATTGCTATCCCTGCAACGCATCCTGTTAATCTGCTTAGATGACGTCTGCGTACCTATCATTAACAGTCGACTCAACATAGCGAAACACTGATCTCCCCAATCACAGCCACAAACTGCAGCTAGAGACAACACTTTGATGACCCTTCATTCATCCAAACACATCAGCGTAGTACCTAGTCGAGGTGCTGGCTCTCGCGCACAGGCAAGCCCCTCGACGCCATGCATTCGATCATTCTGCTTATTCGCGGACGCTAATCCGGATGTTTCTTAGCGGTCACGTGGCGTAACGCCAACGTCGCGCGTGTCTTCAACACATTCCAGTCCCAGCCAGCCAAATACTTAAGACTTCTGAGTATCATCTCTCCATCTTCTCAGTCATGTTCCGCTCATTACTCGTCATCTGGATCCTCTTAATCATACCTCACCATGCTCGCGATACCACGCTACCCCTCGCGACACTAAGACAGGCATTTCAATTTCAGATCGAGCAGCCGTCCTCAAGATCTAGCGATACTCTTCTTGTTCAAGTTCTATTCACAATTTCCCGTAACCCTCGTTAGCACGACAATGGTCAGCAAGAGTGTTATGATGTCTACCGGTTCGGCCATCGCAGGTCCGACCATCCCAGCGAGCGTGTCACATGATACCGCGGCTATATAGGCAGGGATTACTCCAACCAAAGGACTTTCGAAGCGATAGAGATAGAAAGCTTATAATGCTCAAGTCGAAGAGATTTTTCAGAACAGCGAGAAAGAGGGACTAGAGGGCGTGGTCACAATGTCCGTGGTGCCCATAGAAAAATAAACAAACGGCGGGTACTGATGAACAATGTAAGCTTCAGTGAACACAAGCTTTCTTCATCACCCAAGCACACTGTAAGTATTGTATATCATGAATTACGTTAAATGGAGCTTCAAGACTTTTATGTGAAGGGATCTTCCAGGCTGTTTTCTTGAGGCTTTTGGGTCTTTGTGGGTAGATGTTGTCAAGTATGGGCCCGGACCGCTCTTGGATGGAGGAAGGAAGTGTAGAGCTCTCCCGCATATCTGGGACGATCGGATCTGAGATGGAAACGCGGCAATCACGTGTGCCCTGAAATGACCATCGCCATACGCATTTCACTCACCTGTCAGTTGTTGTTCCCCCACCAACGCCGCATTCCGCTCTTTCCACAACAACATAGCACCGCCACATTCTTGCCGCACCTTTGCCTCTCCTTCGCAATCAATTTGTTGCTCTTGCCTCTGGAGGTGACCGCCGCCCCTTCCCCGCTCGACTCGTTTGCGGCAGTCATTACCGTTGTCTGTGCGGCCCTCCCAAAACATACCGCATATCGCTCGACCACAACACTCGACAACAGTTTTGTATGCATTGACAGCAACTTGTTAAATCTTTTGGTCCCCGGGCGGGTCAATTGACAGCCCACCGCTCCTTTACTGGCGCACTTGCACCGGAAGCTTTCGTCCCAATACAGCTCTATACAGCAGCTCGGTCTTGAAATACGGCGGCTTCTTACAGCGACAGTTTGATACCCACTGCCACAGCACTTGCGTCTCGGTGCTCTTCGGGGTTTTGTCTCTTATCTGTACAGATTGGCATATTCGCTCATGCCATCTTGATTGCCAAACGCGCGCCCCGTCACCACGACACTTCCTCGCCATGGACCACAAACATCACGGGCGGCCGCCAACTCGTAGGCGCACTGCCTTAGGCGACGCAACTCTACGTGCCAATGAAGATCACCGCCCGCGTGCTCTCCGCCACCGCGACAAACTCAGTCCATACGACCTCCCGTCATCCTCTCCCAAGTCGCACCCATATGATGAGTCCCCAGAACCCAACGGCTCGCTCGCAATGCGGCGCCCATCTCCTCAGCCGTCACCACAGCACAAGCGGCTCTCGGCTGTTGTTGACGAGTGCCATAACCCCAAACGCTATTCTGACGTGTCAAATGCGAGCACGAACGCGTCCAATACCTCCCGACGTAAGACACATGTTGGGCCTTGGAATTTGGGGAAGACAATCGGTCGCGGTGGATGCTCACGGGTACGAATTGTGCGGCACAGCATCACTGGTCAATATGGCGCGGCCAAGATCATATCAAAGGCCACTGCAGACAGGGTGCGGGCCATGAGCCTGGCCAATCTTGCGGCGAGTTCAAAGAACGATCCTACCATGTGCTCTGACGGGAGGGTCATTCCCATCGGCTTGGAGCGTGAGATCTGCATCATGAAGCTTCTTGATCATCCCAATATCGTTCGACTATACGATATCTGGGAGAACAGGAACGAGATGTAGGTTTGTTCGGATCGTATCTCAAAAGCATACCGGCTAATGTATTCGCAGCTACCTGATCATGGAATTCATCGAAGGGGGTGAGCTTCTCAGCTACATAGGTGAGAATGGCGCATTGCCCGAAGATCTCGTTGCCTATATCTTCCGCCAGATCATTGCAGCCTTGCTTTACTGTCACCGCATCAATATACATCACCGGGATCTCAAGCCAGAGAACATTCTGCTCGATAGGACCAACATGAGCATCAAATTGGTGGATTTTGGAATGGCTGCTCTGCAACCTTCAGGTTCGCAACTCACCACGCCGTGTGGCAGCCCGCACTACGCTGCTCCCGAGGTCATCAAGACGAAACCTTACGACGGCGGACAGGCGGATGTATGGAGCTGTGGTGTGATTCTCTTCGTCCTCCTCACCGGAACACCGCCGTTCAATTACTCTGGAGACGAGCGAGACCTACCCGTGCTCTTCTATGCCATCTCCAAGGCCAAATACGAGATGCCACGAGGACTCTCATCCGAAGCGACCGATCTCATCCGTAATATACTAATTACAAATCCTGAAAAGCGCATCAACCTCGACGAGGTCTGGAACCATGCTTTCTTACGAAAGTACGATCTGGATTCCAAGGAGAGCCTGAACTTGGAACGCTGGATAGGGCCTGGCCCATCGCTTCGGGAGTGGGAACCCTTGAACCTGACAACGATTGACCGAGAGATTCTACGCTATATGCGCACGTTGTGGCATAGTGAGTCCGAAGCGGCCTTGGTCAAACGCCTTCTCAACAAGGAGTAAGTAGAAATGCTCGAAGTGATTGGAAATGACAAGCTAACCGTGCTGTAGTATCAACGATGAGAAGTTTTTTTACACCGCGCTCCAAAAGTATCACCATGACCAAATGGAGAACTACGTGCCTCGGCATACTGTTGCATACTCCAACAGTGACTATCACCACAACAAGCGTTCAACGATTACAAAACAGGACATGATGCAGTTTCCGGGAAAACGACACAAACGATCGCAGTCGGGGTTCTCTATTCTCAACGACGAGCACCTGTACTCGAAACACAGCTTTTATGAGCCCCCGCCTTCGTCCGAGGCTAGCTATGATCCTTTTCGAGCATCAAAAGACCCAATTGTACCTACGCAATCGCTCCATCAAAACATTACTGTGCATCGGGGGTCAAGCGTTGCCACCCGCAGTTTGCGCCCTGCTACGGCTCTTGGACACCATGCACGGAGTACACGAAGTACACTGCGGGTACAGGCTATGACACGGAGCTCGAAAAATGGCTCTGCCATCTCACGTACCCCTTCCAAGAGAAGCACGCCTTCTTCACACCGCTCGGTCATTTCAGGGAGACGTCGATCCGTTTCTCGGTCTTCGTTGGTTAGCTCGCACTATCCCAGTAGCCCTCCTGTCTTTCGATCCCAGCATGGAATACATAGACGTGGAGTGAGCTTCTCACATCTCCGTCGCTCTTCAGTCGCTACAGCAAGCACAGCAGAGACCGGCGGTGTGCACTATACCCCAGAACAGCGTAGGTATCTCAATAGTCGCCGAGAATCCGCTGGGTCCTCCATGTATCCTAGTCCTTTGTCTCCGAGACCAAGCACAGTTGGGAGCTCACCTGCGGTGAGACTGCTTCCTAAAGTTGCTGTGGAATCAGTGCCACCCCGGCTGAAAGTTCGCAAGCCGGAGAGCCCCAGCAAATATATTTCAAGCGAGGCCCGAAAGGTCAGCACGGAACTAGGAAAGGCCATGGAAGAAGCCTTCAATCGCTCCTCCATAAGTTCAAGCGTCAGGACCAGAGCTTCAGGTGCCGATCTACGAAAGGAAAGGTCTGAATATGACACTCCTCCCACTTCGTTCTCCAATCGTGACTCCGGTGGTACGGTTGCGTCAGGAACTCCAGATAACAAGGCTCTATTCCAAAATCGACCACTTCCGCCTACTCCAGATGAAACGCCTCATGCCTTCCTGAAGCGCAAGCTCGCGGAGACACGACTGGAGCTCGCGCAGCGATTTGAGACGGTTGGCGACGATACGCAGCATCTCAACGATGTTTATCGCCAATTGGACACTTTCATAGATCCGTCTTCCAAGTCAGGAAAGCGTGCCGCGTCCGCATCTGCCAAGTCGGATCCATGTGGTGATGGCCATTTACAGGTCATTCCTGAGGAGGCCAAAGATGGTGAAGAGCGGTTCAAGCCCTATGGCCCCACGCCTCGAGCTGTAACTGACCCTGCTAGACCAACCCTCCAGGGACGGCGAGCAGTGACTGAGCAAAGCACAATCCGCTTGGTGGATCAGTCGCCAACGCATATCGAGCCACTTAACATTCGCAAACGAAGTGTAGCGAGCAACGCAACATGGACTAATGATTACCATGCGACCGCAATCCCATGGTCTGAACCTACCTCTGGCCATGATCATGAGCAGAACTCTTTCGGTGTGCGTACGACCCAGGTCTCTTCAACGAATCCGCCTCCCGCTGAGGTTCTAGAGAAGAAGGAAGGTGGCACTCTCAAGAAGAAGAAGTCCTCCTGGTTTCGCCGAAATGTCGAAGACAAGGATCGTGCACAGGAAGACCGGAAGCCTGCTCCAGCGCCAGGCCTTAGCCGCTTGCAGATTCCGGAAGCATGGCAGGGTCTGGATGACCGCATCAAGACTGATATTCGCAAAATAGGTGACTTGGGCCCAGATTCCAACAAGCGAACTATTACCGCAAAGCAATCTGAGAAGAGCATTAGTAGCGAGTTTCCTATGCGCAACTGTGGCACGGCCCTCAGCAAGAGCGAAGGAGGCGGTGGTGTGCTCAAGCAATTCTTCAACTTCTTTGGAAAGAAGCCCAAAGATGGGAAGAAGACAGGGCTAGATCTTGGAGGTATGTGAAGTTTCCCTTTTTTTTATCTACGAAATCTGTTACTAAGTGCCCTTATAGACAACTTCAGCACGTCCTCTATCTGGTCCGATTTCAACGAGTCCGACAGTGGGCTGGGCGGCCGTCCTGGTCCACCCGAGTTCCAGACGAACTGGCTTTCACGTTTTCTACACATCAAGCCCGTCAGTAAGACTCTGTGCTTCAAAGTTGGACGCCCTCGAACGCGTAATGAGCTTCTGCGGCTTCTACGCGAATGGGAATGCCGCGGCGTCCGGGACGTAGCAGTAAGCCCCGACAACAAGAACGTTGTGAACGCTCGAGTCGATAAGAACAATTGTAAGTATGCCCAACTTTTGTTCACTGCGTGGACCTTGCACGACAACGTCTTCACACTTGAGCTTGAGGAGTGTGCGCACGTCTGTTTCCGTAACGTTTCACCCAACTATCTTGGATGTTGCAAGCTAATTCATTGATACTGCAGATTTGAAAATCAAGCCTGTCTCGCTAGTAATAGAACTCTTCGTCATCTGCGAAAACGGCCGCCGTACGAATCTCTGCTGCGCTCGCTTTACGCAGACCCATGGCGCCGCTTCCAGCTTCCGCAAGACCGTCGACATCGTAGAGGACGTTTGTTTCAATAACGGTCTACTCGTGGTGGAGGAGGATACCAAAGAGAGGATGCTCAATGTTCTTGTCGCTTGAGAGACGTATTAAGATTCGTGTTTTGGATACTCGGTGTGCAAACTTCACTATACGATAAGGTGGCATGCTGTTAACTTGGGAGTTGGAACACGCTTCATGACTCGGATGCTGGTAGATGGTCTGGATACGAGGACCTGTTTTTCTGGATTCAATCTTCGGCAAAGCAACTATATCTCAACATCAACGTTGAACGGCGGCCACGGTTTGCATCACCGACCTTTACGCGACGACTCTTACGACTCATCCCAAGCTTCAGAGCATAGTCTCATGATCGACGGTGGTATCTTTGTCTTCTGGAGATGGAGAGGAGGACTCATGGACAGATACGTTTACTGTGTAATGTTTTGCTTTCTCTCAACTTTTTTAATGTCTGTTTTGCATGTAGACGGACATGTCGTGGCGTGTCGTCTTTGTCCCCTTATGTTTCTTCCTTTCTGCATAGTACGAAGACGTTTTGGACTCGACACCTGTTCGTCAATAGCAATGCGGATGGGTCGTGGGTCGGCAAGATGGAGTGTCTTTTTGTTCTTGACATTTTGCATGGCGAGCATAGCGGGCAGGACTTAATGATGTGGACGGTAATGATGTTAAGGGGTGCAAAAACTGGGATGGCATGATTAATTTCCAATTATGCACATTCGACGATGTTTCGCGGACTGCTTGAGGGGGTGTGACGTCAACTTGTTGGAATGGTTCCGAAGCTGGGGTTCCAACTGAGGAGAATGCACGTGATGTGGCGCAGATGGTTTCGCCACTGCGGCTCTTCGCCAAGACCGGACTAACAGTATTGCCGCACACAAAGCGAGTGACCACGAACCCCAAAATAACCCATTCACGACGACAACCCCCGATACTAACACAACAGGTACTGCGCCAACACCGCCAACATGCGTACCTACGACGATACCTTCAGCGGCCAGAAAATCTACCCGGGCAAGGTGCGTTCCGCCGCCACTATCCCCAGCTCCGTCGTTTACCACTACTCGAAATTCCGCATTCGAACATCTGCACACATGCGACAATGAGAGATGAGGACGGAGTGGCGCATTGAAAGGATACATGCTGATGGAAACCACAGGGCAAGCTTTACATCCGTGGCGACAGCAAGATCTTCCGGTTCCAGAATGGCAAGACCGAGTCTCTGTTCCTTCAGCGCAAGAACCCGCGTCGGATCGCCTGGACGACGCTCTACCGAAGGCAGCACAAGAAGGGTATCTCTGAGGTTAGTCGGCATACTTGCATTTGCGTTTTGCTGGGATATGGTTTGGGAATGGAGCGCGATATGACATCAATCGGAACGCACACGGCATACCCATCACGTCTATTCCCACCAATTTATCCCAGCAATCCCAAGATATACAACAAAGCAGAGCTAATCATCCCGCCAACAGGAGGTCGCCAAGAAGCGTACCCGCCGCACTGTGAAGCACCAGCGCGCCATCGTAGGAGCCTCCCTCGACGTGATCAAGGAGCGCCGCAGCCAACGTCCCGAGGCCCGTAGCGCTTCCCGCGCTGCCGCTGTCAAGGAGGGCAAGGAGAAGAAGGCCGAGGCCGAGGCCAAGAAGAAGTCGGAGAAGGCAAAGAGCGCCTCCAGCGCCTCCCGGGGTCAGGGACAGAAGATTGTCGGCAAGCAAGGTGCCAAGGGCTCTGCACCCAAAGTACAGGCAAGGACTCGTTAAAGCGCTTCTGGGGTGACGGATGGTTTGTGGATGTGAATTGCGTGGCCGGGACGGGAGTTTGAACGGAACGTAAACAGGTCGGGCTTTCTCTCCGTGGCGTGGTGTATGCTTTCTCCTTAGGGTTGTCGAGGAAAAGGGGATTACGGAATGGATGAGACAATCGTCATTCTTTTCGGAATTCTCATGTGAATGGGCCTGACACCTACTTCGAAATGGGGTCTGGCGATAGGGCAAATGCAATTCATGTCCTGATGATATAATGCGAACAAGGCTGAGTATCGCATACTCTCTTGCTATATCATGCTGACGCTTAGCCGGCCACTGTAATTGTACGCCTCGGACATTGGAAAGAGCAAACCGAAGGAGGTCGGGGTTTGGTTAGTTCATTCCACATGTCTGATAAGCTCCCATGGTGCCGTCACCGAAGCGCCCCTGCTACTGAATCATATTGCTCGTCTCCCACCATAACAACATAAAAGAGATAGTTCTGGTCCGCTCTAAGCTTCCTTCCTCTCCTTAATTGTCAACTTCAATGCGTCGTTACTCTCCTCACAGACAAAAATCCTCTTCTTCATCTGACAGCACAGCATTTCATTTCAAATCTTGTCCTTCATTCCTGATGAATCTCTGACCAAATGCCTTTGACGGCCCCAATATTTTCCATCCCCAAGATTGACACCCGAGCCTCCAATGAATTGCTCCCGGACAAAAGGACTTTCCACGTTTCCTGTCGTGATCCGAAGGGACGAGAGGAAACGACCAAAACCATGGACCCGCAAAACTCCCATGAAAAAAAAGATTATACCAAACCGAACGCTTTTTACCATCCCCCAACCTTACTCCCCCCCCCCCAAAAGAAAGTTACGAAAAGACGTGGACGGCAAAGTGCAAGGAAATGAAGAACGCTCGGCGAAACAGAGACGCTTGAGGATAGGGCTTACCTTTGATTCAAAACGCTTTTGCGATGCCGCTTCTTTCCAACGCTTTGTTCGGATGGTTTATTTCTGGGGTTTGGACCAGATGGACGACGGGCGCTTGGCCAGGCTATTGCGCTCGGGGATCGGCGATCGCTCCTCATGGAGTTCTGTATAGCATCCAGCGCCGGGAGAACTCGTGTTGCAAGCTACTCCCGGGATCCGTGACTGCTCAATGTTTTTCACGGATGGAGTCGGACACGGCTGCGATTCCTCGGGAGTGCGGAGGGGTTCGAGGATCTGCCCACGCTCCATGTTAGTGAGGTCGTAGATGCTATCATCGGTATCGTAGGCGTCTTCTTCGAAGTCCGTGTCCTCTGCATCGGAGTCGGGACCTTCGGCTTTGCTCAGCCTAGGAGTAAGATGTAAGTTAGGTATAGCTCATCTGGAGAGATGTCAGTGGATGCTGTTTGGAAACGTACCAGTCATGGATTTTGTCGTTCGCGATCGTCTTCTCTAGGCTAACGCCTCCATCTTCAGACTCATTGATAAAGTTGTCTTCGCATCCTGCAAGCAGGAGGCTGCTGGCCTTCTCCTCCTCCCCATCGAATTCGGAACCAATGAATACACCGCCATCGCTGAAGCCGCTATCGCATGCGCTCTCGCCCTTGTCCGGAACTTCGTGCGCGTCGGTCGAATTTGCCTGGTCGAGTAATTCCCACTCGTCGAAGGTTTCCACTGGGCATGACGTCGGGGTTTGCTGGCCGACTCTCCAGACCTTCTCCTTGAGCGACCTCCACTTTCCGCCAACAGCCACTCCGCCCTCCTTCTCGTTGGCCGTCTTCCAATCAAGCCATCGTCCAATCCGCGTATCTGTGCAAAGGCAATCGACAAAGCCCTTCCAGACATCCTCCATCTTCTCTACAGTCCATTTCAGACCAGAGTGAAAAGCAAAAGCCCGCACCTCATTGAAAAGGAAGCTCGCACTTTCTCCGCCGATGAAGGCAGGCAGGATGCCGAAGAATGAAGAAAAGTTGCTGAAAATGGTGAGCAAGAGACCGATGCTGGGAACTCGACAGCCGCCGGAGGACAAGACGGCCGAGGTGAAGTTGTCTACGCCTGAAGCACCTATCCACCCCGTCAGCAACCAAAACAGCAAGAAGCCAAGCCGCAGCAGAAGAGACCTACCGAAAACGGACCCAACGCCCAAATAGCCCATCAACCCGAAGAACTGTCCGCCCAGCCCAGACATGCCTGCTGGATGCAGAAACGCATAGTAGGTCCCGCCAACATTCTCCCTCAGCTTGAACTTGCCGAAGGCTGCGACCAAGACTCCCAGAACTGGGCCGATCGGGCCGAGGGGCAGAGCTGATGCGAGCGACCCGGAGAGTGTCGCGCCGGCGAGGGGCAAGGCGTAGTTTGTTGCGATTTGCGGGTTCTCGAAGAGATAGACGAAGGAGCCTTTTACCGCGTCTTTGGCGCCGTCGCGAGTCGTCTTACGCATGTCTGTGGGCCGGATTTGGCGATGGAAGTCTATATCGGTGAAGCGCATTGTGGGCAAAAATCCAGAGGTTGTTTGGTGTGCGTTTGTGTGTGGTGGTCGTGATTGTGGTTGTGAGTTTGTCGCGTGCGCAGAAACCAGCGTTGTTGGTGTGGTGGGTTGAAGGAGAGGGAGGGGAGGGGAGGACGAGAGTGATGAAGTACTGATGGGAAGGATTGTATTGTGCGGTTTCTGCTGCTGAACTTCGATTTCACCCGTCGCGTGACGTCGTCGTGGGCGGCGTTTGTATTTTTGTTTTGGAAAGTGTCGGGGAAAGGTAGGTGCGATGGGCAGGTAGCAACACTTCTCTAGAACAACTGAAGATCGAGGTTGTGGACTCGGCTCACCACTTGTCCTTCACAGACTGAATTGGATATACGTTGTAGGTCGTTCCGGATAGCGATCGCTCCATGCCTGCCTTTGAACTATAAACTCCCCAGGCTCTCTCTAAACGGCCGTCACCTCCCGATGTTGAAGGTCCTCCAGAACATGATAAACAATTGTTATTGTTGACATGGTTGCTCTAGGTAAGAGAAGTCTGCACATTGTCCGTCTGAGAGCCATGTCAAACTATTGTTCAGGCCAGTACAATAGCTGAAGACGGTCGACCGGGTAAAGGTACTTGGACCCAATCATTGAGAATGAGAAACATGAATTCAATAGTATGGAAGACAGTAACTAACGAGCATGACGAAGAAGGCGGCAGGTGTGTTGTCAGAGAGTGTAGGTAGGGAAAACTGACGAGGTAGAGGATCCGGTAACAAAGACAGGAAGCCGTCGGCATAGTTGTACACACAGCCTTCATCGCTGAGAGGTTGGAACCACAAGAACATTCTTACGAAGATGAATCTATCGCTTCGCGAATGCCAAACCGACGTCCATGATCCTGCCGAGCCCAAATGACGGTGACGATTCGATGGTGAAGAGATGAATGGGGCAGAGCTTACCTGCAGCAATTGGGCAGTTTGGTCCAATGGTGCCCAAGGTAAAGAGAGACTTTTACAATGCAAGATGTAGTCTTAATAATAGTCTTGGTAGTCCCAGCGATCGGACTCAAGTCGTTGTCATATACATCGCACTGACGCTCACTGGATACGGGAGCGCCGAATTAGGGGAAGAGAACCGGGAGAGGTCGTAGTACGAAGATGCAAATGGTTATACTGACGCGCAAAGTGAGACGCTTGAAACCGGTGTCACTACGCATTATATCATATCTGAGGAATTCCTTCGTATTGACGTGACACGAACTGAGGTGTGGAGATAGAAGTTTACACTCAGAGAATAGTGAAGAAGTAAAGTCAACCAGGCATTGGAACACAATATTCGGCGAAGATGTCACATAATATGCTTCTCCAAGTGTTAGAGAAGCAGGTCGTGGTATTACATACGACACTCCTCACAAGACCTTTCCGAGATTCGCAATTCAATATCAGGCACTTGCCACACCATTTCCCAACGGTTCACCCAGAGCCTTCATCTTTTACTCCGCCTTTTTCTTTTCTTCTCCATCACTAGTTCCATCCTCCTCGTCGCCGTTTCCCTTCAACGCCGCATAAGCCACCCCCACGCTGCCTGCGCCCGCGATGACACCATTCACCACTCCCGCGATCGCCCCTCCCATAGCAGCGCTCTGAGTCAAAGCAAACAGCGATCCCGCAGCAACATTTCCGATCCCAGCTTGTATGCCAGCGGCGACAGATCCTGTATCATCGATCAGTCCATAGTTTGCGAACGGAAAGGTGACCAGAAGTACCTGCAATAACTCCACCAGCACCGAACCCAAGTGCCCCCAGAACAACAGGCCAGCCGATGACCAAGGCTCCCGGAATGGCTACGGCGACGGCGACACGTTCAGCCTTGCTCCATTTAGCCTTGTTTTGAGGCTCGTCGTTGGCTTGGTTGTCGGCGGTAGCGAGCCGAGGAACGTTGGAGACCATGATTTCGGTTCGATGATGGACTAGCCGGTGAACGTATGAGAGAGACGAAAAGGCAGATCAGAGTATGGGGGAAGTTATTTTTGTAGTTGTCTCTCAGTGAGAGCTGATCAAGCCAAGACGCGCTAGCACTGATCGGGGACCAGAGAGACCACAGGAGAAGATGATTTGTGGGTGCGGGGTAGTTGTAGAGACGTTTTTGTAGAGTTTTCAAGATTGGAAGGAAGGCTCCAGGTGACTCTTGCAGTTTCCGGTTCAGCAAAGCGAGACAAGTAAAGGGAAGAGCAGCGAAAGCAAAGGCGAAGGTGGAAACCGATAGAATAAGAGACGTCACTGAATCGATGACACGAGAAGCTGTCTGAGATATAACCATACGGCATCGCAACTCCAGGTACGATGCCTCGACGTGATTGCTGCTTCCTCCACTCCCATGTTTGCCTGTTCTTCTTCACCATCACCGTGCTCCTCTCTTCTCTGTCTTGATCTCCTACAATCTTCACTGCATGATAATTTCCCATCCGGCGCAACCACCATCCCATAAGATCAATCTGCTCCTGGGACCTTGTTCTAGATGAAAGTGCAATGATTCTCCTCTCAACATGATATCAGTCACGTGTGAGTTAGGCACAATCCAGCTAGTGCACCTCTCTCAGCTACATACCACACCAGTCCAGCAACGACCATCACGTGTGCATGGACCACCGATGTATATATATAGATGGATGGAGTCGTCTCAGTACGGACATGTCCGAACGCGACACCATTTTCCCGGGCAGTGATTGCCTTGGATACAACACCCCTTCGCTACATGGACAGGACAGAGTCTGGCCAGGTCTATCAGTCATCGCATCTCGTCTCCGTCACACGTAAGCAGATAAACGCTCATCAGCAACGAATCCACCAGCTCTGAAACCTAAAGCACCCAACACGAGCGACTCGAGAGCAACTAGACCAGCAATGACGTAATTGATAATATCGGGGGTCTTGTCGTGACACAAGTCTCCTTCGCTACCTCTTGTCAGACTATCAAGCGTTGGTTCCATCACATGCGACAGGTGCCATAAAATGAAATCTCCTAATCGTCTCATTCACTCTCTGATCGAAATCTAACCCAGATGCCATACCAATAGATAAACCCGCCAGGTAGTGGACTTTGCCCTATATCAATCAATCAATCAAGATGTACGAAGAAAGCAAAACGAAAAATAACAAGGCTTCCAGTAAGCCCTCATAACCACCCCCTACCGCCTCTGACCGTAGTTTTTTCCTGCTACGTCGAGGGTAATATCCCAGAAGAAGAAGAAGACGAAGAAGTAGAAGAAGTAGAAGACGAGCTCGAAACTGGCCGCGCGCAAAGAACGCGAAATATCGATGATGCATGATAAAAAAACAAATCGTGAAAAAAGGAAAAATGACGAAGCGATACCCACATGCGGTGCAAGACGCGCAATCCCAATTCCGATCGACTCCCCCATCCCAACCCGACCCATCCGATAGGTATCCGCTGTGCAAAGACGAAAATAGCAACGAGGTGGAAATAGAAAAAAAAAAGCAACCTTCATCCCGGAAAACTCCAGCTGTACCGAGCATGTCCCCCATTCGTTCACCCGCTTTCCGTCCAAGAGGGGATATCCCAGAATAAGCCGCCGGTTATCAAACGCATAATGACATCGCAATTCCCAAACGCGATACATGGCAAAGGTGAGAAGGCTCGGTAGTACCCGTCCTGACAGGAGATATTTTTATACAGGGAGCGAAACAAGGCCAAAGACTCCGGATTTGAAAAACAGGCGCAGGTGGCGGGGTTTGCTCTATATGCGACTCGATATTGCGGGTTTGGTTTCCCCGGGATCGTTCTTTAGGTCGGGTGAATGGCTTTCTCGCTTTGCATCGTCGCCGCCGTTGTTGACTTTACCACATCCTTTGACGAGGATGTGTCGCTGATCTAGGTTAGCATTGCAATTCAATGCAATGTAGACGGACATACCTTGAGAGCGTCTTTCCGCGAGAAGCTCTTGTCACAATGTGTGCAAGGGAACGGCTTCACTGCAAGATGTATCCTCTTGTGCCGCTTCAGATCGTGGTTTCGGTTGAAGCTCTGTGGACATTGGTCGCACTTGAAAGGTCGGTCATTTGCCGCTGGTTGTTGGTGAGGTGGGTGTCCGAGAAAGTGTGGAATGGCGGCGGCGTGTCCACTGTTGAAGCCTTGCATCATAGTAGGGTGCATGCCGTTCACCAGAGTTAGGCCGGTATTTGGATTACTCATATTGCTGTAGACGGGTCCGGGGCCAGGCATGTAGTTGCCGTATGGTCGTTGGTAACCGTGCGACGAAGGAGCTGAATTTGAAGGTATCGAGGGAATCGTGCCATGCGAGACGGCTGGTGACATCCTCGGCATGGATCCGCCCGCGCTTATCGGGCTGTGCTGCGAGGGGCCAGATGAGTAGGGGAAGGTTGGTTGCTGGGGTGTCGTCGACGTTTGGTGGTAGTTGTTGTAGGTGGGTGTTGGTGGGGGGCCGGGACGAAACGAGTCTTGGGCGTGGATCGGCGATTGCTGAGGTGCTGAGCTCGACACGGGGGTTTGTGCGCTCATCATATGGTGAGGCTGCTGTTGTGCAGTCATGGTGGACATGGTTGACGAGGCCGATGATGGCGTGAATGGCGGTAGCTGTTGATTTATTTCGTAGGGTGGCGGATTCAGCCCTTCGCGCGGAGTCAGTGAGCTGTGGTTCCCAAGCTGACGATCGTTTGGCGCAAACATACCTCCTCGGGGGTGGTGGTATTGGCTTTGCTGCTGCTGTTGCTGCTGCTGGCTTGAGTAGCCATAGTGGCTCGACATGTAGTTGTTGCTGTACGAATTTGGCATGGTGGTGGAGTGAGCACTACTTGTCGATACTCCTGACGAGGGACTCAGCACATCACCGGGGATGTTATTTGGAGGGGTGAGGAGGTTGCCGACGCTCGCAATGGTCGCTGAAGCCTGTGACGATTGTGAAGCGTTGACGTTATGAAAGGGGGAATATTTGTGCATTGGTGGAGGTGGAAGCTCGAAATTCCCCAACTGAGCGGCGTGAGGCCTCCTAGTTGCGAAGCTGGGAGGTGCACCCATTGGGTCAGGCCCAGGATGCATCGAAGCCCGGTGAGCCACGGCAGCAGCCACGTTGACGGTTGTGTTCCGGAAAGGCCGTGATGACCTACCAGCGTCTTGAGAAGGAGTTGGACTCGACCGCAGCGGTGACGCTGCAAATGGCGGGGTGGGGAAGTTCGCGGCTGGCCAATAGAGCCCACGTGAGGGCGTAGGCCAAAGGCGCAGTGAAGCAAGAGGAGTGCCTAGTCTCGAGGGACAAGATGGCGATGATGTGCAGGCAGTGGAGGAGGGATCTTGTAAAAAGTCACCCACCCACACAAACGCCCCAGCGGACTAGATATCCTACAATGGTGTTCTCGGCTAGTTTGCTGTCCCTCCGGACGGATGCAAAAGCTGGTGATGGGCGAACGGTCCTGGCAATGGTACCTGCGCGGGCTCAGACGGACAGTGGTACCGACGGATGCAGGCCTCTCCGGAAAGCTTCTAGAAAGTCTCAGTCTCTGCACACAATCAGTGGTGCTGCTGGCCGCAGGCCGAGAGAGGAGGGCGTACAGAGCAGCAAAAGCAGATGCTGGTGGAACACTACTTCCCACACAGGCAGCGCTCGGTAGGGCCCAGCTTCCTGGTTGCGCAGACGTGGTGCTACTGGGGCGGTCGCACAGGCTGTGAGGATGATGGTTTCGGGACAAGAGGTTAAACGTCCTGCTATAGCCGTGCTGGGTGTTGTCGTCCGACGACTCCCGGATTGGCTGGCAGGCGGGCAGTCCACGGTGCTGGGAGCAGCGTCGCCTTCCCAACGTGGATACAGGCACAGCCGGAGTGGTCGTGGACGCGAGATCTGGTGTTGCACGTTGGCGATGGTGGGGCGTTTGGTTTGGTCCTGGGGATGGTGATGCGACACAGGCAGATGGTGGTGGTGGTGGTGGTGGTGGTGATGATGAGGCGCGCGCACACGGCGATCCCGCTTTGTTAAGCTCAGTTCCAAGGAGCGATGGCGGACGAGGGCTGGACTTTGCTGGGCCTCCGGCGGTGATGTGGGCGTGAGTGTATATGTACAGCGGGCTAAGGCGTCAGGGTTTGAACTTGGGATGGTTCGCGTGGCTGTTTTGGCGGCTGGGTGGCTCCAAGTACTTCAAGCTCTAACCAGGCGATAGGGTTCGTCCGAGCGTTTGGGGGGGGGGGGGGGGTGATCTGGATCGGGGATGGGAGATGAAGGGCACGAGAGCAAATGGGCTACGGCGGGCGTGCTGGGCGCTATTCACACGCGACCACACGCAAAAGGGCAAAGCAGACGAGACACGGCAGAAGCAACTACTTGTGGTGACTGAATAATAAACCACACCGTTCAGGATCGGTTCAGCGAGGGCAGGCGAGCATGCATGGGTGGAAGCAAGCAACAATGCGGTGCCGGGGGCCAGCCAGGTCTGCTCCCTACGCCCTCCCCCTGTCGCTAGCCCTGTCGCTGCCCTCTGATCGGGGTCGTTGGCTTGCGGGACGGCTTGGACCAGCAGAGTGGAGGAGCTGTCGCTTGCGCCGGCCCGGGGCAGGTCAAAGGGAGGTCCACTGTTGCGGGCATGGGGACGGCGCTGATGACAGGAGCTGACCTCGGCGGGGCATTGGCATTGGCACTGGCATTGTTATTCTCTTTGACTGCTCTGCCCTGCCGCCGCGCTCGCGCTCTCTGCCAGGCCGTCCGTCTTGGGCAGTGAGGCAGCAGGCGCGTGTTGCGTGGCCATGCGGCTCTCCTGACCCGGCGACGCGGCACGACGATGAGACAGACAAGACGGCGGCCCATGATTTGTTTTTCCACGTCCCAAGGGTGAGGAGGCCGTAGGATGGGTCGGGACTGGCGCCAGCGCAGTTCGAACCACAGCCCGCAAGCTCCGGCTAGCGGGCACGGACGCGGGTCTGGCCAGAACAAATGCGAGCGCGAGCCGTGAGGTGAGGTGAGAAGCGCGACAAAGAATATCCTGCTGGGAGCTAGCTTTGTGCGCTCCTCGTGACGGACGATGATGGACTGAACACTCAGATATCACCACCGAGACGTATCCCATCCTCACTCACCCACCCACCCACTTACCCATCCAATCATCTACCCAACTACCCAACGACCTAGCCTAGATACCTACCTGCCTGCTACATAGTACATACATATGCACCCACTGCACCCACCATGCTGCTCGACGCCCCCCCCCAGCTCCGCGCGCGCATCCCTGCGGCCTATGCTTCGGCGACCAATACACGCCCGTGCTTCTGGAGCGCCAGCTGACAAGCTCTGGTCGCCGGGCTCGCGCCAACCGACACAAAGGCTGCGAGCGATCGACAGCTGTCAAGGACAGGGCTGGTCTCCAAGCTGGCTGTTGGTGAGAACATCGACATCGACATCGACATCGTCATCGTCATCGTCATCGTCATCATCGTCGCCCTCCAGAAGCAAGCAGCATCCCGCATACATACGTGCTGTGGACACGTGCTTTTTGGCCCCCAGGTCCTCGAATTCACAGTCGCAGGTACCGGGACTAGCGGCAGGTCCTCGTCTGACTGTGTGTCGCGCGTGGTGATTGGCTTCGGACCGCTGTACACCTGGATTCTGAGTCGGCGTCTGAGATGGATGGAATCGACTTATTTTTAGCCTCGATTTATCAATTATTGCAACTGCTCATGTCTGCCCGGAAGGGGATGGTGGTGTGTGGTAAGCGCGGAGCTGGGCCCATCTCGGATTGCGTCGTCTCCCACGTGCTCTGGATGCCCTCGATCTCGGCCTTGCGCTGTTCAGTCTGCTCCTGGGCTCTCGCGAGTCACATTGCAAGGCGTGCTGCGAGGGCTGCGGCAAAGTCGGCGTCTTGACAGCTCTGCGCGCTCCTCGATTGGCCGCCATGTGTGTGCCCGGAGGCGAGAGATCGAGCACGGGTGGATTACGTCGGCGGATCACCTGTGAACACACATGGAACCTCGGACCCATCGCAAACCATCCTTCATATTCGCGAACTCTCTTGAGATGAAGGACCCCCTTTCTGAATCCCGTGTCACAGCTGGGTCGGTCGGCAACCGTCTGCACCTAGCGAGCGACACCAATAGGGCATTTGCCTTAGCGAGCCTGTCAGTCAGCGCCGTGGGACATCATCTGTCGAACCTTGAGAAGAAGCCTGGAGTTGAGGCCGTCTTCCTCCTTCGCCCGAGGGTCCTGCAGCGCGCGCAGCGAGGAGATGACGGAGGGCAAGGATATAGACAAGCATAGCGCGTGGCCATCCATGCAATCCTTCGCTGACCCCTCGGCCGGATCCCATGCGAAACTGTCACAACACACCTATGGTACAAGATTCTCTGCGCGCCATTGGTCCGAACCCGGCTTTCGCGTCTAGTCTTCCGTTTCCGCGCGTTCTGTAGGTGCCATGTATGTCCTCTGTATGTGCATACAGAAAGAAGCCTTCCCCGCCCGCACGTGCCCCATTTCGTCTCTTGGCGCACCCTGTCCGTCCACCCCGTCTCCACCCACCAACGCTGCACACGGTTAGTTCCACGCGTGCTGCTCTGGTACTGGTTGGAACGACCTGTATCAGATCCTCACTGCCGTCTACGTAGTCCCGTTGCTAAGGTCCCGTCCCTTCAGCTCGACCCCAGCCTGTCCAGGTGCAGCCCCTGTCGCACGGCGCGCTGCACAACTTGGATTTGACATGGATCGCCTTCGCCTCTAGGACAGCCACCAGCCTTTCCTCATCCGTGGCCCTCTGATCCCCCGAGCCGGCTACGCCTCCAACCGCAATGTTGGGACTGGCGATGCAGGCAGGGCCAGAGCCAGTCCTCGCGTCCATCAATCGACCGCTCCGTTCCCGGCGGCGGCCACGTTGTGGAAGCCTCCATCTCCCAGCCGTCCGGATGTCCCCCGAAAGCCGATTCCAATTCGATTTGATTTGATTCGATCTGATTTGATTCGATCTGATTTGATTCCTGCTTCGAGTGTGCGGGCATCAAACGTCCAGCCTCCGTGGAGAGCCTCAGCATGGCGTCCACGTTGCCCCAGAACTTCGCCGTGGCTCTCCCGTACGCTACTCTTGAGCAGACACTGCGACCTCTCCAATTTCTCGTGCTACCGACAAAGTGTCGTAATCAAATGACTTTGACGCACCCCACGTCCCGACCATGCAGCTTTTTATCTCAGAGAACATTTTTCTCGTGTGCTGCAGGCCCCCCAACAGGTAGCATCTGCGTTTACCCACCGAATCATCGGACATGCCCATCAACTCGCCAAACCCTGAAGTGTGCCAAAAAGCGACAGCTTGCATCAGCGCACGTTTGGGCTGCCATAGCCCGCCGTCTCGTTGCGTCCTGAGCAGCGCGCTCTCATTTCGGCCCGGCACTGAAGCTACGTACTATGTAGTAGGTGTTTGGCCTCGGGCCCCACGGGACCCATATTTCTAATTGGAGTTCGGCCTCGTTTTCGTTCCCAATGGCTCGGAAATTTGAGAGACATCGCGGGAGATGGCTCCTGGGAGACGCCAATGAATACCCCTTCCGCAGCACATCCATTTCCTCCCGATGCTGAGTGGAGTCCTCCTCTTGTCAACCTACGACGATCCCAAAACAAACCTTTCAAAGGTGTGCCTCGGGTCGCAAAAAGAAACGCAAGCGCCCCATAGCGTCAAAGAAGCATCGTTCGGCTCATCGTGACAGCCGTGAGAGGACTTTCAGGTACGTACCTGCATCCGCAGGAAAAGCCTCAAACTCTCCTCAGCATTCCGTCGATCTTCAGCAACCGACCTGTAGTTCACTTCCCGAATCGGTAGTTGCCAGTTATCGTGCCCGCTAGCCTGGACGCCCTTCAAGCCAGCCCGTCGCTGGTCTGGATCGTGCAGATCGGGGATGATCAACACAGGGAATGCCCGACTTTCACGACATGCCCTCGGTGGAATCGCCCAAAAAGCCCATCATCTTGACATTCGTTTTCACGAGCAATGTCTTCAATTGTGCGCGCGCTTCGTCCGTCGATGATGCTTCCAAGCACGCTGCAAGCATCAGGCAGTCCTCCAGTGGGTCCTGCTAGTCTCACCGCTTGCAAACGAATATGCTCTGTTGGAGTATGGGCCGCTCCTGCTATTCGCTACTAGTATGTGGGAAAGTGCTGGATGACTTGTTTCGTAGCGGACATGGAGCCAATCTTCTCGTCATTCCGCAACAGGATACCGTATGCTTTTACACAAGTGCTTCGGACCCCACCAATTGCGCCCAAGACAGGGAAGCATGTGTCCCGGATCTGGTACGCCGTAGGTGATTCTGGTCCACAGGACTCCTTACGCTTTACCGCTCAAGCATGTCAATCACGGCGCTTCGTTTCCATCGGCAAATATCCTGCACTAGCCGCTCGCCCACCAAAGCCTGGCTCCAGGCTGGGCCACCACACGATCTTGTGCATGTAGAAGCATTTTTCCAACGGTTCGTCGACCACTGGGCATCTGCCTCGACCACACTCGAAGGTCGGGATGCTGCCTGCTTTCGAGGAGCACTTCCAGCCCTCAAAGGCATCGTACGACACCCTGGGGAGGTCGCACGCAGCTTGCCTCTTGTAGACCCCGAACCCTCGGAACTTTAATCACTTGCTTTTTCTCGACAGCTCGATTTCGATCTGGTGCTTGCATAAAT
Organism: Corynespora olivacea; assembly: GCA_019202945.1. Classification (NCBI taxonomy): domain Eukaryota; kingdom Fungi; phylum Ascomycota; class Dothideomycetes; order Pleosporales; family Corynesporascaceae; genus Corynespora; species Corynespora olivacea. The sequence goes on from JAGQEM010000040.1 coordinate 30,192, forward strand.
CATTGAAAGCTAAGGCTTTCGCGTAGTGGAATGGCCCGTAACTGGCTCAGCTCTCGAACATTTCACGGAGCCTAATGTACTAAATGCTCGATTAAGGAAACAGTCAAGTTCGCAAGCGACAACTATCGAGGAAATCATCATCATTCGCTTTTCAATAACGAACGTCTTGTCGACAACAGTTGCCATCTTGAGCGTGCGAGCCCGCTAAACAGTAAAATCAGGAGTTGGCCCCCCATCGACGGGCCCGTTCTCGACGCTCGTCATGCCGGGTGCTTGCCGCCGCTGACCGCTGCCTGCGGCTTACCGTCCACGTGCAGCCCTGCACGCTATCAGCATCTTCCGACTGACGTAATCTAGCGCCTCGCACTCTGGACCACTGTGGCCTTCCTCTCTCGTCGAGGCGTTTGCCGGTGAGGAATTCAAGTTGGCCCCAAAAGAGAGCGTTTACCATACTCTCACCTCAGACGGTCGGTTGGTGGGCTGACCTTTTGCGCGGTATGAATTAAAATGGGTACTATGGGCGGGTAGAAGGGCTGTTGTTAGTTACAACACCCTTATTGCCCTATCGCAGATTGCGTTGTTATGCGGAGAGTTCGGAATAGAAAAGTATATCCAAGTGTTGTCCTCTCGACGATGATGGGTTATTTCGAGCACCTGTGGCGGATACGTGGCCTATGTTAACACCGTTCATACCGTATTACCTGCGCCCCCCCCCCCACGAATGAGAGGTCTGCATCGATCACATACGACTCGTCAACCCAAGTACGAGACTGACTGCATTTCATTTGTAACATCTCGCCATGAACAACTCATCACACAGCACGGCCATTCACCCGACCGCGTCAACACTGATCGACCCTCATCGCCACTCGTCGACCCTCTACGACCATCGCCATTCCACTTCCCAAAGGATACGGGAGCTTATATCTGCAACGAGAGGTTCCACAAGATCCTGCGGATCCGAACCCAGACCATCACGGCAAACAGACAACCACTCTCGTTCAAACCCTCCACTGATGACGGGCGGGGGCCACAGCGTACAGAATCACTCATCGTATTACATGAGAACACACGGCTCGGCGACCACTTCCCTTCTCGGTCAGCGCATGCTACCGTGGCTTCTGGCTAGGCGAAGGCGGCCCAATCTACAATCAGTCATGCCCGTCATCAGGAGTCGTGAGAGTGACAAAAATGCAATCAGTACCATCATTCCGTTCCATCCCTATCCCCCCCCAAGCGGACGATGCCCACAGACACGTCTTCACGAGCTTCTGCCATCTCGCTCGAGTGATGGGGAGTTCTGCCGCCAAGATGTCATATGTACTTGAGCGGGGCATTCTCCATGACGGATGTTCCGCGCCACCTGTACGATTTACGATGTATCCATGCGTAGAAAAGTTTGATAGCTCTCGGTCCCTTTTATCATGTACATGTATATAGACTGGCTTTGGAAATGTGCCTGTGGTGCATGTTTGAATGCTTCGTGGTAACCTTTCTGTTCCTTATTTGCCCCTTCGTTCTATTCTGATGGTGGTGGTGGTGGTGATGGTAAGCATTCATGCTGGTTGTACCACTCTTCTCCATTCTCATCGTCACCACCATACGAACCAACCCGACCAGAGCGCCGACTCTCTCCCCGGATCCGGGACCGAGAGCTCCAAGACATATCGTCGTCCAAGACACGGTGAGCGTTGGAAGCGCCGGAGGTTCAAAATAACCACGTACAGAACAAGTCTCCAACACGACCATCGTTGCAAAACGGGGGGCAGCACATGGACCAACCACCACGCAGGAACGCAAGTGAACCGACGAGTCCACCGATGATTGATGCCCCAACAGCCCCACTTACTTCACGGAAAGAAGCAACAAAAGAAGAAAAAACCACGAGACGGGCAAGGAAGCGCAAGGGATGAAGAAAAAAGGGGTATGACTAAGCACATTTTTCCACTCTCCCGTTGCGCACAACCCATCGCCGAATCGGCGCACAGATGCCATCTGTTCCACGAGCCCTCGAGCTAACAGGCAAGCGCCCAGTCTCTCTCTCTCTCTCTCTCTCTCCCAGATCTCAAAACCCAGGCGCTCACGCCGCCACCGGACACACAGACACACATACATACACACACGGACCACCCTCCGTACCGCGATCCACAACCCCATGAATGCTCGCTCCAAAGCCGGAACTCCCAGTTACCCAATCCGACCACAGGTCTCAACGTCGGTAAAACATGTACCCTTCCACAATGGCGTAGAATCCGAGACACCAATCGGAGAGGCCGGTGCAGAGGGTGGTACACAAGTCTATGACCCCGACCGAGCTGGACCCGAGACTGCGTGGAGCGGTAGGAAGGGCGTGAGGCGGTGGTGGTGAGGTGGAGGAGGAGGTGGAAGTGGTGGTGGTGGTGGCGAGGTGTGACGGGATCGCCGGTGTAAGTTGGGGACAGGATCGGTGGAACAGGCGGTGGTACTTGACGGGTTGAAAGCGGTGGAACATGCGTATTGTGAGGGGACACATGTGCTGGGTGCAAGGTTGTACGAAAAATGGGCCTGCCCTTGGGGAAGTTTCCGTCTGCGTGGAAGGAGGAAAGCTTCGTTTGGGAGGGGGCTGTTGGTTTCTTCGGGTGCGGTGGGTGGTGTCTGCTGTCGACTCGAGCTCTTTCGGACAGTGGGGATGGTTGGTCGGTCGAGACCACCCTTTTCCCATGTACCCGAGTGACGAGGAGCCATCCGTCTCTGTCCTCGTACTATTTTACTGCCTTGGTACTGTTCTGGGCGGAGGTGCCGTGCTTCCCATTTCGACTTTGGCGCGGGATTGAAACTCACCCACTTCACGTGGCACGAATCCTACACTTCGAGCCTACCCACCTGCCTAATCCTCCCACCCTCTTTCCCAAACCTCTCCATGGCACACGTTCCCAAGGCCATACATAGCACGCAAACCATGGGTAACGACGAAACCACCCCCTCCAACTCCCACCCTTCGATCCCATCGAATTGCGCAAACGTACGATGCACGCTGCCACTGCGGAACCGTCCAATACACGGGGTAACGCTCTCGCCACCTCTGGCCCAGCAAAGGGTGTTGGAGTGCAACTGCTCGATTTGCTCGCGCAACGGCTACTTGCTCGTGTGTATCCGTTGCGCGAGCATGTGGTGGTGAAGGGCGGTGAGGACGCCTTCAAGTAGTATTCTTTCGGGCTTGGGAGGAATCTGCACAAGTTTTGTGCGAGGTGTGGGAGTGCGGTTTTCTTTGATCCGGGGAGGAGGGAATGCCGTTGTTGGCATGGGTAGCTCACGTGGGTTGAGACGGTCGACTCTGCAATGAGCGGCATGGACCTCGGCGCCGCCCCGTCAAACTCACAACCGTTTCCGGTGCAGGAAAAGGCATGATGATGTTTGCGTGAACGGAACACACGATTTCCGCCTGTACATCTACAGATAGCGGGAGAAGAAAAATGTACGAGGTGGTGGTGGAAGGCATATCGCCAAGACCTCGAGCCTCGGCAACGTACTAGAATCCCCCGAAGCCATCTCGACTTTTTCCCATGCCCGAAACCCATCATCCCGGTGCGGTACTTCTGCCCATCATGAACCGCATACGGCCCATACCCATCCAATCGCTCTCCTCCCCCTATCGGCGTGCCCTCCAACGCGGCAGCCCCCGGCGATTCGCGCAGACCAGAGCCGCAGCCGCAGCGAAACCCCCGAGACCACGCCGCTTCCGCGCAGCGCGCATATGGTACGGCTTGGTGTTCGCGGGAGGGCTGGCCCTGGGCTTTGCGGTGAAGGACTTTGTCGGGTCGAGCCCATGGCCCGCCCCGGGAACAGAGGAGGACGAGCTCTACCTGAAAGCGTGCACGAAGGAGATTGAAGATCTTGACGTGGTAAAGTACATGCGGTCGCAAAGTCGTCCTCGTGAGCCATCTGTACCTTTGGCGGACGGAGAGCAGAAGGCCTGGGTGGAGCTGGACATCAAGAACAGCATCGTGGAATCGAAGGGCGACGGGGGGTTCGGGACACGGACGGCTACGTTCGAGAGCATGGCGGGGATAAGAGGGTTGGGCGTACAGAGGGCGTTCTTGCATACGGAGACGAAGGAATTGGTTGCCGTGGTTTGGATGGGGAAGAGCTTGGGCGGATGGCCTGGTCTTGCGCACGGGGGTGCCATAGCGACCATCTTCCAGGACTGCATGTCGAGGATGGTCGCAGGCCCCGACGTCTCCATTGGTTCGTTCCTCGGTTCTTTCTCCATTCGAATTGCGGAGAAGAGGGTTGCTGACAAGCACCCAGATAGCATCGCCGAACCCACCTCGCTGAGCATGACGTATGCGAAGAAGACGAGAAGTCACAGTTTCTACATCATCCGCGCCTCGTTCACCGAACCGAAGAAGCCGCAGGTTGAGCGTCCATCCGAACTGGCAGCTGCGGAGGCGAAGTGGTCGTGGCTGCCGTCGTGGAAGGATCTGACGAAGAAGGCGCAGCCAAAAGAAGCGAAGGAAACTGTAGAGATCGTAGGCACGTTGGAGAACGTCAATGGAGAGCTGCTCGTAAGAGCGAAGGGAACCTTTCCGATTATCGAACGAGGAATCATACAGTGAAGACCGATAGGATAGATAGATCTGCCCCACATCAAGAGCTACCGGTCCGTATCTCGCACCGTGACGGCGGGACAGGCGAGACGTGAACACGAGGAGATGGAAAGGACGGCGGCCTCGTTGGCTGTATACGGCACGGACATCTTGTGGAGGTGGCGAACGTTGAACGGGAGCTAGATCTAATGTATGTGGCGGGGTCCGTCTGTAACAGTAAGCTGTAGTTTCACATATGCGCGATACCCTTGGACAAGAGCATGGAGCGACGAAATCACCAAGAAAAAGGAATTGAATATAAAGTCGAAACCCGTTGCATTCGAAGAGGGTTATTGGGGTATCTATACTTCGCGGTCGTCATGATGAAGAATGCAACCTCCTCCTCTGCCACTCATCCACCAATTAATTACTCGCCCCCTCCCCGGCCAAAACGAAAGGAAAAGAAAAGGCATGCAAATCGTACACCGCCCGGGCACCGGAAGAGAGAATGCAGAAGCTCGATATCGAAAGCACGTCGAAATCGGTCCCGCTCACACGCCGACGTCCCGCCTCAGTTTCCTCACTGCAACATCCTGTCTCAGCAAGGAAAGTTCAAGACGGGACGCTGCTAGACTCTACTAGTGTGATGGGTCCTGGCTGTGCGACGACGGCCTCCGCCCCGGCCGCAGGTCAGGCAGCTGATGATGATGCCGAAGAGGGAGACGATGGCGTTGATGATAGCAGTGCAGGCGGCCCCGATGGCGCTGATGACCGCCATGATGGCATTGCCGATCGTGCGGAAGATGGCTTGGATCTGGGCGCATGTTAGGCATGTTAGTGGGTGTGGAGGTGAGAGGGAGAGAGGGAGATGAAGGGGGGGGGACGTACGCAGGATACGACGGCGCCCATGTTGACGGAGGTGTGATGGTTTGGTTTGGTTTAATTTGGGTGGGGTTGCTGTGTTGCTGCAGGTAGGTCTGGAATTCTGGAGACGCAGAGCAGTCAGTAAGGATAACCGATACCCTTCGAGCGGCGGTGAGGAGTCGGGGGTGGGGGCAAGGCAAGTAAACATACCAGAGGCTTGCGGTGGAGTCGAGTAGGTGTTCGAGTGGATTGATTGTAGCACAAGCAGACAGGGCGCACCTGTCTTATAAACGCATCCCATTCCACGACACGGATCAATTTCCCGTTGACGTCAGAGCAGCCGCCCAGGCCCACGCACTTCACCTGTTTGTCCATCATGCCCATCACAAAGTTTCCCTGCAAACGGGCAGAAACCTGTTGAGCGCCCGCCCCAAAGCAGCAGCGATCAGCCCGCCCGTGTCCCAAAGAGGCCATGTCCTTGGGCGGCCATCCCTGCTTTCCCCCGGTGAACGCCACAGGTGCCACATGCTTATTTCGCTGGCATGTCGTCATTGCGCCGGCTTGGGGAGAGATCGCTCGCCCGGTGTGGCTGGAACCTCGCCGCGATCGAGATGTACTGCAGGTATCGACATTCTGGACATCTGGAAAGGGGAAATCCGTGTCGGATGCGCGTTGGATCCTGAGGAGCGAACTGGGTTGTCGTGCGAGTCGCTGTTGCCGTCACACCCACACGCACCCACACGCACACACCACTCCGCATTATTGATTATCATCGTTACTTTATCGGTGGTGAATCTTCGCTACACCTTCTCCTCTTCTCCATCGCACAAAATGCAAATCGTTGCTCGTCTCCAACACCAGCTCACCTCTTCAGCGATGACGTAGCCGATTCCGAAACTTCCTCCGCCAACATGTCCGCAAGGTGTGGCGTCAGTGCGCCGCGCCTCTGATATTGCAAACAAGACAGCGGGGGCCTGAACAAGGACAACGTCATCGCGACACGGCTCGTCTTGCATGCTTTGTTTTGGACGGGGTATGCGAGATTGCCATGTTGTCATGATGCCCATGTGCACGGCTAAAGCCTACATACGTGCGACTCGGCTTGATGAATCTGCGCTATCCGTGTTCCCCATCGACATGTGCACATGACCATATCTTCATATACCAGCTTCGCGACACGGCTCGGACGAGAACCCCGATGGCCTATACAATGACCATGTATCCGCTGAAAAGGAATGAATGCCGCCGACTACCCCGATACCCTACTATTGCAAGTGCATGTGTTCTGACAAGCCGTGCCTGGTGGTATCGTGGAAAGTAAAAGGGAGTGCCGCGAAGCATCTCCACTGCCTGTGTTCGATATCGTTGCTTTGCTAAGCTTATCAAAACCTGTCGTATGAGAATACATCGCGTATCATCGTCAATCGCCTCGTCCGTTGCGTTGCCGCTTCTCCAGACCAGGGTCCGCCACCAAACGTCGAACCAGCATCCTTCATTCCACCGTCAAGACAGCTACGGGATAGGGGGGATCGAATCATCACTGGGCACCATGCGCATGTGAGGCCTGAGCAGGCTGGAAGACCTGGACGACCTCCAACTCTTCGCCCGTGCTACCGGGCTGATCGACCGTGTCCCAGTTGCTGGCGATGAAACCGGAGTTGCAAACGGGTTGATCGGGCTCGGACGATGAAGACTCCCATCGCTGCCATGGAGTGGAGGTGTACCTCTGACGGTTGGACGACCCCCTCTGACTGGAGTGCTCATGTTCGAAATACTTCCGGACCATCGACCGTTGAAATCCATTGTGCTCCAGCTGGCACGGTGTACCCGGGCTCCGTAGGGGAGATTGGAGTAGGACATATTCGATCGCATGCTGGGAGCACCCGAGTGCGTGTAGAGTGTGTTGGATGCTTCCCGGGACTGTTGTGAAAAGGAGACCTGAGAGGCCGAGTATTCCGTGCCCTGGATGTCGTGCAAGAACTCTTCATCTTCATCTTCGATTTTGGGCATGCGTCGGATCATCCTGACGCTGAAAGAAGGCTCCTTGGGCATGCCTGAGCCAGGTCCACCAACAGCCTTGGTCTTTGGCTCCCGTCGCGGCGCCGGAGGCTGTGGAACGTCTTTGACCTTGAACTCCATGCTATTGAAGTATTTCTCGCGTACGGGTACCCATCGAGTGGGGTGCATCGTCGCACGATTTCTCATGACGGACATGTAGCTGGTTGCTGCTCCCACCGATATGGCGAGCAACGTGGCAATCGTGAGGAGGCCTTGGACGACGATGATGACAATGGCAAGCACCGTTGCGGGAATCCGAGCAAGGTTGAAGCGGGCATCCAATGCCGCGGAGAGGGCCAAAGTGGCGACCTTGCTGAAGCTGAGAAGAAACACGACGAGGATGTTGAGTCGCTGGCCTTCGAAAGGGCGCATGGTGACGATACCAACGAAAGCGATGACTTCCACGGCCAGGAGACCGAAAACCTGGACCATGGGTCGATTCGCCGCTCCTGCCAGGAAACATGCTCGAACGAACTCGTAGACAAACCAAACGGCAAAAAACCACCAACGCGTCCTTCGAAAGCGAGAGGCGAGCCAGCCGAATTTCTTGGTGAAGTCCTCGTCGTCGTGAATCGACTTCTTGCCGACTGGACACAAACGCCACCATGGTAGCGATCCTGCGTAGACCTTATCTTCAGATCGTGGAAACTTGCTATCGCGCTCCAGAATGTAGAAGGAGAAGACCTTCATGAACTTGCACTGTACAACCTGCAGGCGATCCGGCTCCGTGATGTAGTCTCCGCATCCTATGCGGTAGAAGCAAGCGTAGCCAACCGAACCTCCCAAGCCAATGAGCATGATAAGAAATACTATGCACGCGACTGCGACCGGCGCAGGCGATGCGAGATACATGAATTGGAAGAGGGTAAGGAACATGATGGTGAAGAAGCCGATGTACAGTGTTCGGAGGACAACCAGCGCCATGTACCCGAGAAAGTGAGTTCGAAAGAAAGCGAGACGATCTCGCTTCATGATTCCAATCAAGACAACCCCTTCCAGAAAGACTTTGAAGCCAAGGACCGAGGCTGCTGCAACAGCCAAAAGGATCGAGAACCACAGAAATCCGGTCATGAAAGCATTAGATGCGGGAATGTGCGATTGGGCGAGAGTGCCGGCAAATCCAGAATAGTTCCCAGGAAGCGGAATGCCTGTGCCAACTGAACGTCCGTACCAATCGAAGCCTCCGGTCGCGTCTGCAACCCCTCTTTCAGCAAGGCTTGCTTCCAGGCGTCGAGCAACTAGATTGTACTTGTTGCGTCTAATCAGTCCGGGTATGTTGAGCGCTGTCGAGAGAATATGACGCTGGTAGATATTATGAACGTTGAAACCTCCTCCAAGGTCCGGGTTCTGCATACCAGTACCGGCTGCCCCTAGTGTAGCTATGTCGCCCTTATTCGACCCAATAACGCTGTTGATTGTGCTCTGCATGGCCTCGGAGTATATCATTCCACCAGCCCATGCATAGTTACTCCAAAAGGCCACCAGAACACTGGGCCAGTTCACAGAGATGGCCCCACTGAAGTAGATATGTTGCCAAACCGCAAAAACGACCAACACCGAGGGTGAATGAGCGTAGTGTTTGCGGATTTCGGCGACGTTGTTTCCGTAAATGGCGGTGGCGAAAGACGAGATGAGTGCAATAAAGGTGAAGAAACCGAGTACAGAGCCCACCCAGGCTGGTTGCGAGAAGGAATTGCCATTGGTCAGAACAGCTGCGAAGCATCCAATTTCAGATTCGCTGGAGTTCGAGAAGACCCTAAGGATGGCCTGTCCTTCAAAGTCCGGGATCTCGAGCGCCAGCGGAGGGATACCAGACACATCCTGTTGGTTGATGGGGATGATGCCGCTCGCCTCAATGGGAATGCCCGCCTGAATTGGACACGCGCTGAAGTCAAATTAGTCAGTTGCCGGTGGAAGGCGTGTGAAATCCTCTGTTGGGACGCTGCTCAAACCAGCGAAGCGTTGCCAGACTCGAATTTTATCTTACCTGTGAATGTTGGCATTGCACGGATTGAAAGTCAAATCGAACCGATTCTCTCCATAGGCATAAACCCCGATATACACTGACGATACGTGAGTAATACTTCAGTGATTGAACCGATGCTTGTACTCACTCATGATTGTCTCGTTCTGCAAACTTGTCTCGCCACCCAGATGGAATAGCACAGTCATGTTGTCTTTGTAGTAAGCGGCATCGAAGCGATTGACGGTGATGTTGCTGCCGCTCATGCAGGAGCCGTAGTCTTGAGTGTAAAGTGACGGTCGCCGACTATCTCGAACCAAGTATTCTTTGCCGCCGATGATCCCAGTAACGTAACCCTCCTCATCTGCAGCGGCCAGGCTGACAAGACATAGGAGCAGTAGAACCAAAGCCGATGGGGAGGGCCGCGATGCTGGAGTAGCCATCCTGAGAGGGTAAAAGGTCATCGTTGGATTCGTGCAGCGAATGAAGGTACCGGAGGCTATGTTTAGTCGTGAGTACGTAGTCGTCGTATGTTCGCGGTGCAGGGTAGATCGAGTAGCACCCGGTCTCGATTTCGATTTCGACACAGGTAGGATGCTCAGCAGTACAATTGTTGGTGAAGAGGCTAACCAACTGGGAATCCAAAACGACGGGAACGAGCTCTTCAGACGTCCGAGACTCTCCGAGCTGGTCTGGCGGACAATGGCAACGACTCGGTGGATATAGATGTCGCGATATCTCCGTCTGCTGTGAGCAGTCACACACGCAGGGCGGCGAGTGTGAGAGGCATACTTCTGTTTGTTCAAAAAGTGGTGGATGAGTGATCGGCAGTGGTAGGAGTCAAGGAGTTGTAGGGGCAGCGACCTGAGTCCCGAAGAGTCATCGCGGAAGGTGGCTTCCTGAGTTCAGGAAAGCGTGGTTCTCTGGGGTGCTACAAGGAAGCTGCGTTGTGGTGCCCGTTGTTCGCACTGATGAATTGACGATATGGCCTCTGGTTGGCAAGTTGGAAGTCTTAATATCAATCTAATGTACTGGAGTTCTGAGGATGGAGGTAACTCTAAAGGATTGTCGTGTATCGAACCCAAGCAGCTACAAAACCTGTGTTCAAGCCTTCCTTCCCAAGCCTCCCTTCCCAAGGTTTCACACGACGTCCAAGTGAGGGTGTCACAACCACGCGATGGTGGATTATCTACTATTCCGAGGGCTACCCACCCTCGACCCACTACCGCTACCGCACTAGCTTTGGCTAATTATGTACCGGCGGTGTGGAGAGTGCACGGCATTGTCACGATTCCAGATGCAAGTCTTCGCCGTCGCCTTTTCTATACGATTGACCGTCGGCATCGGCCTTACCTTGTCGCAAATCAATTGGGAGAGTATCAAGGAGGGCAGCGGCGTGTCGTTTGAGTGATCATTGCGGGATGAGATGTTCGTACATTCGTACATTCGTTGCGATGCTGACGAAGCACCACACCAGTCTAAGCCCTGTAACGTACCGCGTGGTGCCTGAACAAAACCTTTCGCCTCCAGACGACACGAACAAATTTATGCGCAGCTCATACGGATTTAGAGCTGCTTCTTCAGCATCTCGATTTGCTCCTTCACGGCGCTCCTGCTCGTGCCTCCCGTAGCGTTCTTCAGCTCCACAGCACGCTCGTAGTCGAGGCACTCGGTGACATCGTCGCCCAATCGCGCATCAATGCCCTTTAGCTGTTTCAAGCTCAGCTTGTCCATGGGCACTCCTCGGTCTTCGGCTAATGCGACAACACGGCCAGAGATGTGGTGGCCCTCTCGGAAGGGAACGCCTTTCCTGACGAGGTAGTCGGCGAACTCGGTAGCCAACATCTCGGGTGTGAGTGCTGCCAACATCTTCTCCGGGTTGATGATCAGCGTGGACAGAACGCCGGTTGCGATCTGCATAGAGTCTCCGACTGTCTTGATGTGGTCGATGAGGGGCTCGACGGATTCCTGGAGGTCCTTGTTGTACGTCGTAGGGAGACCCTTGATGGTAACGTAGAGACCGGCCATGTGCCCAAACGCCCTGCCGCTCTTGCCGCGAATGAGCTCGAGCGAGTCTGCATTCTTCTTCTGGGGCATGAGGGAGCTTCCGGTCGAGTATGCATCCGCAAGCCTCACGAAGCCAAACTCCAGGCTTGAGTAGATGATCAGATCTTCCGCCCATCGCGAGATCTTGAGCATGAAGCTCGACCCCCATTGCATTGTCTCGAAAACAAAGTCACGGTCGCCGACGGCATTGAGCGAGTTGGGCAGCAGGCCCTCGAAGCCAAGCTCCTCAGCCATAGCCACGCGGTCGATATTGAATGGGTTTCCAGCAAGTGCACCACAGCCGAGTGGGGAGCGGTTCACCCGCTTTATGACTTCGCGAAGGCGCTCGAGTTCGGCAGCAAAGGCGGTTGCGTGGGAGAGCACCCAGTGCGACCAGCGGACTGGCTGTGCTTTCTGAAGATGGGTGTAGCCGGGCATCTGTCGTGGTCAGTACCATGCCTCTGGTGCGGGGGGTGGAGCTGCCTACCAACACATCGATCTCGGCATCTGCCCTCTGCACAGACGTCTTGATCAGCTGTACCAGATAGCCCTCGAGGACTTTCAGTTGTTCCCTCAGCCACAATCGCATGTCCGTCGCGACCTGCTCATTCCGGCTCCTCCCCGTGTGTAGCTTCCCACCAATGTCCTTGCCGATGACCTCGCTCAGCCTCCTCTCGTTGGCCGTGTGAATGTCCTCGTCATTTGGTTTGACTTGGAACGTGTTGTTTGCCCACTCCTCCTTGATCTGCGCGAATCCCTTCTCAATGGCTGCGAATTCGTCCTCGGTGAGGATGCCATTCTTCATGTTTGCGCGTGCGAATGCGATAGAGCCGGCGATGTCTTCGGCGTAGAAGAGGCGGTCGTAAGGCAACGAGGCATTGTACTGCTCCATCACCGGGTCAAGGCCCTCTGCATGGTCGTGAGCATTTTCCTTCTCCGAGTGATGGAGCCATTGGGGGAAATTCACGTGTGAAGCGGCCTCCCCAGAGCATGTTCTCTGCTACCTGCTTTGTGGACGACATGACGAAAGTACGAAGAAGCGGAATTCAAAAGTGAGGGCGCTGCACTGGATGGTTTTTGCGACTCTGCTATGACTGATCGTCCCCACGAAAAAGTGACCATCCCTCCGTATCGGCGACAGGGATCATGCGCGTACTATCCTATCGAGGGCTAGCGTGCTGTCCCACACCACCATCCCATCGTGTCTGGGCTTTTCCATTCCGTCAACATCTGTTCGGGCGAAGCCGTTCAGAAAGAAATCCATCATCTCCAGCTCCTTGGTTGCAATACTACCACAAACTATGTCGGTCAAGCTACATCAAAAGCCTGCACGTCGAGTTTGTACATGATCAACTCGGTAACAATGAACGTTGTTGCACCACCACCGCCCGAGCGAAATGTCATGGATCATCACGATGACCAAGATAGCCAAGAATGAATGCCGTGTCTGCGGACAACCTGGGCATTGAAGTGCTGGACTTCTGCCTGTTGAGCAAGAACTGGAATAAGCAGAAGGGGCAAAGCAGGGCGTAAACAGATGGGATCGATAGCAAAGTTTGAGACGGCGTATCGTTCTATTATAATCTGCCATCCAGATCAACCCATCCCTACCGGTAATCTCCTCATTTGATTCAATTCCCCCCTCAGCCTCACGCCCTCGGATCAAAACTCGGTGATATCGGTCCCACCACCATTCACCGACCTCGACGCACCTATCTCCGCTTTCCCCGACCCTCCCTCCACCCGCTCACCTCATCCAAATGATCAGCCACCTCAAGGCAACCACAAAGCCCAATCCACGACCCATCTTTCCCACCACAACGACACAGCCCCGGTCGAACCACGGGTCAGAACTCACTCCACCCACAGAGGCCCCATCGGACTTGTCGGCGGTAAGCGCGCTGGGGAAGCATTCCAAGCTTTCGAAAGCGCCAAAGGGCGAATGATGCGCATTAGCAGCCGGCGGCACAGATCCCCCCAACGACCAAGCTCGAAGCTGGGTGTTGATGAAAAGGGCCGATACTGCCGGGATGGTGTCGGGACGGGCCCTAACGTGGCGCTTTATCCGTGCATCCCGCTGCGGCGTCGCATGAAACGGAGATGAGGGGAAAGGTGCTTGAACGATGGTTGCGTGTTGTGGTGGTACGCATGCACGAGCACATGCACCTGCATGTGGATGGACGAGGGGCTTTATATATATATGTGGTGTGAGCGGCTCCTTCCGAGCTGTTGTCTGGTTCGAATCACTCATCTTGCTTGTTCTTGTTGTTGCTGAGAAGTGGGTTGCTTGCACCAAGCTTGACGGCCTTTCATACACACATATCGATACGCCTTATACCTATTAATTTTGTCCGGCTTTTTGTTCATCTGGTGAGGACGAGTGAAAGTCTGTTGCCTCGCAAGAGAAGGAAGAGGTTGAGAAGAATTGCATCGCGTATAACCGTGGGGAAGCTTTGCATCATGTCGACCACGTACCTAAGCGTCTATGATCTCCTTCGAATCACCTACACATACGAGTCCAGAGCCGCCATGGATGAAGCTCGAGCACGAGCCCAGAAACGCCAGAGATCGGACTCGGCAGCTTCGATCTGCTCTGTAAGCGACCCCTCTGGTCAAACAACTGAAATGGTTTGGCCATCTTTTGACAGGAGCTGAAAAATGCTAACGTCGTGGTTGTAGACACCCGAGCTTTGTCTCCATACTTCTGCCGAAATGCCGTCCTCCGCAAACTATACTTCGCTCGAAACCGACTTTACAAACGCTTATGCGAGTAAGAAGAGGGCCGGTTGCGTGTCCATGATGTGACAAGGGCGATAGGATTGGAATATACGAATAACGGGACACAAGATAGAAAAGACCGGGTATCGATTGCTAGAAGAAGACGATGGATTCGAAAACTTCGCTATCGACAAACATGGCCGATGGCATCACTTGGGCCATAACGCTCTCCACTCCAAACACTGTACCCACTCCACTCCACTCCATGCTGCAGAGAGTCTAAAAGGAATCCACTCGGTCGGATGACAAGAATCGGTCAAAACTCGTCGTCGAGGGGTCTTGCCTAAAGATTATCGAGGCGCTCTCTGAGCCACTCCTCGAACATCTGTTCCTCTGGAGTCATGGCTTCGTGGTCTGCCCGCTTGGCCTCCTCCTCGAGGAACCTTCGCGTCTTTTTGGGCTCCCTCCATTGACGATAACAGTAGACGGCCGTAACGAAGAGGCGCTTGACTTTTCCGGTGAACGAAACACGAAACAGGTCCTTCGAGGAGACGAAACCGTCAGGGTACGATTCGGTACCGTCGGGGGATTCGGACGGGGGCGGCGGCTGCTGCTGCGACGACATGGTAGAGTAGAGGATTGTGTAAGAGTTTTGTATGTGATTGGTTGAGTTTGAATCCGCCTAGACGTTTGCCATTCTATTAGTGTGTCGTATTTGATGGTGATGTTTCTGCCTGTGCCCATACCGTGTGTCGCCTTTCGCCGGCTTGCACGCCGCGGGGTTGTAGAAGGGGGTAGATGTATTATAGAGGAGTGTTGGTCTGAGTTGTTGGTTGTGGTTTTGTTTGCGGAGCGCGAGTGTGGGGTACTCGCAGTTGTGTTGATGGAGACGCAGTTGTCTCCCCGTTTCACTCCACCGCCCGGGTCTATCCACCTCGACGAGCCACACAACAGGCACAACTCCCATTTCGCATGTTTTTGCAAGTCCGGCGTCCTCGTGGTGGATCTCTGACTCGTCAATGCTGCTCTCAGGCTCTTCTTTAGTGTACCGAGACCACAGACCCCCGAGCGACATCAACACCCCTTCCACGACCTTCACCACTACCACCACCACCACCACCGCGGACATCATACACGCTTCTCTCCTCTCACTTAGAAGGTATGTTCATGCTGCACTTATGCCCCTCTTTGATGCACCGAGACCGTGGGCCATCGAGCAGACGCGCACAGCAGCATTGCCCTTCTGACAGTCTTCAACACCGCTGCAGCCACTCTACAAGCTGTGTCCGTATCCGAAGTGTCCAAGGTAATGATAGCCAGCGATGAGCTGCCTCGTCGATAGCCTCCTCATGCCCCTCCTTGATACACCGAAACGGCAGAATCCCGAGCAGACACTTGCGGCATCAACCCTCCTTCAGCGGCCACTTCACAAGCTCTACTCATCTCTTATTGTCTTCAAGTCAAGAGAGTGAATGGCGAGCCTTCTCGTCGATGCTGGTCTCATACCCCTCGATGCACTAAGGCAACAGGCACACGGGGTAAACGCCTGCGGCATTATTGCCACTTCAGCGGTCTTCAACACCACCGCGACCGTCCTACAGGCTCCGCTCATCTCCTCAAAGTTGATCAACGCCGATAATGACCCAGGTCGTCGAAGCCAGCGCACGTGCGAGACTCGATCCCGAGCATCGATTGTACATTGTGGACAAGTGCGGGGACTTCACCCACGCGTCATCATCGGAGCTGGGTGTCAGCGACCGTACGTCGCTCGAGTACAAGGCACGAGGCTCGACCATACTAAGAGCAATTTTGAGGCAGAGATGGTCGCGGAAGGTATTGACCCCAACGGATGGCCAACGCTGTGGAAATATAAACCATGCCAAGCGCCTGCCATGGTTGCATCGTCCACGGGACAGTCGAATAGCATAACCGCGGCACCAGAAGCTGAGAAACCAACGAGGCATTCTACATACTTGATCTGACCATCAAGATGCAAGAAGGGTATAGCATACCGTTGACCCTGCAACCGGCAAGCGCGATGCCTCGAAATCCTATGGTAGGAACGAACGAGATGAGTTTGCTGACTGTAATGTAGAGCTTGGCCGACATTTCCCAGACCTGGCATTTCCCTTTCGTTGTTACGTTCTCTATGTCGTCGCGAAGCTGCCATAAGCACGCAGCTAATATGCTTCCCCACACCGGCAAGGCGACTGCAGCATGAAAAAAACCTCCCATTATATCGCGACAAGACATCAAAGTCGGTGACCGGACCCAGACACCGAATCGACAAGGAAGTGCATGTAGTCATCCAAACTTTACTGGCCAAGTTGCATGCAACAAGCTCGAGATAGCGGCAATCCTCATGGCGATGACTGCGACGTGGGAAACAACAGTCTTCTTCGAGTCGACTCTAACCAGGACCACAGACGCGTTGGAAGATCTGGCATGCGCCATATCCTCCCAGAGAAAAGACGGGAAATATCTCGTGAGACACGTGCATAAATGGCTGTGCAAGGCTCTGGCTGCGTGGCTGCAATGAAAGAGATATTTTCTTAGGGTTTGGGGTTATATTGCATGCCTGCAGTTGTTGCGGTGTTCCTGAACCGAAGTCGAATGACTGTAACTCGGTCTACAATCAGGAAGACTATCAAATCTTGAATCCGAGGACTGTTCGATAAACTTGACCAAACCTGGGATGGACTGTTGATGGGCAACATCATTGCTTCTGAAGAATGATGTTGAGCTAGCTGGCTCAAGCGTTGGTCTCCAATATATTCAGGTAAATCCGAAAAGAGATAGGACAATGTGGTGAGTTCACAAAACCCCAACATGGCACAGTGTTCGATCCTGGATCCCGATTTGAAAGGCACCGGCACCCCGGACCTGGTTCACGACTATCTTTTCGATGCTCCTGCCGATGTGCCCGACTTATGATTGATTCCTCAGCTATCTCTTACGTCGACGCACAAGAGTTTGAACTCTATCTCGGTCGGAGCATCCAGAAAATCCTCGCAAACCTGGTGTTGCTTCTGGAAGACCCAGGATGCCACAGCCACACTGTACATCCCAGTTACAGACATGTGTACTGCCGTTATTCGAGAAGCCATCGTGTATCGCGGGGTAAGATACCGGGCTTATTCAAGGCCTTCCGGATGATACCCAAAGTGGCGTTTCTTCGTCGAAACACTTGAGTGGTCATTGGCGTACTGCAGGAGGATTCGTCACGCTTCCAGTCTTGGTAGGCAGTCTTTGTGCACCCAATATTCGTACTGCACAAAGTATCCATGTCGATGCTCATGTGGGCGTAGCCTGTCAGGTCATGCGTCTCTTGACCGCTCGAGAGGCTGCTGTACATGGTTCTCGTGTGAGCAAGGTCTTCGCGAGCGAGGGGCATTTATCGTGCGGCTCGTGCCCGTATTGAACGGGATCCAGACTGCTGCTCGTGTCAGCAATCCTTCTCCACGAAAGGGAAGCTCGAAAATACCTGCATGGGTGAGCTGGCCAAACTGATCGGTCAATGAGAGTTGTCAGTGGGACGACTATTACCAAGGCTAAAAGCTCACTGGCAAACTTTGTCCATCCGATGAATATTGCGGAGAGTCTGCCAACACCGAATCCGAGATACGGCGGTATCCTGGCGTCGTCTCACGCCTGTGTCTGGTAAATCCTGCGTATGTCCAAATCCTGGCTATACTGTGATGGGCATCGACACCAGTGCTTCCGTTACAGCATATTGTAAAGCCCTTATGCTCGTAATGTGCTTCCTGTGTATGCCAGCGCCTCTCCACATCCGGGGATGTTCACCGAGACCGGTACTTCAATAACGGGTGTCGCTTGCTCGATGAGTACTGCAGAAGAGGGTATTATGGTCAAAGTCCCGCTATGGCGACATGCTGGCGTCTCCCTAGAGATGCATGAAACCCGGACTCTCAACTGGAGGGGGCCGTCCGCTCGTCGGGATGACGGGAGGGGTATCAATGCCAACGCTCAAGTGTAGCGGCCTCGCGATCACGCCCAGGTCGTGTGTATCCTGTCCATGCCGATACCTTTCCAAACCCACCAGAGATGTGTATAGAGCCGGAGCCTCGATTGTAAGGGGTCGTTCGCTCGGCGGAGATGGCGAAATGGAGGTTGTCCGTCCGTCGTCTGCGGGCGTTGCTCTCTGGGGGGATAGAAACAAGCTCGATGCTGTACCGGATCTGGATCGTATTCTACGCTTCCCAAGTCAGCTTATCGCGAGCTCCAAGAGCTCTACATGTGTGTTGAGAGTTCGGAGACTTGGAGATGGTGGGGTGAAGGCCGACGAGACAGACTCCATGACCAGTGGGGGGCACATACCTGCTGCCTCCTCCGACGAGAGGGAGTTTTGGACGATCGCTGTTTCAGTCAGCTGCTGTATATGCGCTGCTATCTCCAAAGCGAGCAGTGTGTTGGCTGCCGTGGCTTCTATGGGCGTGGATGTGTTGCTGAGCAGGCGGTGTGGTGATGGAAGTATTGAACCGTCGAGCGGCTCCACTTACAGCCCCCTCCAGCGAGAGGGCTTCGGGCGACAGGCGTATCAACAAGTCCACCTTGGAGATGCTCTCTCGTTGTTGGAACCGGCTGCTATCTTCAGCTCGAGGAGTGTGCCGACCAGAGTGTACTCGTTGGGCGTGGTTGTACTATCAACCGGGCAGCCTGGTGAGGGAAGTCGGGGCAGTTTGTCTCACCACCATCCCCGCGTAAGACGTGACGACGGCGAGTCGAAGTCCGCAAGTACTACGAGACTGTTCATACGATAGCATACATGAACCTAGCGGGTCTACAATTGCTGTCACCGTCGGTGTTTTAGACGCAAATCGGCACATCGAAGGGTGGGCAAATCAGCCCCAAACTTGTCAACAGCAGGAGCGAGAGCACTCACTTGGGATCGCGTGAAGGGATGAACAACAGTAATGCTCCCTCAAGCCCAACTCTTTGCATTCGGGTGCCTCTTGCAACATGAACGGGAATTTGTGGCCCTACTTGCGAATAATTCACATGGCAAACATAGCATCACGAACATCACGCTGGGAAGGGGAGTCAGTATGAAAGGAGACTCGTGTTCTCATTCAAATCATGACCCATGAAACCGGTGGCAGGAATGCGCTGGACGAGTTGTCACAGGACGCTTCACCACACATGCACCCCCAAAACCTATGAACCGCTGGCTGCAAGACGAACGGCTATGCAAAATGCCGCCATGCTCTTCACCAGATAAGCGCATGAAAGCCCATAATGTGGGCGAGATGTCAGGGGAAAGAAAGCCAATGTTGCCTCAACGCATCGCCAGAACCTATAGAAAGAACTGTCGAGGACGTGAGGGCCGTCGGCCATCAGAGTTCGAAGTAACTACCGGTGCCGAAGGTGGGAGCTTGAAAACACACGTCAGCATTGATACCAGCAGGCAAGAGGTGGGCTGCATGTCTCACCATCAGCGTGGTAGTCGTCTTCGAAGCGTCGATGGTCACTGCCGCCGGAAGACTCGGTGCTGTCAAACAACCGGTGCGACGTCAAGCGGCGGCGGTCGCGAACTGGGACGTCCACTGCTTGGCCGTTTCGATCGCCTTGGACTGGTCCTCCTTCCATGCCTGGGCCACGTCGTTGGCTAGCGGGTCGTCGGGGTTCGGTGCTCCCAGCAGTGCCTGTATCGAGAGGAGGATGGTTCGAATCTGGAGCGCCGGAGACCAGTTGCCTGGCTCGTCAGCAAACGAGCCGCAGGGCGCACGAGTGAGACACTTACTCTTCAGCACGTCCAGGCAGATGCGGCCCAGACGATCGATGTTCGGGTGATAGATCTTGGTGAGGAAGCGGACCTTGGGAGGGGTCATGGGGTAGTCGTCCGGGAGGAACAGCTCCAACTTGAAGACCCCGCCTGGGCAAATCAGCATCGCCGCGCAAACAAAGAGGGCCATGCGTGTACATACCCTCGTACGGACTCTGCGACGGACCGTCTATCGTTACGTCGAAGTAACGAAGATTGTCGTCGTGCGGAACGGCCGCGATGCCCGGAACCGGCTCCTTGCTGAGCCTCTCGGTCTCCTTGACGATACGCTTCGGCAAGGCGGCCATGGCGGACGAGGAGAACAAGGCAGAGGATGAGAAGGGCGAGGAGGACAGGGAGGGTGATGAGGATGGGGACGAAGCTGGGGGGCAAGTCAGGTTAGTTTTGTCGGTTGTGCCGGTCGGCGGTGGGGTGGAGAGAGAGGAGCTTACATGGCGACACAGGTCGTGCCGTCCATCATCTTGGCTGAGTCATCTGGTCAGTCAACCGCCTCTCCGACGCGGGGCAGGCGTGGCGGTGGCGGTGGCACTTACAAGGGTTGGTCGCTTGGATGGCGAATTGGATCGTGGACGGCGGATGGTGGAGTTGGCCCCAGGTGAAACTTATTAGGCGGCCGACTGGTCGCCCGCCCGCCCGCCAAGCCACATACGGCTAGTGCCGCTGACCGTTGCACAACAATACAGATTCCCTAT
Source organism: Corynespora olivacea (assembly GCA_019202945.1). Lineage (NCBI taxonomy): Eukaryota > Fungi > Ascomycota > Dothideomycetes > Pleosporales > Corynesporascaceae > Corynespora > Corynespora olivacea. The sequence goes on from JAGQEM010000040.1 coordinate 50,901, forward strand.
TCACCGCTGCTCACTGGCTCCCTGGTGCTCCATCGGCCATCTCTGCTCCTCACGTGCATCCACCCCTCACGTGCACTCAAGGCGCTCCTGGGCTCCAGGGCTCCCAGGTGCCCACCGGCATGGCAGCAGTGGCAGCCGCTGGGGAGCCAGCGACGCCCTTCCAGAGTCCCACCTTCGACAAGGACGTCAAGATTGCCGTCAATGAGGAGTACTCGGCCGCGTCCATCTCGCCGAGCGGCAGAGACGTGGTGCTGGCAGGCACTCGGGGGATCCTCATCATCGACCTCGACAACCCCTACTCCCCGCCGCGCTACATCCGCTACCGCATCGGCTTCGAGGTCGCAGACGTGCAGTGGTCGCCCTTTGCGTCGCGGGCCGAGTGGATTGCTTCGACGAACAACAACAAGGCCATCATCTTCAATCTCAACATCAAGCCCAACCTAAACGAAGCACCCATCCAGTTCACTCTCGATTCTCACCACGGGAACATCACAGACATCAACTTCTCCGCCCACCACCCAGATGTGCTCGCAACCTGTGCCCTCGACACCTACGTCTTCACCTGGGATCTCCGCGCCCCTGCTTCTGCCACGACTTCACTCCATTCTGTACGTCGAACCCCAAGCGTGAGCTTCGCCGACTGGGAAGGCGGGGCTACCCAAGTCAAATGGAACCGCCAGAACGAACACATCTTGGCATCTTCCCATGACCGCTACGTGCAGATCTGGGATATCCGTCATGGAGCACGCCCCATCTCGACGATCCACGCCCACTTCAACAGGGTCTATGGTATCGATTGGCACCGCTCGGAGGCCACCAAGATCCTCACCTGCTCCCTCGACAAGACCATCAAACAGTGGGATCAGGCCGGCGTCACAGAGCACATTTCCAAGCCCACCCGCACCATCTCCACCGAGTATCCATTGCTTCGGGCCCGGCATACCCCGTTTCCAAACGGCATCGTTGCCTTGCCGCAGCATGGTAGTGCGGCACTGAATCTCTACCGGCAGACCCAAAACACAAACGCTCCCGCGTATATGCTCGGCGACGCTGGACCTACTCGTCTGCAAGAGTTTCTGTGGCGCTCGCGTGGCGACTGTGATGATGGCCGCGATAACCGTGAATACCAGTTGGTGACATGGGCGACTGACCAGCAACTCCGTCTTCACAGCGTTGACCCATCTGCCCTGAAACAGGCTGTCGACTTTGAGAAAGGCGGCCCTCTGCTTGAGAAGCCGACCAAGTCTCGAATGGGTGCACAATACATCACCTTCCGTAATGGCCCTCCTCTCATCTCTGAAAGCAAGCGGCCGAGTCGCTCGCAAGACGGGCTTCCACCGACCGGTGCTCTATCGTCGCTGTTTAGAAATTCCCAACAAGCCGGCCTATCAAGTTTGCTGAACGGAAAGCCAAAACGATCCACGATGACAGCACGAACCGTGAGACGCGATCCCACCCAGCGCGTAGTGAGTCACGTCACTTGGATGCACAACGTCAATATAGAGACCCGAAAGATTGATGGAGAAGGAAGAGTTATGGAACAGCAGGACGATCCACGTCACGCTATAGCCCAAGAGATCACTGCGGTTATCAAGAAATATCCAAACCTGGACCCCGAGAAGGTGGAGGATCCCTATCGCGAGGTCGTCATAGCCTTCAAAGGTCCTTGGGGCGATGTCGACAGCATCACGAATCAAAACCAGGTGGAAGTTCGAAAGCCTGTCTTTCTTCGCCTTACCATCGGGTTTCCTGACAAGTACCCCCGCGTTGAGGAATCGGAAGATGAACTTGGGGATCGGTGGATTCACCCTCTGGAGATTACATTCGAAAAGACTACCGCGGCCATCACGACCTCTATGCTCGAGCATCTCAAAGAGTCGCTTCAACGGATCGCAAAAGTCTACGCCTACCAAGGACGTCCAGCCTTGGCTGCCATTTTCACATATGCTCTGGGCGAGAGCAGTCTCGAGGAAATTATAGCGCAGGCAGGATACATGGACACACCAGACGAGGAGCCCGGACCAATACATGGACCAGCAGCCGGGCCACCTGAACAGGACCCCTCGAGTGAGGAGGAAGAGGAATCTGATACGGGTGAATATGTTAATGATGTTATGAACTCGTCCCTTTCAAATGCTAACATACCTCTTCCTGCGCAGACAGTGGCCAAATTCTCCTGTCCAGGATTCTTGATCACTGCCCGTCATCCTGGACCTGGGCCAGCATTCGCCAATGGGTCCACCAATCTGCGGATGGACTCGATCAGACTGCCACGGAACCTCCGACAGAATCCCCAGAAAGATGACATCTTCGAAACGTTTGGTCGCATCACCGCAGGTCACGGGTCGGAATCTCCGACTTCGTCCATGGTGTCTTGGGAGTCGTCATCATCGCCTTCTTCGTCTTCGGGGTCGGACAGCGAGGCCGAAGCTCGGTTCAGAAACTTTCTTCCCCCGTTACCCTGGCAGAAAGTGTCGTCACGTTTGAACACCAAGGCATCCGTTCCATCGTCCATCGATCCACCCCACTTGGCCAGACGGTCTGTTATCAAGATTCTAGGCTCTGTAGTTGCCGAGTTCATACCCAGCAAGAAGAGTCTCGCGGAGGAGTACCTGATCTTTGGAGACGGGCCCACAGTTTGTGCGCATAATGCAGAGGTGGCCAGGAAGCATGGATACGAGGACTTGTCGGACATCTGGAACTTTTGCAAACTGATCCTAAACAACGAGGTCCCCCTAGATATCTTGCCACAGCAGCATAGACGTGAACAAGTGCTCGTGCTCGCCCGCCGTGCGCTTGTGCGAATCAAGAGAAAGGACAGTGGCCTGGACCTCCAATTTGACGAAGCCGAAGCCGTGACGAACCCCAAGCTCCGAGGTCGCGTCAAATGGGGCTACCATTCCGTCGCCACCTATCTGATCCCCGCTCTTTTCGAACACTTTGAAAAACTCGCAGATACCCAGATGCTTGCCATGCTATCATGTATCTTCTCCGAACCTGCTGCTCGTGAAGGTGTCCCCAGTGTCATGGCCAAGATGAGACAATCGCACCTACCTATGTCCATGGAAGCCCCTGCCTTCTCCCTCGATTACTTCTCTTCTGCTGAAGCTGCCTGGAGCTTATTCAAACCGAGCATCTCTATTCCGTCTACGCCTGCACACTCGCGATATGCTATGCCTGTGAATGAGATTAGCTGGCATCGTCTTAGTAAGAATTTGGACACGTACGGCAGTCATGGATCGAGTAATGGGCCTTGGGGTAGTGATACAATTCCTTCTGAACCCGTGACTCCCTACTCTACTGGGAACACGCCGCCGAACCTCTCACGAGCGCCGACGTTCAAATCAGCGACTGCGGTTAATACACCATATGGCACAAGTCCCGAGCAGAGTCACTCTACGCTGGGAAGGAAAATGGCGCCGACGGGGTTCTCCAATGCGCTGGCGAACTTTGGGAAGAATTTGATGAGTTCCAGTCCGCCTGTGAAGTCGCGAACGGAGGATCTCTCAACGTCTGCGCCGACGAGTGGTGTGACCTGGGGCACTACGACGTTCTACAGCAGTGGTAGTCAGGAGCGTAACTCGGGACAATCTTCGCGATCCAAACACGGGAAAAGGGCGAGTTTCGGCCAGACGGACCGAATCAATATCGACGACGATTCTGAATCGGATTCGGAGTACGACCTTGTTCCCGATGGCCCATTCGAATACGCGGCTCCATTGAATTTCAAAGTGGATGATGCGGACGAGGCTTCGCACATCAAAGTCACGCTCAAAAACCAAGACAAGTTTGATGATGAGGCATGCGTCAGTGCCCCGTTGCTGGACATGTCGAAGGAATGGCTGTATTGTGCCTGGAGGGAACAATATGCTGAAATGCTAAGCTGTTGGGGCCTAGTCAGTCAGAGGGCAGAGGTACTCAAGTTCAACGGCTTGGTGTCCTATTTCCCGTCCCCCGACGAAGGATCAAGAGGAGGGTCGAAAGCAGGATCCATGTATCTGGCGCTCAAAAGGAGGGATGGAAAGCTAGACACGACACCGAACTTGCAACCTCTATCCCGAGCATCGACACTGGCGCCGCCATCCCACAATTCGGCATTCCAACTAAAACGCTCACCCCTATCCTCCCCGCAAAACTTCTCCTTCAATCCCGAAGCCATAGAATTCACCCCTGGAACCACGACTACCTCTACACCCATCACCGAAGTTCCCCCGACCATCCAAACAGAGTACTACAGGAAGAACACTACACCCAACACATCATTGGCCCCCGCCACGGCCGAGCAATCTCTCCGTCTCATGATCCCCGCCCCCTACACCGATACTTCACCCGATCCCTTCACACCCACCCCTCTACCAAAGATGAAATCACAGCTCAACGCCAGTGCCGCACGACTCTCACGCCCCTCCATATCCCGCGGTACCTCCAACCTATCCGGCCACTCCCACGCGCCTTCCACCACCACGTCGCCCAAGAAAACCAAAGGTCCCGGAGAGCCCATCTTCACGTGCAGCATATGCTGGATCCGCGTCTCGGGTCGCGTCTACTGGTGTCCAAACTGCAACCACGTCGCCCATTTCGACTGCATGTCTCCCCCCCAACATGCCCCATCCACCCCACCCCCCGACGCCACCGACACCGACTGCGTCGTCGGCTGCAGCTGCGGCTGCGGCTTCGAAGACGACGACGAGCGCGAACGAATCAACCTGTTCATCGACAGCACCAGGGCATGGGCCGAGGCAGGCGGCTGGTTGCCCGAGGTGGAGTTCGATGAAGAGGCCAGCACGAGGGCGGCGCTGGGTGATGGAGTGCCTGGGTTCCCGAGCAGAAGGGGTGCAGTGGTTACCGAGGAGGATCGGGATCGGGATCGGGATAGTGCGAGTTTGAGTCCCGGGACGGTGACGGGGAGGTCCGAGGGGAAGAGGAGGAGGAGGAAGGAGGGGAAGGCGAGGAAGGCGAGGTTGACGGGGAAAAGCTACTTTTGAACTGCCGTCGACAGGTGTGTGCGTGCCTGCACGATTTCACCTTGGACTCGGTCGGACCCGGTACCCGGACCTGTGAGAGACGGGTTGCCTCTTGTCATCTGTCTGCAGGACGGCGTTATCCCCCTTTGACGTTGGACGCGTTCTATACGGCCTCCTTCTTTGATGTGGGCATTCCGACCGCTTGGTATTTCTCTCGCGGCTCCCTGTCATCTGGTAACACCCGTCATTTCACAACCACTACGATATATGCCTACGCCTATGGGCATCGATTTTTTTCGATTATTGTATTTTCTGTCATCTACCACTATGTCCTGTACAACGTACATGGCATCCATTTCTTTCTTCTCCTCCGGCGAGAGCCATACTCCCATCCATGGCGGATTTATCAGAGGTCGCATATACCCACTCATTTTTCTACTATTGCCATCAACTGTACCTTCATCACCACATGTATTTGCAGCGTTGTATACATACACAACAGAACAAAACTTGAAATCACATCCCACCCTCAGTCCCGTTGCCGATCAAATCTCAACACGCTCTGCAACAGCACCTGAGCCCCCAAGCCACAGTCCGCCTCGGCACAGTACTCCCTCGGATTATGACTGACGCCTTCCCGACAAGGCACAAAAATCATACTCGTAGGACACCGCTTCGATGCGTAAACGCTATCGTGGCCTGCGCCGCTCGTCATCTCCATGACCAAGTTCTTGCTATCGGGACCCAGTGCGCTGTGCGCAGCTTCCGAGACGGCGGAAATACAGAGCGGATGGAAAGTCGTTGCCGGGCTGTCGAAGTCTTCGGTGATGGAGACGCTGAGGGGGAGCGAAGGCGTACAGCCTGCGTTGAGCGCATCGATGTCTTCGCCTGCGGCGATCTTGGGGAAGTCTTGCTGGATGAGGGACAGCATCTTTGCAACGGTTTCGTCATGCGGTGATCGTATATCCAGCGAGAAGGTGACTTCGCCGGGCACCGTGTTTGTGCTTCCGGGCTTCAGGTTCAGAATCCCCGTGCTGGCGAGCGCATTGTTCGCCGTAGCCAATTTGTGACTGTGCAATATCATCTTGCTCGCCGTGAGCAACGCATCTGCCCTGCTCTTCAGGTCCGTAGTCCCGGTATGCGTATCGCGTCCTTTGACCCTCACGGTGAGCCATTTGTACGCTTGCACGCCCTGCACGACGCCTATCTTCTTGTTGGACATTTCGAGGAGGGGACCTTGCTCGATGTGCAGTTCGAAGTGTGCAGCCATGGGTGTGGCCTCGTGGGAGGCGGGCACGGAGCCCAGGTAGTTGATGCGTGTGAGTTCGGAGGCCATTGTTGCGGTGCCTGGTTGCACCTCTTTGAGGGCGTGGGCGGTGGAGAGCGGGATCGAACCGGCCCATACGCCGGACGAGGACATGGACATGGGGAAGCGAGCGCCTTCTTCGCTGGTGTGTTGTCAGTTTTCCGACCCTTTCGTAATGGAATGATATCGAGGGAAGGAAGCGGTGACGCACTTCGTCCAGTTCACAACTCCCACGGGATACTGCGTCTCCACCCAGTTCTCATTCAACACCTTCAACATCTCCACCCCGGCATGGACGCCCAGTATGCCGTCGTATCGCCCGCCGGTCGGTTGGGTGTCCAGATGCGAACCGGCGAACGTCGGCGGCTTATCGTTCTTCAGACCCGGCCGGACGGCGAAGATGTTCCCCATGGCGTCGACGGTGACTTTGCAGCCCAGGTCCTCTGTCGTTTGGACGAACCAGTCGCGAGCTTGCTTGTCGGCGTCTGAGAGGGCGAGGCGCGACATTCCCGTCTCATCGGGGGCGCTGCACAGCGAGTCAGTCTTTTTTTTTTGGATGTTTAGGGCGGAGAGGAGACGGAGGGGGGAAGACACACTCTCCCCATCGTTCACCCGTGCCCCATTGGCATGTATGATGCAAGGCTTCCATCAACCTCTTCTGGTCAATCTTCAAGCTCGACAGCTGCTCTCCATTCATCTCCTTGGTATGCAAACGCCACGACGGCGTGGTCGTGAACCACCTCTTCGCCGCCCCATCTCTTGCAGACTTCAATGTCGCTTTGTCATCATAAAAGGGTCGTCTGGGAGCTGCTGAGATGGCTCGTTGTGTGGCGAAGCGTGACGCGACTCCTGAGGTGGGGTATATTCTTTTGCAGGCCAGCTGCAGTCTCGTGGCGGGCAAAATCGAAGACGCCATGACGATGGTGCATTGGAGGAGAGGAAAAGAGGCATGTTGATGGGAGACTTGTTGGCTTTGAAGGATTCTCGGGATGCGTCGCAGCAGTGGGAGCTTGCCGTGGGAGAGGGGGGACGCGATAACGTCGTGGGGGAACGTGCGTCATAAGTACCCCCGTCGGACATGTCCGACGTTTCCTCTGTAACTCCGACAAACACTTTGAATACTTTTCCAACTCCAGCGATATTGGAAAACCCACTGCCATGTTTTGAGACTCCATGATTCACAGCAGTTGAAAGTACCACGAACAACATCGCCAATCCAAAACTCTCTCCCATCCATCCACTCCCCTTGCCTCAACCTAAGCCAACTTCACACTGCTAATCGTCCCATCACTCCCCGCGATAAAAAGCGTATCCCTATCCTTCTCCGCCGTCCCCCTCGCCACAGCCGTCGCACTCTGCACCGTCGCAAACTTACTCGCCTTCCCATCGGCCGTGACCTTCTGAATGCTCCCACTGGCCGCAACATACGCCACGCCTTCCGGCGTGACATACATGTCATCCGCCATCTGGTTCGACCAGATGGTAGTCGGAGCCCCGACCTTGGCGCCCGTGGCATCGACGGCGAGTTTGTAGAACTTGTTGGCGAAGATGTTGGTGTAGTGGATGGAGCCGTTCGCGTAGCGGATGCCGTCGATGCCCATGCTACAATGGTAACCAAAGTCAACATCAAACAGCAACATCAAACGGAACGAACGAACGAAAAAACTCACGGCAAACCAGCCGAAGGCTTCATACTGGCATCCTCGATGGCAACACCGTACGCCCCGGTCCCAACATCCAACCTCCAAACCTGCCCTTTGGCCGCATCCCCCACCAGAACCGTCTGATTCGCAAACGCGCTCAGCCCGTTCCAGAACCCGCTCTCGGCCACCTTCCGGACGAGGCTGGTTTTGGGCGCCGCCTCGGTGCCGCCGCCCGCGGCGGTGAAATCGACCTTCCACACCCCCCAGCTGCCGGCCTTGTTGCCGCCCGCCGAGGTGTAGTTGCCGGCGACGACGGCGAAGACGTCGGTCGCGATCTCGGCGATGGCGGCCGAGCACGTCGTGTCCGCGAAGGTGGCGACCTTGGCCGCGGTTTTGGTCGTCGGGTCCACCTGCCAGAGCTCGCCTTTGTCGAAGAAGGAGACGATGAGTTTGCCGTTGGGGCGGGCGGCGATGCCTTCTGCTGCTTTCGGGGTGCTGAATTTGTAGATGGAGGTGGCGGTCGTTTGGCGCTTTGGTAGGGTTGCTGCGGATGCGAGAGTCGTCGTGAGCGAAAGGGCTTGGAGGAGGGTGGTGGTGGTGTTGGTGAACTTCATGGTGGCGGGTCGTTGGGGTTGGTTTGGAGGTGTGCGGGACGGACGGGTTCCATGGTTCGTGGTTGCGGGTTGGCGTGTTATACAAGTTTTCGTACTGCTGGATAGATATATGGTATATGAAGTTGTGGAGGAGAAGATCCGGTTGGATATTCGCCTCATGCTTGGACCTGCTTTCAATCCGTCACGCTCATCCAATTATGCAGATGCTAAGACAATCGGTTAGTGTTCTGAGATTGAAGATCCCCTGCACCGAGCAGCTACCAGCAAGTGTATATAGCCCGGTTATGAAGGTTGATACTGGTCTTTAGCCATGGATATTAAGGATGCGCATCATCAGCCATCACCAGCCCCGCAGATCCACAAGTGCCGAAGCCGTGGCGCTGTCTGTGAAGATTCAGAGGTTTGGTTGGATCGAAACATGTAGAGGCCGATTGTGACTGCAAGTTTAATTGATTTGGCTATTCGATGCCAAAGAGATGGGAATCATACGTTCAACGCCGTCGCTATGCCCTACCTGTGTCATGTTACCAAAACTCCGGTGAACGATGCGACATTCCCTGAATCATATGCCCGGTAGGTATACAAGCTCTATTTCCTCAACCGCACACGTTTCCCCGAAGGTTCCACTTCGTCGTCGTTTATCCCAGCCGCTCTCTCTTTATCGCTCGGCGCCGCCCAGTTCGAATCTTCTTTCTCTCGCCCATCTCCATCTTTCCTCACAGACCTCGGACTCTTCAGCCGCCAGGGCGCCTCGATGGAAAACGAGAGCACCTCTCTCTCCGACTTGTGCCCTGCAAGATCCTTCACATGACTACCCCTTCCCGCATCCGCATCATCATCGTCTGAATTGCTATCCATTTGGATGTGTTTGTTCAACGCTTTCTTTGCACGATCTTCCCGCTCTTGAGCTTTCTTGTCCGAAAGAGAGAAGAAGCTTGAGCGTTCCGGTGACGGCTTCTTCTTATCGTCGGTGGAGTTGGACTTGTCCTCAGACGACTCCTCCTCCTCCTCCTCTTCAGATGCCTCGCTGAATTGCCACATTGAGCCTAATTCGCCGCGTACGAGAGCCGTCGACCACAAGCTACCCAGCACGCCAGGCACGAGGTAAAGCAGAGCTGGCTGCGCATGGCCCCATAGATGCATAACAGCGAGCGTGCATAGCATACCCGCAATGTAGCCCACGAGACTGGCCTTGAAGTATGTTTTAGGAAACGTGAACGGGGCCTCCGCCTTCTCTGTCTCCTTATTGTCGATGGTGCCTGAAGTCTTAAACAGGGGATTGCCGGTTATGAGCGAGTGTGTCCAGAAATGATCGCTCCAGCGTCCGGCCAACGAGTGGTACTTGGGCTTCTCGACGATTCGTTCACCTGTGGAAGTGCCTTGTACGCGCTTCTGGCGGCGCAGGTAGAATTGAAACAAGTCGAAGCGGAGGGCGAGACCAATCATTATGCCGGGAAGAACAACGTCGCCAAGACCGAGCATGGCATGGCCTGGTGCAGCGGTTGGGTCGTCGGCAGGCGGTGGTCGGGGGAAGACGAGCTTGATGGGGACGTCGAGAGATTTGGCCACAGTCACCATCATGGGTCTGTTGAACTTGTCAGTCTTGCAGAGGCTTTGGAGCAGGACTTTCGGCTTACGTGTAGAAGACAAAGTAAATGTCGTAGAAGAACAAGGCTCCTAGTATGAGACTTCCGGTGTAGAAGTCGGTTGGGGACATGAGTTGCAGTGCGCCATACGAGAAGCCAAAACCCATCAAATTGGTCAGATACCACGGCTTATCCACGAAATTGAAGTAAGCCACAGCCAGTACACCAATCACAGTGCCAACCATGCCGTGAGGCCCAATCAGGACCTTCCCAGCAAAGACGCGATGGAGGTACAGTCTCAATGTCCACTTGTTCCCCGGCATAGCCCGATCGTTCCACAGCAGTTTCCTGAAGCCATTGGAAAGCGGAATTTTGGCCAGAAACCCAGGCAGAGGCGACACTATAACTCCCTTCCCCTCCGTATCCCCCGCGACCGGTATCGCGCCCTTTTCCGCCTGTCGCACATGATATAGCGCGCCTCCCAATGCGTACCGGCGGGGAAAGATGAGCGAATGTCCAATATCAAGGGCATCCGTGATCAGTCTCGACACGGAAAAGACGCCGAAGAGCGCAAAGTACGAGTTCAGCAGCTTGTTCAAAAGCGCGGGGTCTTCGAGCCATTTGATCAGGAAGTACAGTCCCGCGAGTGTGAGGCCAGCGAAAAGCGGCATCATGATTGCATCCGTGGGCGACAGGCCTTCCATTTTGTGCTCCTCCTCTTCCTCGTCGTCGTCTGAGTCGGTACTCGGGTCATCGTCGGACCGCTTGCCGTGTTTCTTCGCAGGTTTCGCGGCCGAAGAGGGGCGTGTGAGGGAGGCATGGGCACCGGCGTAGATGGGAAAAAGAGCGGAGATGATGAGGTGGGTATAGGTTGGTATGAAGGGCCGTATTTCGGAGAATTGCTGGGCTATGCGCGCCCCGAGGCCGCTGGCGTCGTCCATGGTGGGGGGTTGTTCAGATGGTGTAGCGCATTCGATACATGTGTGGTATTGAGAGATGGGGCTCGTGATTTCGGAGGGGGATTGTACAGTGACTTTGTAATACAAAGCTCAGAACCAAAGGAATGTTGAATGCCGAGTTGAATGTCTGGGTAGGAAACGTGGATGTTGGGAGAAGCCATGTGGACTTTTGGAGCCGCAAGCAACGCACGGACTTATTCCACATACTGCCTCAGTAGGAAGGAACCAACAATCTAATCAGATCCTCCATTCGGCCCGTGGATCACGGTAGGCATCTGGACATGACACGACGTGCTCGCTATTGGCAACCCAGTTTCATAGCAGGATAAAGGCAAAGTGTAACCCCCCCGGCCAGATATTTCTCACACGTGACCGTACCCTGTACTACCCACCAACGCCTTCTTTCCCATCGTCTCATGCTCTAGTAGGAAAACGGCCGCACATTATATTTCACCTTCTCCTCTGGCCTCGGCGCAACCGGCGTCTCCTGAAACTCGGGATACAGATACCACGCCAAATGCCTCTCCTCCAAACCCCCCTCCGTCCATCCATTGCCCAACCACGCCAGTCGATTGGCCCTTCTACCCACCCTTTCCTTGGCTTCCCTGCCCTCACCAAGCCCTCTTTTCCTCTTTCCAACACCATTCAACCCCTCCTCTACCCCACCACCATCCTCCTTCGCACCCGCACTCTCGTCCGCCCCGGGTGACTCATCGACGTACACGTACTCAAAGTCCTCCCACCGCGGACTCCTCATAGCCTCGATGCAATGCAGGCAGCTACCCGGCCAGAGCCCCGTAATCTCGTCTTTCCCCTTGCCCTCCCTCCCCTCGGCCGCATTCTTGTACCAACTCCTGCAGCCCTCGCCAAATACCGTGCCCTCGAAGTAGCGATCCACAAACTGGATGAAATCATCCTCTCTCTCCTGCTTGACTTGCATGCTGGCGATGTTCTCCTTCTGCATCTTGCGGATGAGCTTGACGGCGTAGTCTCCGACGGACTCAATCATCATCGTCAGGGAACCGGATCCGGTGGCGGAATTTGGTCCGAGCATGGTGAAGAGATTGGGAAATCCCGATGTGCTGTGAGAAAGGTATGCCGTGGCGCGATGTACCCATTTCCGTGCGAGGGGGAGGGCTTTGGAGCCGATGATGGGAAACGGAGGTGCCGTGCCGGTGTGGAAGCCGGTTGCGCAGACGAGCGCGTCCATGGTGTGCACTGTGCCGTCTGCCGTGTGGACTGCATCCTCGGAAATCTTTTCGATGGAAGACGTCACAAAGGTCACGTTTGGCTGCGTCAACGCCTCCAGATAGCCAGGTCCTGGGGTCAATCTCCTGCATCCTGGGGAAAAGGAAGGGAGCAAAGCGTCGTAGATGTGCGGTGTGCTTTCGAGTCTCTGCTTCATGTGCTCTTCGAACATCTGTTTTGCGCCTTCTTGGATGGGTGTTCCTTTGATGGTGACGGCGTGGATACCGTTTCCATCCTCTTCAACGGAGAGACGGAACCGCCGGTAGTATCCCGGATCCGTGATGAAGCGTTCCTGCAGTTCTTTGGGGATGGAGAAACCTTCAAAGGAGTACTTGTCCCAAAGTTGCTGGCCGAAGGGTGGCGAGATCCATGTCTTGCTGCGGGCAAAGGTGGTAACGTGGGTGCCTGGGAGACGTTGGAGGGATGGGACGATCTGGATGGAGGAAGAACCACTGCCGATGACGCCTATGCGTTTATTCTCCCAATCATAGCGTTAAGCTGGTCAGTCCCGGTCTTCTAGTCACTCCTTTGGTGTGAATCGTACCTCTCGTTCCATGCTGCAGAATGCATGAGCTCTCCTTTAAAGGTCTCCAGCCCCTCGATATCCGGCCACCTGGCATTGTTCAGATTCCCCCTTGCGCTGATGAGCACATCCGCCCGATCTCGTATGAACTCCCCGGTGGTCAAGTTCTTCACCACAACGTTCCACTTGGCAGTCGTGTCATCCCATGTACATTCGGTGATCTCGTGCGCGAGTTTGATGAAGCGGTCTGCGGAATATTTCTTCGCGACCCCCTCCAGGTACGCTTGTATCTCCGGTGCGGGGGAGTAGAGCGATGACCAATGCGGATTCGGCTCAAAGGAATACTGGTACGAGTGCGAAGGTATGTCGCAGGCACAGCCGAGATATCTGTTCTCGTACCTGACAAAGCCCGCTGCATCAGCGGACACTCGTAGGAAATCGAAGGGGGGTAATACCATGTCCCCCCGACACCCGAGTTCTTCTCGTAGATGACGAGCTCGACGTTACGCAGCTTCTCCGGTATGCGGATGCCCAGATATATGCCAGAGTAGCCCGCGCCAATCACAATGACCTTCAGACGGCGAGAGCTATCAATTGGCTTGTCATACATCTCGGAAGGCGATGTGGAGCTGCCGTTGGTAGCGGCGTTGGCTGCTGCTAGAGGTACGTCTTCAGGTAGGTTGGGAACGGCAGACATTGTGCAAATGTGGAATGGAAACTGGAGCAGGGACAGGGACGGAAAAGGAATGGAAAAGAGTATCTGAGAGGTCGTCGACCCCTTGGGCCAAATGATACACTATCTGTACACGAGAATAGGCAAGGGAAAAAGGACATTCGCAAAACCCTGGCGAGCGCTGGGGGGGGGGGGATTGCCTTTTAAACGCATTGCGCTGCACCTTCGATGCCGGTTCCAGTCGACAATCACCCTTTCTTCCCTGCGTGCGGCAAGGCTGGCACCCTCTTCTCGAAATGCCGAACCGCTCTGGCATCATTGCACCGGCGCACTGTCATGCTCGCGTTGGCTGGGTTAGGTACGGCAAAAGGCTTTGGCCGTCCTATAGGAGGTGTTCTCCGCTCTCCATGTTTGGAGCTCGGGCCACTCGCCTCCGCATGTTGCATGGCTGCCCCACCCGCTTCCCGCCACACGTGACCACGGTAGCGCGCGGCGCGGAATGCCTCCGAGGAGCAGGCAGGGTCAGTGACGCCTGGGCCGGGTGCATCTTGGTCTTCTTCCTCACTCGCATGTCAACATTCGGACTGCGCATCGGGACAAATCGCGAACGGAAAGTTTGTAGTATTGACTGCTGTTCCGCCGACGAGCTGTGGCTACCTTGGCACCGGTATGATTGCAATCTAACCCGGTCAACACGTTCCTGCCGATAGGGAGACTTTGGAGGCTTACCTGGTTTCCAAGGGCGATGGTCAATCTTGACTCATTGGGTTCCCAGCCAAGACTGAATTCTCCATTCACACCCGGGTCCCACTTGTCGCTGCCCCATTCCGTTGCGCGCCAGCTGGCAATGGGCACCTCCCTCTTTTCCACATCCCATACCGTGACGGCGTCGGGACCCGCGGCCGCCAGCAGCGATCCGCTCGGGGAGAACAGAACCTTGAATGCTTGACTGTCGTCTGTGGTTGGCAGCCTCCTCAGACATTTGAAGGGCGCGTTCGCATCCCATATTCGCACCACCCCAGAGTTGGAGCATGTGCTCAGGAGTATCGGAGGCGAAGGGCTCTTCCCGAAGGGCGTGTTTGCGAAAACACTGTCGGTGGTGCCGGATCGGAAGTCGAGGTCGGAAAGGTATTTGTCCGGGTATTCGTGGGTTTGCAGGTTGAGCGAGTCGTTCGGATGCAGGACCCCGAGGAAGCCGGACTGGCCTTCGACGCCAAGCGCAGCAATGATGCCCGCGGTAGATTCATATTTGAGAGTCTCCCAGGTGATGTGAGTGTCCAAGGTCCGCTGCGTGATGAGCGTCTCGCCGATTTCGTAGATCTTGAATAGATTGATGCCACACACGACGAAGGCGGTGTCGCTGATCCACAGGGCGTCGAATATGGCCGTGTCGGTGAAATCGATCCAGGCAGGTATCGAATCGTTGCTGTTCTTCCAGATTTTGATGGAGCCCCTTTCCCCGTCGGTTGATATGGACAGGAGCAGCTCCTTCTCCTCGTTCCAACGGAGCGTGTTGACGAGGCCGGCCGTGGACGAGATGACTTGGTAGTCTTCGCCGCCGTCGACGATCTTGATGAGCTTGTCCATCATCATCTTCTCGCCCGTCTCGTTGCTGCACTCCTCACGTGCCGAAACGGTGACCTCGTTGGCCGAGTTCCAGGTCAGGGCGGTGATGGAGTAGTTGTCCATGGGCAGCTTCAACCCAACCGTGGAGACGGCGGCGGCCGAGTCTTTGCCGGGCTCCGCGGCGATGACGTTGATGTTGAGGAGCGACTTGCCGGCGGTCAGGAGCACCGGCGCGTCCTTGGATCCCCACGACGTGTGCTCGATGATCTTGTCGGCGTCCTTCAGGCCGGTTATGAAGGTGGTGCTGGGAGCGAGGTCGGCGACGACCTCGGTCTGGATCTCGGTGCTCTGTCCGATGCTGAGGGTCGAGATGGGTATCTCGGCCACGGTGGGCGACTCGGCCTCGGATGCGACGGCCTCGGACTCTTCGCGCACGCTGCCGGCGGGATGGGCGGCGCCGTTGGGCTCGACGTCCATGGCATCGCCGTTGACCAGCTCGGGCACGCGCGGCTCGACGACGCCGTTCGCCTTGGGGGCCTTCTTGCGCTTCACGCCGCGCTTGGGCTGCGGCTCCGGCACGGCGGCTCCGTTCACGTTGGCCTGCTCGGCCAGCACGTGGGCGGGGATGCCCTGGTCCAAGGTGAGGAGGGAGCCGTTGCGCACCGGATACGGGCGTCCATGGTCGCGGCCGAACTGGTAGTTGCGCTCAACCTGTGTCCGTCAGCCCGCGTCTTGGACCCGCGGAATGCTCGCTGCTGCTGCACGTACGTTTCCCGCGGCCTCGGCCTGCAGCTTGTCGAACCAGAGCCCGTCCTGGAGGAGGTTCACGAGCGCGTGCGGCTGGACGTTGGGCGCAAAGGGCAGCGTCTCCGGGTCGCGGATCCAGCAGCGCGACAGATGCAGGGCGGCGTTACCGTAGCCTGTGCAGCGTCAGCATCGCCGCGTGCGGTGGAGCAGAGGGGAGCGGCGGCGAGGGGAGGAGGGGGGGATGCAGCGCACCGGCTTCTTGGAGGTATCTCCAGACCAGGTAGTTCACCACATTGGAACTGAGTGCCTCGATGGTCATTGCGCATCGTCGCAGCGCCGGGCGCCAGGGGGTTTTGGGTGGGCAACGGGCGGTGGTTGCGGGCTCCTCGGGGGCGGCGGGGGCTGGAGACCGGGCGTGGGTGCGGGCGTGGGCGTGGGCGTGGGCGTGGACGCGGGCGTGGGTTTGTCTGGCTGGAGAGGGAGTCGAGTGGTGGTCGATGCGGCCGCTCTCAGTGAATAGATCGGAGACGGACGCTTGGGCTTTCACGCCTCCACGCCTCCACGCCTCCGCGCCGACACGCCGACACGCCTCCACACGAGACGGCCAGACGACCAGACGACCAGACGACCAGAAGCAACCGCGGGCGGCCGACATCTTCCCGCCTCCCCACCACCTGGCGCGATATCTGCGCCATGGCCCGGATCAACCTGCCCCCGTTGACCCGCAGCCTGCTCGCCGTGCTCGTCGCCTCCACCCTGCTCAACTTCGCGCTGCGTCCCATCCCCGAGCCCGACCTGAACAAGCACGACAATCCCGTCATCGGCGTGGGGCTCGGCGTGCCCTATCTGTCCATCGTGCCCCGCCACTCCGTCGTGTACCCGTGGGTCTTCCTCCTGGCCACGTTCGTCGAGCTGAATGCGGTCGGCCTCGTGGTGACGGGCCTCACCGTCTTCTACGGGGGCAGGTACCTGGAACGCGCGTGGGGCTCCACCGACTTCACCAAGTTCATCCTGTTCGTGGCCATGATCCCGAATCTGCTGGCCTTCCTGCTCTACCTCGCCGGCTACGTGCTGTCCAACAAGGCCGCCGCCCTGTCAGTCTGCCCGTCCGTCCCGATGGGGGGCTCTTTGCTGACGGCTACAGTGACACGGTCATATCGGGCGGCATCGCCATCCAGGCCGGCTTCCTCGTCTCCCTCAAGCAGCTCGTGCCCGAGCATACCGTGGCCATCGCAAAGGGCGTGATCCGCATGCGCGTCAAGCACTTCCCCGCCATCTTCCTCCTCGCCAACACGATATCGGGCCTCGTGCTGGGCACCGAGACGGCCATGTTTCTGGCTTGGTTCGGCTTCTTCACGGCTTGGACCTACCTGCGCTTCTACCGCACCAGCCCATCGCTGTCGTCCGCCGCGACCGGGGACGGCTCCGTGATCAAGGGCGATGCCTCCGACACCTTTTCCTTTGCCCACTTCTTCCCCGAGCCCCTCCAGACGCCCGTCGACAGCGTGGCCGGCCAGTTCTACGACACGCTGGTGTCACTGAAGATATGCACGCCTTTCTCGGCAGAGGACATAGACGCCGGTAACGAGCAGGCGAGCGCGCGTGCCGAAGGTGGCCTCCCCAGCATCATGAATCCCAACAGCCGGGGTGGCCGAGGTGGAGCCACACGTGCAGAAGCGGAGAGGAGACGGGCGCTGGCGCTCAAGGCGCTGGATCAACGGTTGCACGCCGCAGCATCTCGCCCGCAGGCCGCTCCCGCCGTACCTGCCCCGGCCGTCATATCGCAGTCCGGCATGCTTGGGGAGACCAATTACGAGCCGGAACGTCAGAATGGCACGAACAAGCCCGCCTCGTGATGACGAGTCCGGTTTTGCCTGCGAAACATGATTCTCTTTGGGCGCCTTCTTTTCGTTGCATCTTGCACGCGTTGATGCGACCATAGCGCACGGCGTCGGAGTGCGTTGTTGATCCGATTCTGGGTTTGGGAGGATGCTGAGATACCAATTTTCCATCATCTATTGTGCTGTACGTATCGCCCGTACTTTGACTATTTCCATCGTGTAGAGTAGGCCAAGCTTCAATCAGCAAGGGATCACTTTCCTGCACCTCAAACTCCGCCGAGCCAGTATCATTTTTGGTGTCAAAGAGGCAATGTCATGCAAGTCGTGCGCATGTCACCATGCACCACATGAGAAACCTGGCAAACAACACGCTACGGGAACTTTTGCCTGTCAGGAGCTAATTCGTCAACACGGCTGTCGTTCAGCTTGCTACACGCACATGTGCTCGTCACCATGTTTTCACACCGCCAAACATGCACCTGTCGCTGCATCTTCACGCCACCGTATATCGCACAACGGAAAACAGGTGCACATTGTCGGCTGTCAGTCTCCAACCTTGGGCAGACATTTGCCCATGACTGCGCACAAAGATATAGGCTGGCTACCCGCGTGCTGCATGTGCAACACGGACGATGGAAAGCCTTCCCAATACTGGGCTCGGATATCACACATCCCCACCAATAGTACAATCAACACGACACGGCACAAAGATGGTCCACTGTAAAGCTTACCATTCGCGTTGTACCGCTCGATCCGTCTGCTTGCGGTGCTCGGATTCAACAAGCATATAAAGAGGTGGCTACATGCGAGCCATGGCAGCCTCCTTTCCATTCCCGCCAGCGCAACCTTGAACAGCCACCGCAGCACCAACGTCAAGAATCTTCCTCCCATATACCTCCATCCCTTTTCCTTCCACCACCACCACCACGTTCGAACAACTCAAATCCATATTCAACCCCAAATCCCCCCGTACCTCCCACCATGATGCCAACCATCCTCAAAGCATTCCTCTCCTCCCTCTTGCTCCTCGTAGCAACAACCCCGCTCCACGCAACCGCACTCATGGGCCCCGATCCCACCGGCCCCAACCGAAGAAGCCTCATGCCCATGCCGCGTTTTCTCCCCAGACGAGGGAGTACAGCGTCTGCGTCGACGGCCCCAACTGGGTCCGGCGAGCAAGCTAGCGTAAGCCCCCCCTTCCCCCCTATCTTCTTTCCTTTCTCTCTGGCTCGGTTTGTGCGATGGCGGGACTGCTGACGAGGGGTGCTTCTCGCCACGCAGCTGTACGTCTGCGAAGACGTCTTCTGGAGCGGAAAATGCGACATCTACCACTACACCCTCGGATCCAACGACTGCGCCCAACTCAACGGGAAGGCTTCCGCCGCCGGTCCCGACAAGGGTTTCACATGCGTGTTTTACAGGTGGGTTTCTCTCCTCCTCTCGCGTCTCGCAAGAAACCTCGCTGAGACTCTCGCCTTTGCGTCTTCTTTCCAGAAACGCCCTCTGCAGCGACGTCGATGGCAAGTCCTCCATCACGCTGTCGAATCCCGGGGTCTCGAATCTGCTGAATACGGAGAAGGGGGATTTCAACGATGCGTTGCTGAGTTATCAGTGTTTTAAGAGCACGGAGGCTGAGAAGGAGAAAGTGGGGGAGGGGGAGGAGGAGAAGAAGAAGAAGAAAGGGGGTGTGTGAGGGAGAGAGAGAGAGAGAGAGAGAGAGAGAGAGAGAAAGGTGATGGAAGGGGGTCTTTTCCATGCTGCGTTGCTTCTGAGAAGCAAAGGGATTGCATGTTGGAATTTATTTGTTGCGTTCGTCGGTTCATCCATGTTCTTGGTATTCGACTACAGTATCGCTATACACCCTGCGGAGATGGATGTCCTGATCAGCTCTGTCGGAAGATTCCAGGCACGGTTCTGTTTCATAGGGAGGAGGCGCGGTCTCTGAGGCTACGATTCGTCTGCGACGAAGCCATATATTCGTAATACCCATCTGTCCTTTTCTCTCTTCATCCCTCCCCCATCACATCCAAAACACCACATTTTATTTTATATCGACCGGGAACATCATGGTCAAAATCCACCCTTTGCCTCCCCACATGTTTTTCAAATCAGGTAGCGTTGCTTCCCTCCGTACATTTTGCGCACAACGACCCCCGTAACCCAAAAACACACCCGCATAACCGACGACAGCCACGAGCCCTGCCGTTCTTCCACATGCTCCCCCACCTAATCCACCGTCCCCCACTGCGGCCCCTCGATGGCCGGCCTGTCCTGCCTCAGCCTCGCATGCAGCTTGGCGCTCTCATCCACCCTCTCGGTGACCTGCAGCTGCCTCTTGACGTTCCGGTCGTACACCTCCTCCTTCTCCTTGATCGCCCGTCTCTCCACCCCCGCCCTGTACTCGACCTCTTCTTTCCGCTTGTCCACCAGCCTCGCCTCGAGCGCCAGGCTCGCGCTCGCCCTGCGGTCTTCAATCTGCTGGCGCTGCGTCGCCGCATCGCGCTCCTGCTCTTGGAGGAGCTGGTGCCACGTCGCCTTCTCGGCGCGCTTCATGGCTTCGGCGGAGCGCACGCGGGAGATTTCGAAGTCGTGTTTTTGCTGCTCGAGGGTTTGGGCGTGGGACGCGGTTGTGGAGGCGAGGACGAGGGAGGCGTCGGTTTTCTCCTTTTGGCGGCGGAGGGCATCTCGGTGCGCGGTTTCTTCGAGCATGCGCGCGTGTTCCGAGGCTTCGGCCGCGTGCTTGAGCGTGAGCTGGTGCTCTTTTTGGCGGTCCGCGAGACGGGCGATGGGGGTGGGCATGCCGATGGCGCCCGAGGGTTGCTGTTCGGTCTCCGAGTAGTACCTTGGGAGGCAGCCTTTGTCGCGGAGGAGGTCGAGAAAGTCGTTTTTGGTGCGTGCGCGGCTGGGGGAGGGCAGGAGCTCGACGTATTTCAGGGGGGAGTACCATAGTCCGTTGGCGTCGCGGTACATGTGCTCTTCTTCGTTCAGATCTTCCCATACTTCGGTTTCGAGGAGGGCCTCGGTGACTTCGAAGGGACTGTGTGGGTTGTCTAGGGCGAGGATGATGCTGGAGCGCTCGTTGCGGGCTTTGAATTTGGCGTTGGCACTGTTGTCGAGGAAGAGGCGGATGATTTGGCGGAGCTTTGTGCGCTGCATTGCTGTTGTCACGTCGGCGTTCAAGCAGAGTTCACCTAGGGCGTTCCGTCCGCTGTGGAGTCGCGAGGGAAAGTTTGGATTGTGGCCATATTTCACTAGGGTTGAGGCTACCTCGAGTTGGAGACATCGGGCTGCTTCGTGGAGACTGCCGTCGTTCTTGAGCGCGTGCGCAGAGAGGGTTTCGACGACAGAGGTAACAGAGGTACTGCTGGCGTAGAAGAGGGCTGATCGGTTCCACTTATCGCGGATGGACGGGTCGGCGCCGCGTTCCAGTAGTGCTTGTACTATGTCTGCTCGTCCTTCGCGTGCGGCCAATGCTATCGGCGCGATTTCAGATTCAGATGCAGGTCGAGTTGGTGATGCCCCTGCGTCAAGGAGAGCAAGGACGACAGAACTCGATATCATCTTCTGCGGTTGAGCAAGTGCCCATGTGAGAGCGGTCATCTTCTCCTTGCCAGAGGTGTCGTCGATGGTGTCTGAAATAGTGATGTTTGCGTTGCAGCCATATGTGAGTAGAAATCTCGCAAGAGAATCACTTCGAGGGTATCTTCTCAGGGCCAATATCAACGTAGGTCGGTTCGATGGTTGGTGGCTGTCAAGCTCATCGGAAGTGCAGCCATGCTTGAAGCAGAGCCCCAACAGCTTGACTAAAGATTCTTCATCCAAACCGGATTCGATGAGCCTAGGCACAAGATGGGCGAAGTTTGGTTGATATCCAAGTAGCTGCTCGAAAAGAGGCAAGTCGGCTCTTTTCGCGGCAAACATGAAGTAGATTCCGTCTTTGGTGTTTACATCGGCCTGATACTCGAGAAGAAGATCAACAAATGGCTTCGCCTCCACCCCTAGATTCGCTGGGTCAAGCACTGTTCCCAGAGCCGAGTCGATCGCAGGCTGATCCACACCACGCACCAAAAGCTCCCGGGCGATATCTACGCAGCTTCGTAATTTTCCAACGCGATGGTGGGTATTGTAGTCGTAGAAGAGTGCTAGAAAAGCTCTTGTAGTAGCGGGGCGGGATGGCTTGTCCCTTCCGCTGAGCAGGACTTTGACAAGCGCGCTATCCCCAGACGCTACGCCTACAGCAAATGCTTCCCCGTCGTTGTAGCTGATAGATGCTCCATGTTGGACGAGGAGCTGAAGTAGAGTCGGATCGCCACTGGCAACTACCTTACCCGTTTCGACAATCAAGGCTCGATCAAGAGAGTCTTGAGGTATGCCCTTTGCAAGCAGCGACTTCAATATTGGTGCTTTGTGCTGCATTTTGTCAATCGCCACGGTATACTGGAAAGCTTGTCCAAGTAACCTAGAATCGGCGGCGATAAGGCGGTGAATTATGTCCAGGTTTCCTGAACCTCCTCTGATTGCAGACACCAAAGCTTCATTAGCCGGGCCTTCTTCGACTCCGTGAGCCAGCAGGAGTTCGATCATAGAAAGAGCTGCCGTTCCTCTGCCCCCGCTTGCACTCATCGTTAGGGGTAGAGCAGCTGACGTGGTCTTGATCGAAGGTCTGGCGTCGCAAAGCAACTGTAGGACCGGTACATCAGACTGCGCCACCGCTAGGCTAACAGCCCTACCATCGTCGTGGTTTACGTTTGCGCCGTGACGGACCAGCTCGGTAATGAGAGCTACATCTCTTTGACTCGAAGTGTCGGCCATCGCGTCAACAAGCGCTTGGTCCACTTCTTTTCCGCTGGCTCCATGTTGCAGAAGAAGGCGTACAACTTCGAGTCGCTCTGATGCGGTGTACCCAGAGCGGATAAAGGGGAATACTTGCGCCAGGGATTGCGGTGACGGTCGCGATTTGAGAAGTGTTTGCAAACTACGCAAGTCCTTTCGTGCGACTGCGGCTTGGATCGCTCGTCCATCTCCAGATGACCCAATGGAGGTATCAGCGTTCAGAAGCAGATCCATGAGCGCAGAGTCACCGTCTTCCACAGCCTGTACGAGCCAGCGCTGAAGGGGCTTTCCATTGGCGCCACGGGTCACCAGAGCCGAGATCACATGCAGTCGCTCAGGCTGAGGAGCTTCAGCAGGCACAACAGCAAGTGCTACGGAGGCTTGGGCTGGCGATACAGAAGCCGCGAGAATTTCATCGGCCAGTTGCCAATTTCTATGTCCGATCGCGTTCCTCAAACACTCCGCTTCGTTTAGGCTTGTAGAGACCCCATGTGTGATGAGTAAGTGAGCCATTGCAGTGTCGTTTCGCCTGGTTGCTGCTACGAGTAGTTCTGCTAGGCGAGGACTATTTGGGGTGAGCCCACAGCAGAATAGTAGCTGTAGGAACTGATACAGCTCCTGGGCTGATGGGGACTTCATGGCGGAGTCGAGAAGTACATTGAGGGAGGTTGATGTCAGGGGTATCGGTCCCGCGACTGAGGCAACAGCCAAGCGATACTCTGTTTGTGTTATAGCCATATTCAGCGCACTCGCTGCATCGAAATTCGGGTCGGCTCCATGAGCTATCAGCAGCGACAGCATCGGTTCAGACTTTTGCTGCACAGCTGCCGGTAGACACGATGATATGATCTCAAGCCGGAGTGCTTTTGGAGCCCGCAACAGCAGACGGACAAAGTTCTGATCATTAGATCTCACGGCGTCTGCAAGAGTGTTCGGAAACTTGTTGAGGTCCGCACCGTGTCGAAGTAACTCTTGAACACATGGCTGGTCGTTGGCATTGAGAGCAGCTCGAAGGCCTTCGTCTAGCGTGGTTTGGTCTGCGCCCGAGCTCGCTAACAAGCTGACCGAGTCGGCCCGTCTCGTGGTAGCAGCTTTTTGCAGCACCGTGCTTCGTCTTCGGGCAGACGCATTGGGGGTTTTATTTGCCTTGTTTTTCTTCTCGTACGTCTCCACGAAGTTGACCTTCGCGCCGAGATTGAGGAATGCTTGTACCAAGCCCGGACTTGTCGCCGGCTTGTCAACGGCCGACGTCAGTGCTTGATCCAGTTCCTCTTGTGTGAATTCCCATAGGTCTGTGTTTTGCAACTTCTCTTTCTCCTTGGAGCTCTTGAAGATGCGTTTCAGTTGCTTGCTAGGATCCTGATATTGGGGATTCTGTTTCCTCTGCTCAACGAGAATCTGACGAGCTAGTGTATGATCCTCCTGGCTGCAGAGAATGGAAGGCTGCGAAGGAGCCGGCAGACACGGCTGGCGTTGAGTGACAGGATTGATGCCCACTTCCCGTATCAAGTCCTGGAGGTTGCGTCTGCCTCCCATGATGATGTGTGGAATGGCAGTGGTGACAACGATCAATAGAAGACATGCTATTAGTAGGGCCCTTTCCAATCCGCCTTCGCTGTCAAATGCACACGCAAGTTGGAGGCTGAGTACCTCCATTGAGATTCATAGGAGCTACGCTAGGCTGAAACCGGAACGGCCGGCAGCCCACTTCCCGTCTGCTCACGTCACCATCACCGTCACCGTCACCGTCACCGTCACCGTCACCACACCATCTTATCTCCTTTTGTCTGGTAAGCATAGGTAGTAGGCAAACGTTGTATGCGGCCCTATATAATCTGCGACACCCCCGATCTCATCATACGCATAGGCTGTCATTCCCCAGCCCCTTTCCCCGAAAAACAATCACCAGCATGCGCGGGCTCGGGCAGCAATTCTATGCAGCTGCACGAAAGATCAATTCACTGAGTCATCAGCTCGTCCCGTTATGTGACACGTCGGGCTACATGCAGGGCGGAGGTATTGGTAAGGTGGTTTCGTATTCTCCCGACAGCCGGGAAATCTCGACTGTTCAACATGAATCTCTGCATCTGGGAGAGGAACAACCGCCCAGAACGCCCTACACGAGGAGGATTCTGTCGGTCGATTCAAGCGTGAATAGCGCCTGTTTCACGAATGGTGAGGCAATCCTTCTTGTCTCCGGGCATTTGCTATTCGCCAGTGAACTGTGTCTCGTCTTTCGCAACGACTTTAACAATGCAGGAACCGTTTCATAGCACGACGACGCCTCCCCACCAGAACGACCGGGGTATCGTGCACAACATTGCAACCCGAAACTTATCGACAAGCTCGTGGGGTCGTTTTACCCGTGACACCCTTGCGAATAGCTATCTAGGAGTGTCGTCTAACCAAGCCTTTGGTTCCTTTGCAGGGAACATGTTTGGACAAAAGGCCCCCGCGTTAACTTCATGAGGTCTAGGCTCTATCCAAACCCAACTGCTTCCCAGCTACGCACCATTCACTCCTGTCATATGTGAAGGTAAAACAACATGAGGCCTGCTTTTTCTATACAGCATCCCAAACACCAACAACATGCCAGGGAACCTCGCCTGTTTGACATCTGTACACTGTCAGCTGGAAAGCCTGTCATGGCCGTCCCGCAATCTATCGCGACATCAACCGCATCCGGCAGGCGGCTACGACTATTTATTGTACGAGTTTCCCGGTCATCAATTTCCAACTGACATCCCTCGCCACCTTATCGTTTTAACACTTTCGCTTCTATAGGACTCTGGCAGCTCCGTCTTTCATCGTACATACTTTCTCTCTGCCAATCTTTTCCCAGACCATAATCTTTCGGCTCTTTGTTCAAGATGCATTCCACTTTCGCTCTCGCTGCCATTGTTCTTCCCTTTGCATTCGCTGCTCCCTTATCTACCCCGAGCGAATTCTTCCGTCGTGAAGATAATAATGATTCAACATGCAACGTAGCGGAGACGACCCAGCCAGCGAATACCTTGACACCGCCCCCTTCCGACCTCACGCTCGTTTTGATTGCTATGGGGCAGGGCACGCAGAACTACACCTGCGCGAACTCTTCTTCCACTGCCGCACCCGCTTCAGTCGGTGCCGTCGCTCAGCTCTTCAACGCGTCCTGCGCAGTGGCATCGAATGACCTCGGAGCTATTACAGAATCGAATAATGCCATTGGAGCGCACTTCTTCTTCGATAGCACGACGCCTGTAAATGCATACATACTCAGTGCTCAGAAGACAGTCTCTAATGCTTTCGCAGGAATTTGACATCATTGGGCTCGGGAACACCCAGCTAAAGAAAGTCGAGGCCGACTCAACAACTTCAACCGCTGCAAACGTGCCTTGGTTGAGACTTGAGGCTCAGGCAGAAGGCACAAATTCGACGGTCAAGCAGATCTATCGCCTGAACACCAAAGGTGGGGTCGCACCGACAACGTACGCCATCCTCGTCTACAATGTAGGACCTCACACTAACAGCTCACAGCTGCGAGGGACAACAATCTGTTGTTACCGTTCAATACTCCGCCCAATACTGGGTTTATGCTTCTACAGCTGCCATCGATGCCAGGAGGAAGAGGAGGAGCCTGGACACTCCTGTCGCTTAAGTGTCGATTGAGATAACATGGGTCGTTTATCCGGTGGAAACACCGATGTTTCGAATCATGCTCTTTGATGTGGGGATGTGCGCAATACCCACCCAATGCCCATCTACAAATACGCGTGATGATCACAGCAAATTGGGCACGGGAACAAGCTTTGGGTTCCGAGGTGTCAGGGTTTGTGACCGTCTTGATTATTTGGACGAGTGCATATGTTAGCTTTGCATTAAACATGGGTCGGCGGAAGACCAAAAGCACTGCTACCTTGTTGTCTAATCTAGTCACAGAACGCAAGATTCATTTAAGTGCGACGTACGCTCTCCTTTCTTCCGGCTTAACTTCCGTGGCCAATAGCAATCCTTGGTTATGTTGAATGACCTGACTACCAAAGACCACCCAATCCACTTTTATATGTACCTGGACGGTACTCAAAGTCACCGCACTGCATCAATCACTCCCCGGTGACTCGCTCGTATATTACAAACGCAATGCTCATTGTGACAGGAAAGGAGATATACAGCAGACTGGCCGGCTACGATTCAGTCCTACCCGACGCCGCATCCCTCCGCGAAGACGCTGTTCTCAAACTCGCATCCGCCACCAGTAAGGTAAAGGAATGTTGATAATTTTATATGCTTCTTTTACTTTCCAGTACTACTATAGTTAATGCATATACCGGTAAACATTCAATCATAACGTTTTCATATATAAGTCACACAGCCCCATCTCCACCTACAACAACCGCAGCTCCAACGCCAACCTGACCATAGCCTCCTCCATCTCCCTCTTGTTCCCCGCCCTCAACCTCCCAAGCTCCTGCTCTCTTCTCTCCATCTCCACCCTCAACCCTTGGATCTCCTCTTCTTTGGCGAGGATCCCCTTCTCATGCTGCACATCCAGCTTCCGCATTTCCTCTCTGATCATCTGAACCTTTTGCGACGTCGAGAGTCCCGTTTGTCTCCTCCCCTTCCTCTCGGCCTCGTCTTCTTCCTTGACGGGTCTCACCGCGTCATCTTTGACCGCCGTTTTCGCTCCATGGGCGCAGGAAGAGGTCTCCGTCTCTTCCGGGAGCGGAGGCTGGCGCGGCTTGATCACGAATTTCGATGCAACGGATGGCGGCTGCGTGGATAGCTGGATGCCGGGATCGATGGAGGGGGAAGAGATTGAGCGCTGGAAAGCCAGGCGTGCGAGGGTGGGCATTGTTGATTGGTGGGAAGGGAGGTTTTGGCGGAGGCTTGGTGGGGAGTTGTTTGCGATGTAGTAGGCTTGGGTTGAGTTAGCATCTCGCACGCGGATACGACGGTGAAGGGGTGGAGATGCATATTGAGTTTGTACCTCCGAAGTGGAACTTGAGGTTCCAGGGTGGTCGTTTGGAGGGTAAACCGCCGGACGCTAATTGGGATTATCCGACAGTACTGTGGTCTGTGAGAGCAAGTTGAGGCCTGCACTGGCGAAATTTGAACGGTGTTGTCAGTGGTGTTCGGCCGTTGGGCTTGGTGGAGGAAATGAAGACTGACCCGTGGAAGAGTTTTCTCATTTTAGCGTACCGACGACAGCCAGTGCTGAGCGACGGTATAGGGTGATTGAGGAGCCAAATAGCCAGTAGTTGGGAGGATGTTGGAAAACAACCATCACTGTTACTGGTACACGCTGTGGGGAATGGGGCCTTGCCAATCAGAGTTAGCTACCTCGAAGCACGATGTAAACCCTTTGTTCTCACAACACGACTCACGTTAATGGCAGCTTCATTCCTTCACTCATTAAATCCTGATATACAATCTACAATATACATGTACAAGATGTTACCACTGGCTCCAACAACCAAGCCATTTCCACTGGTATATTTGATATCTTTCGACACGGAGCACAGTAATCAAGATCTCACTCTTGCTACGCTCTCGTTAACCTCGGCTCTCAGCCCAATCCCAAACACCGTTTTCTTCTTCTTCCCCTTTTTATCCCCGTATTTCTCATCAAACTTCTTAATCGCATTCAAACTACTCATATCCTCTGATATACTTGCACTAATCTCCTGAAGCGCCTTCTCGAAATGCCGGGCGTGTAGAATGCGTTTTTCCGGGAACTTGTAGTTTTTACCTTGTAGGAGCTGGAGGGTGGGGATTTGTGATCGTGATACTGCCGAAATCGAGTTTGATGTTCCGGAAACTCCTGTATGATTGGGTGCGGAGGAAGCTGCCTCGGCGGCGATGGCAGCCAAATTCTCCTCCTTGACGCACGCTAGTGCTGCGGCCACAGCGACATTCTTGAGGTCTGAGCCACTATAGAAGGGTGTTTCCTTGGCAAGATTCTCAACGTTGACGGAAGTGTCAAGTTGTTCGCCCCGGAGATGGATTTTTAGGATTTTTTTCCTGTCCTTCTCGGTGGGCAGGTCAACGAGTAACCGCCTGGGCAGTCGACGAATGACAGCATCGTCGAGGTCGAATGGACGGTTCGTGGCGACTATGACGAAGACGGAGTGATCGTTCAGTCCGTCCCATTCCTTGAGGAACTGATTTAGGATGTCGCGTGCCGAGGGGCGTTCGCGACCAGTATTTCGGGACGAAAGAACGGCGTCCGCTTCGTCTAGAAACACTACACAGGGGGATAGCTTGCGTGCAAGGGAGAAGATAGCCGTGACGTTTTTCTCCCCTTCACCGACGTATTTGTCGTGTATTTGACTGCCGGAAACCTCGAGCACAGCACATTCGCTCTCTTTCGCGACGGCCCTTGCAAGCAACGTCTTGCCCGTTCCTGGTGGGCCGTAGAGTAACGCTCCGGAGATCTTCTCAGTCGCTAGTACTCCATAGTTAAAGGCATCGGGTCGCAAAAAAGACAATGATGTAAGTGTCTGTATCGCTTCGACCGTCTCGGTAGGTACATGGACGTGATCGAAGCCAGTCTTGATCTGATCAGGATTCACTATTCCCGCCATCAAGCGTTTCTCATACTTGTCGGCGTCCAGTCCAATGGCTTTCAGCTGTCGTTCCCGGTCATCTCGAGTCATACCCCCAATCCGCGTTTTAGTGTGAACGGAGGCGTTCTTCAGCCTTTCTGCGGCGGAAGTCTTCTCACCACGAAATGACCACGGGATCTCTGGCTTTCGCTTGACGTATTCGAACTTGACTTGGTCGCTGGCTCTCAAGAGACCCATTGCAAGCGCTACGTGAGTCCAATCCAGACTCGGAGTAGAAGGATCCACAAGGCGCAAACCGAGAGTGGTCAGAGCGATTCGATGCACCTCGTCATGCGTCAGGACTTTTGTCGAAACAACTTTGGGGAATAGCGCCACGGAGGCGCGCAAATTCTTCAAGTTGTTCTCCTCTAGGCGATTCGAGATGTTCTGGGATGCTGTTGGGTCAAAAGAATGTAACATTGTCTGGATGTGTCGTATGTTGATTGCACGGAACTTTGCCTGTTCCGCCAGGCTGACCGAACTCCTTGCTTCTCCAGAAGCCGCTCTAGCGGGATAGGTTGGAGACATGCGTAATTCCTCAACTGTTTCCGCCGGGACGACGATATTTCTGAAGAAGCCCGAGTCTCCATCTGCTTGAAGGCCTTGCACACCATCGACCGAGAACTCAGGCGTAAGATCTCGAGAGCAGGTGGTACCCACAATCATGACGCTCTCGCCAGCATTCCTCTGTCTTCGAATGATTTCCTCGAGTTTCTGGATGATGCGACTGCCGTATTGTGTGGCACCGAGTTCTTTGATGTCGCGAACCAGGATGACCTTGGGTCGGGAAGGGGTCACAGCTTTCTTCCGTGGCGGGCTGATATTGAGCGAGAGATCAAACTTGGACACTGCCTTGTAGGGAAGAGCAGTATCAAGGTTGATTATTTCCGTGGCAGGTGCGAGCGAGAAGTCAAAGAATCTCGGTGACAATAATTCTTGCGCCGTGACTTCCGACGAGGGCAGCTTAGCCTCTTCGGCAAAAATATCACGACTAGAAGACCGTTTAGTTTCAACTGAACTGATCACATGTTCCAACAAGTTGGAAAGCTTCAAGTCCTCTAGTTGGAGTTCCGCCTGTGACTGGACGCGTCCCTGTCCGTTATTCGGGGAAGGGTCTAGCTCTGACGATGGAGTTTTTAGATATCCAACGAGGTCATTGAACGCTGTCGATATCGGGGCCACCATTGGCTTTTCCGGAGCACTTTCACTCTCTTCCATAGCATCATCTCCGAGCTCATCCACAACGTCACCAAGATCCGAGCTCAGTCTATGGGTCTCGTAGCCCAGAGATCGTATTGAATGCGGGGACGGCTCTGAACCTTCGCCCAGATAATCGCCGGCAATTTCGGCGAGATCTTGAGCAGAGAGTTCGACAACATCTGCCCCGAGCTCTGACGCCAGAGCTTTGACTGTCCGATTGATTGCTTGTTCCAGGTGGCCGAAGGGAGAATGCAACGTCAAGTTTGTCCGTGCAGAGGGGTATGTATCGCCACCGGGTTGCAAAACCGACAGAGCCGCAGCCATTGTCGCCCGGATTTCAGCCAGCACGAACGGAGGTACATGTAGCATGTCCTTGGTCTTCTCATCCAACCCTATGAGTCTTTCGTACGTGCGTATCGACGCCGCGAGCGCGCTCTCGTGGGCCTCCCACTCCCGCTTCATCTCTATCAAGCGCTCGTTCCCGGACGAGTGGATGAGACTTTTAGTTTCGGCCAGGGCTTCCTTTAGCGACACTATACGGCCACGCATCTGATCGCGCAAGGCTTTGGCAGTCGCCTCCAGATCGTCTCCGCGCACGAGAGCATCCAACAGCTCCTCCTCTTTTCCCAGACCCCAGGCAGCAGCCAGCTTTCGCGCAAAATGTCTGCTCTGTGACTTGCTCACTCCACCGTCCCAGGCTGCGTAAATCCACCGTGTCAACAGCTTAACACTAATCGAAGGGTCGGTGATTGGAATGGAGCACTGCGCGATATCTTTGGCATCACGACGCTGGACTGACAAGGTGAATTCGGAACGCTTCGGTGGCTCAATACGCGACGTGTCCCGGAGGAAGACTCTGCTCTTCAAAAACCAATTGGGTATGACTACAGGTGGAAGATCTTGGGCCCTGTTCCGACGCTGAGTGCGGCGCAAAGCCGACGAATACCGGCGAGTCATTTCTCTCGAGCGCTGTAGCTTTTGAGCGAGCAGCTCCGCGTCTTCGGTTGCTATGCCGCCATCTGGGGTTTCCGTTGTTGTTCTTGTTGTTGTTGTTGTTGCTGTTGTTGGTGGTGGTGCTGCCGCCTCGCCCTTGTTCTTGTCTGCTGCGTCATCGTTGCCACTATCAATCGGTCTACCGCCGGCGCCAGCTGGAGGACTCGGGTCGTTCGCAAGGCTTGGCGTGGAATGGAAGTGTCGTCGCGGGCGCGGTGTGGCCAAATATGGGTATCGTCGGCGGTGGATGAGTCGTGCTGGAGGTCGTTGCGCTCGCAGGGCTGGCCAGAGTGCTCCGTACATACGGATCGGTGGAGACGGGGATGCCTACAAAGGACAATTGCAGGCTGTGGGTGGCTCGAACAGCGGCTCGGGATGCAGAAAACGCGAATGTCGAATCTTCACAACATCCAGATGGCCGCTGGTGACCCCTATGCGCTACGCCCGATGTAGGCTAGCTCGAAACGCCAGCCCGACCCTTTTACAGATACACCTGGGTAGATACTGCTGTTGTATGACATACAATGAATTGTAGTACATAATCTGTCTATCAAGCAAGTTCGTCCTGCCCCTTCCGTAGGGAGAAACATCCGTGTATCAACTTGGCCACCTTCACCGGACCTCGAAGGCATCCTACTCACGCATGTGCAAACACCCTCATCTATCCGGTGGCCACTTCCTACCGTGGCTCTCCGTCATGTCTGCCTACCTCCGTTCGACTTCGAGCCGTGTGGGCCCACTCCTCTGGCCGCTGACTAGAACCTCCATGATGTGGGAGACGGAAGATCCCCCGGGGCACCAATGATGAGGGCTGGCTTACCATTCCAACTTCCCATGCTGGTGTTCTTGCCCACAAAGTCTGGCTTGCTATTGTAGTGTGCTCCACGATGATGCTTTAGTTCCAACCGTTCTCGCCGTCTCGATCAAGTCCGCAGCAGCTCTTTGGTAAACGAGCAGGCAGGAGCCGCAGCGATGGGGAGACTATACCGCTTTCCCAACGCTCTCATCGAAGCCCGCACGAGTGTGTCATGAGACAAACTAGAGACTTGTATACCAAAGCATCTATATAGCAGCGTACCGTCATACGAGCGTTTTATCCATCTGAGTTGTCCGTCACTCGTTTCCCTGGTCTCACCCAACGCCTGACCCTCAAAACCCAATACCCAACCACCAACCATCAACAACCCCGAGCCTATATAGTATCATGGTGCGCATGCCAAGCTTGTCTAAAAGACGCCCCACATTCCGCATTCGAGCCGTGGAAGAAATGCAGAATATGAAGAAATTTGATACATCGATACCCTCTCGCCCGTCCTCGCACGCAGGACACACACTCACCATGCGGGCATCGAGCGAACTCGGCATACCGAAACCACAGGGGACAGACTCTGCATACAGCTCCCGGAAGAACTCGGCGGATCCGTTGACAAAGGGTGATCCGTACAAGGTCAGCGAGGAGGAGGAGGAAGAGGGGAATAGCGGAGAGAAAATCACCGCTTCACAGCAGTGGAGGGTGCTGATCGCTACATCGATCGCCAATTTTTGGGCCATCGGCAAGTCAACACGCTCCGTCCTCTCTGCTGGATGTACGCTCACTATTCAAGGCCTGACACAGAGTTTCGGCATATTCCAACGACATTACGGCAGCACTGCAGCGGTGGAAGACGGGGTTATTAACACGGTCGACATGTCACAAAGAGCGTGTATTGCGGCAATAGGCTCACTCGGAAACGGAGGAATCATGACAGCTTTCAGTCTCCTTTGGATGCCCCATCTACCCCTTCTCGGTAGACACATCAAAAAGCTGTGTGCCGTCGGAACTGTACTGATCACGGCGGGCTTCGGGGTGGCGGCTGCCAGTACGCGAGTAAGTCTTTCCTTTGCACGTACAATACTTCCTTCAGAGCTCGACTACATCCCCCCCAGTTCGAGCTTCGATTAGACTTCCTTCTCTGTGAAAAAAAAAAACTCTGACGCTGTCTTAGCTCTGGATGCTTCTCCTTACTCAGGGGCTGATGGTCGGTATCGGGGCAGGCATTTTCATTTCCACGCTGCAACCCATCCTCCCCGAGTATTTTGGGCGACGCTGTGGCCTGGCTCAAGGCCTGTCTCTGGCCAGTACGTCCTACCCTTCCGTTGGATAAGTGTTCTCAACCGCTGACGTCCCAAAGCTGCCTCTCTCGGTGGTACAGCACTTTCCTTGTCGATACCGCCGTTGCTCGACGCTATAGGAACCCGAGCCAGTCTCGGCGTGCTCGCCACCATCAGTGCCACGATCGGGACCCTCGTCAGCCTGCTCGTGCAGCCGCCACGCAGATTCGAGCGTCGAAACACACAAATGGTCACCTGGAGGATCTTCAAGGATCCACTCTTCACGCTCCTGTTCATCGCAAGCTTCATCCACCCACTCACGCTCGCGAACCCCATGACCTTTGGCCCCGACTTCAGCGCGACGCTGGGGTTCACCAAAAGCCAAGGATCCATTCTGCTGGCAAGCATGAACGCAATCGGATTTCCGGCGCGGCTGGGGATCGGGTGGACGGTGGACAAGTTGGGACAACTGAACATGCTCCTGATGGCGATGGCCGTGTACGGCATGGGGACTTGGGGGCTCTGGCTCTCGGCCGCAAACACGCACAGCGGAGCGCTCTGGATCACCTTCAGCGTCGCCTACGGCCTCGTCAACGGCACATTCAACACGGTGATCAACTCGCTCCAGAAGAAATTGTTCGGGAACGAGATGTACTACTCCAACAACGGGGCCATGTCGTCGGTCAAAGGCGTCGGCTACGTCCTCGGGGTTCCGCTCGCCGGCGCGCTCGTCAGCCTGGTTACCGACGATCAATTGACACCGGCCGACTTTACGAAACCGATTGTCTACAATGGCGCATTGCTGACGGTTGCGATTGCCTGTCTTGTGGGGGTCCGCATCCTGGACGCAAAGAAGAATGGATGGGCGTGGAAGCGATAGAGGGCTTTTTTGAGCGGAACGCTGGCGGATAGTGGATGGTGGATAGTGGATGGTGGATGGTAGTTAGTGGACGGAAAAGTTTTGGTGGAATTGTTTCCCAGCAGCCGTTCTCGGCTCGACATACAGGACAATATGGATTCGCACGTGTACCATGGCTCAGGAGGGAGGCGATAACGCATTTCGGATTATTTTTAGTCATTCCACTCATTTCAACTTCGATCGCATTCACGCGTGGCCACCAGGCATGTTTCGAGCTGACCCTGACCAGATGGATAGAGTTCACGGTCGGTCCTACGAGTGTCGAATATAGGAGGGATGTGATTGGGGTCCATTATTTCCTGCAGGTGGAAGAGGAGAGGTCGATGGAAATGACGCGACGCGGAGGGTTTTGGCGCTACTGAGAGACGCCGGGGGGTAGGGGCCCTTGTTCCTGCAGCGATCGCCCGCTTTCGCAGCGCCCGTGTGTTGACGAGGGCGAAAAACAGACAGCCACCATCCCGAGATGTGCACTGGCGCCGGTAGAGACTAGGACCAACGCGCCGTGAAGCTGCGGCTCCGTCATGCTTCACCGTCTGCCCACCCAATTGCCACGATACAGGCATGCACGGCGAGCTGGACGTGCTGCATTCCCCATCTCTGCACCGACGAACGACCTATTCACTGCCCGCTGCTCACTGCCCTTACTGCCCTTACTGCTCTCACTGCTCTCACTGCTCTCACTGCTCTCACTGCTCTCACTGCTCCTCTCACGACTCTCACGACTCACCCGGGCAGGCGCAACCCCCATGGTTACCATGAGCTCTAGTTAGAATGAGACGCGCTGCAAGACTCCGTCCTCGTCCCCGGCCCAACGAGCCATCGCCATGTCTCTCCCGCCGGCCCACCCCAGGATGATGAGCCCTGCCTGGGGCGGCTCAATCAAGCTCACGCCCTCCCCGTCGCCCTACCTGAAGACCACCCCGCTCCGCTTTCCCTCCAAATCCCACCGCTCCGAAGCCAGCCTGGCCCTCCGACAGGTCATTGGCACGACGACCAACTCTGCAAACGCCTTCGACGGCGTCTCTTCTGCGCGCTCCTTCGCCTTCTGCGCCGGCGCTGCTGCCGTGATTGCGACCGTCGACGATGACCACCACGTCTCCCAGCGCTTCTTCCGCGCCCGCCCCACGGCAAACCCAATCAACCCGTCGGCCTCGGTCTATGGCGGTCCCTCCACCCCCATGCAGAACGAGAGCAGGAACCGCACAGCTGCCTCGTTGCGCGAGACCGGCATCGGCGGCTCACCGCTGGCTTCGCCCGCAACCGACCGTGGCGATTCGCCGGCCAGCAAGCCGTGGTCTGCTCGAGACCGGATCAAGGCTGCCACCTGCGTGTCCTTCAGTGCCGATGGCAAGTTTCTGGCGGTCGGCGAGGTCAGGCGTTTCCCTCCCCGTCTGTCGGTGGGCGTTGCGCTAACGAGTTCAGACGGGATACAAGCCGCGCGTGCTGATCTTCTCAACCTCGTCCGACGTTCCCTCGGACACGCCTCTGACCGCAATCGGCGACCACACGTTCGGCGTCAAGTGCGTTGCCTTCTCGCCCGACGCCCAATACCTGGCCAGCCTGGGGAATGCCAACGACGGCTTTCTCTACGTATGGAGCATCAACGCGCGAACGGGGGCTGCCACGTTGCATGCGAGCAACAAATGCACAAGCAACATCAATCGGATAGCATGGATGGGGAACAATCTTATTACGTGAGCGTTGCCGTCGAAGACTGCCGATAGGGTTGGGGACTGACCAAACCAGGGTCGGCACGCGGCACGTCAAAGTCTGGCGGATAGAGGATCCCAGCTCAACGCCGCGGCTCTCCAAGACCCGACAAAGCGAAGTGGCCCTTCCCTCGAACGGTGCCCACAAAACGCTACCCGGCCGGAACTGCCTCCTCGAAAGCCTCCTGGAGACGAACTTTACGAGCGTGGTGGCTGTGGCTCCCTCCAAAGCCATTGTAGCATCTGACAAGGGCCATATATGTCTCATTGATGACAGTGACGGGACACAGCGGTTTTCCAAGATGTATGCGTCTTCTCCTCCGCGTCCGGTCTACACGACTTTAGAGACTGCCTCTCTTTTTGTCAACTTTGCTGACCTCGCATCTCGATGGTAGTGCCGAAGCTGGTGTTCCGGTGAATGGTCTGGCGGTCGACTCCAAAGGACGCCTCCATCTGGCCAGCGGTCAAGGGGGCCTCAAGACACTCAATATCAGCGATATCGTTGGGTCGCCAACACCACCTCCCTCGCCTCCACCGACGGTGGATTCGTCGACGGCCACTCTGAGCGCAGACGCCATCAAAATTGAAGCCGTTGCATGTTTGGCTGACTACGTCATCACCGTAGACTCACAGCATGCAATCCGTCTTTCGCACTTCTGCGACCCAGAGGACGAAAGCCTTATCGGTGACGTCGTGCAGGAGCTACCAGCGCATGGTAGTCCCGTGCTGGGAGTCACGACGCTGGAAAAGCCCAACGTTGTGGACGCTTCCTTCTGCACTTGGTCTGCTGGCGGCTCTGTGCTGTTTTGGAGCCACGATGGAGTGTGCAAAGAGGCCTTTCACGTGCCACTGGAGCAACTCGAGGGAGTGGATATCGAGACCAACGAGCTGAAGACTGTTCGTGCCTCCAAGGACACCAGCTTCTTGGTCACCGGTGACAAATACGGTATTGTCCGGTATGTGCTTCTTCGTTTCCTGGGGGCGGGCGCGGGGGCCCCCGGCCGGTCCTGGGGGTGTCCTCTAAAAGGTCACGTGAGTTCAACATTCACACCCACATTATCACCCTTTCACAAACAGCATACAGTGAGCTCCAGGTCCAGAATTTACTACGCAGCTCAAAGATCTATCATAAACTCAAGCTACAGACTGAATAGGAGCTTTACTCAGCTGAATAATATTTACCTTCTGGAAGTCTTGTCAATTTGCGCAGGCAAGTCATTGTGTACGAAGGCCTTGAGGCTCGCAGCGTTTAGTTATATGTATGTTATTACTATTTTAAAGTATCATTCAGTATCAATCACGCAGAACAAAAGACCATCAATAGATTTATTTCCTGGATGTTGAATATATCTGTGACAAAGATCCTGAGCAATTAGATGATAGGAAAGGTTTAGGAGATGTTATTACGGCAAACACATCCTCAAGCCGTATGCAAACTTATAGCTAAGTTTCCCTCAGTTCATTGTTTTTATGAGTTTGCTTACCAAACTCTGGATTGTTTGGAACCAGCAACACAGCGGTTCAACTGGTTATAAATGGCTCATTTCCCACAGATTTCTAGAATATCAGATCGTCAATATCATCAGTTTTTGTTCAATCTCAGCTCCGACCAATCGCTCGATCTCTCACAGATGTTTACCTCCTCAACTAATTATGAAGAGACGAACCCTGATGCTCTAAGACCGACATCAAAGAGAATACTGACTTTTAGAATTCCTATCAGGTCTACATCCGCATCGCGCAACTGTCAGACGCTGAGCTTGCTAGGTTTGAGTGCTAGCCCGCGGGCCATAAGCAAGTGAGTGGCCATGAGCCAGTAGGCCGTAGCGCGTGTGAGCCTTGACTAGGCCCTAGTCCAGCCTAGTCGTCAGCTCTGATCTGGCCCATTTGGGGCTTTTATCTAGCTTATATACAATTCTATACTGAATCTCAGCTGATAGCTGATGTCCTCACCTTTTTGGGTTGTTATGGCTCAGTGGTACCGGGGGAAGAATGAGAAATTGTAGGTCCTTCAAAGAACCATTCCGCGTCATCCGTCTAGGTCCTAGGATCGCGGACGCCAGCGCCAAATATGAGCAGATGGAGCGTATTCCATCCGATTCACCTCTTTGGGACCCTCAGCAACCACGGAACGGCGTTGCTGTGATCATCATGGCGTACCACACCTAAAACAACTCTTATAGGGTCCAAGCAGCGAAACGCCATGTCCGCCAGCAATCCGACCTGACCAAGCGGCAGGGTGGAGCTCCGCCTTCACCCCTGTGCGGTAGAGCATAGACGTCCGATCCTCGTAGATGAGGTGTCGAATCCGCGCCAAAAAGTGGCATTCCCATTGCACAGGTGACTACTTCTCCATCACAGTCTTTGTCGGACACAGGTACTGGGTTCTCGGAGCACTCAGTAACATTGTATGGATGTTCTTACTGCCTTTGGATCGGCCAGTCTTGTCCTGGGATTTCGCGACGTAGTCTTCCCTGATCGCGCCTCTTGAGTTCGAAATGGACGAGGTGGCGTCGGATAAGGAGAACAAGGATTGCAAAATAGTCAAAATTATAGTAAAATATATTCCATAACGCATGTCAAAGTCACGTGTAGCTTATTTTACAGTCTGCTACCAGCGATGACACGCGATACAATGTATAGATCTCATCAAACCTTTGCCATCTCCATATTTCATTGTTGGGACGTGAGCACCTTTTCGAACTATGCTATGATCCTGTTGCGGCACTACACCGCGACTACCCGCGGCAAACAGCCGCAACTCGACCAACGGCCCGGCCTTGAGTTCTCACGATGTTCACGACCACCTCAGTCTACTTCAATACTTTCCTTTGTCACCACCACAGCAGCAACGTCCCCAGATTGAGTTCTCAATCAAGTGCTCGCGCTACCGGCAGCGAAGAACTTTGAACACTCTATCACCACGATTGGTACAACTTCTTCACACTGACATCATAGAGTCCCTCATTATCACGGAGCAACCATGTATCGAATTTGTGGGAGCTGCACTGAATTCGAGGCGATCCAGTGAGGAGAGTTGTATATGTATGCGTGAGCCACTAGTTCCAGGTTGGGCCTAGTGTGGGCGGAAGAACCAAGGGTCCGAGCAAACAGTGGTTACACAGAGCCATTTGTGGATACCCACCGTGACTCCCCTAACGATAAAAGCCTCATCTTTAAGTAAAGAGTCCTCTGCCATTTGTCAAGGATTGTGAGGGTCCAAACCCGAGCAAATGATGAACACACAATGCCCAGTCTGGATTCCATATAAGGAGTAGGATTCCAGCCGTGAAATTGACCGTATGCAACTACAACGACAACAGACCTTCGCTTCGATGCAGATGACTACACCACAGCCTAATGAGATGGACGAGCAAACAGAACGACAGACGCATACCGCCGCAGTCTCAAATGACGAGGAGCGTTCTTCCATGATGGCCACCGCCATCATTGCCACCACGACGCCTCTGGAGATAGAGGGTAGCCATGATACGGAGGAAAACAACGCCTCAGGTCCAATCCTCAATGCTAGTACCCAAGGCCATCTTCAAGACGCATTCACGACAGAGAATCCTCCCATCAATATCATCATCACACCACCTTCGTCTCCCCACGACTACAGCGTCGGCATCAACCCCCTCCTCTCCCCTCCTCTCCCTTCTCTCCCTCATCTGCTCCACGTCCCACCGCTATACCGCCACTGTCTTCTGGACGTCGAATCTCCCAGCTACAAATGGATGCCGAAGCACCTCGTCGAGCAACACCACACCGACAAAAAAGCGCGAAAAGACCAGCGCAAGTCCTTCAAGAGAGCGGAGAAAGAGGAGAGGCGGAGAATCAGTGCGTATGAAACACTAGAAGAGAAAAAGGCAAGACACATCAGGAAGAGGAGGGCGAGGAGACTGATAGGACCGGGGACTGTAGAGCACAAGGAGATGAGGAAGGTGGTAGAGGAGAGGGAGGTGGAATTGAGCGAAGAAGAATTTTGGGCGGCGGTGTGGGCGATGAGGGACCCGAAAGGCTGGGGATCGTACGAAGAGGTCGAAGCCGAGGAGTGGACTTTTTGGACGGAAGGAAACTTCGAGGTGACAGGACAGGAGGAAAGAGAAGAGAGTGCGGAAACGACCCCCTCGTATGCCGAGATGGCTGCCAATCATCCTGTCGTCATGACAAGACAGGACGACGAGAAAGCGAAGAAAGATGAGTAAGTCACGATACGGGTACCGAAAAGTACAGACAACGAATGGCTCGTCAACCAAGCCGCCGTCACCGCGCAAGGAGAAGGTAGCACCGAAAGGCACCATCCCTCGCGCTCACCAAACCTGATCCCACTCCCTCTACCCAGACCTCGAGACACGGCAGATCTACCCCTCCAACTCCCATCCCCAGCACGCCGCCAAGGCCAAGTAAGATAGCACGGCACGACCACCCAATTATACAAACCCACCCAACCACACCTCCCCTTCCCGCCCCATCCCAAAGGGCAAAGCGACGATTCATCAGAGCGTCAGGGATAAAAAAAATCAATACAAAGCCAATTTACACATGCAGACGTGCCCAAGATGGAGCGTACATGGTCGGACTCAACCGCGCCGTGATCATCCCTCCCTCCAGCTGCAGCAGCAGTACCGGGGATGCACCCACGTCGTACATAATGTACATGCAGCCTACAGACACATGTACATAGACGCAAGCAAGATCCCTCGGGCCACGACACGGGAACCATCTCCCAGTCCCATGACCTTGCTCTCTATCTCCCTCCCACCGCAGCATGTATGTATGTACATACACCCCCCCAGCGCGCCTCAAACGCCACACACGGCAAACACCCGACAGATGCTAGCTACCCCTCCACTCCACAACTACACTACGGACTAGTCAAACACGCCCAGAATACACAAGAACAACACCACCAACGGCAAGAAGACGAATCTTTCGCATGATGTGCCCGCTCACCCGCTCACCCCCTCACCACCAAGACACCAGATGCTGTACTATGTATATCCCAAGCCCCACCAAACAAACAACCCCCCACCCGCCCGCCCGCCCGCCATACCTTCCTCCCCTCCCCTCTCCTCCCGTCCTCCCATCCGCCCAGAAGCAAAGCCAAGCCAAGCCGCCCCCAAGCCCCTACCAAAACTCTCTCTCTCTCTCTCTCTCTCTCTCTCCCCAACCCAATCATCATCATCATCATCATCATCATCATCATCAGCGCCTACGTAACACCCTCCCTATCATCCAAGACTACCCAAGAAACCCCACAGCACAGCGCAGCACAGCACACACCCCTTGACCCAACAAGAAAAGAAATCCCCTTCCCTTCCTCCTCCCTCTCGGCCCACCCCCGCCCCCGAAGAACACCCGACCGCCCCCCGTCCCGCGCGCGCCGAGCCCGAGCCCGAGCCTGAGCGAGCGAAGGGTCCGAGGGAGGGCCGAAGACGTCATTATCGGTCTCCGTCTGTGATTGCGATGGATATCTCCTCACTTCGGCGAGTATGTGAGTGAGTGAGTGTGTGTGTGTTGGAGATAAGGATGGGGGCTGAATGGGGAAGGAGAGGAAGCTGATGCTGGTGCTGGTGATACTGCTGCTGCTGCCGGTGCTGGTGGTGGCTGTTTTGGGAGCGGTGGGTGGGTGGGTCCGGTTGGGAGTATTTATATCTTCTGTGTAGGAAGGAGCGGAGGGGGAGGGGGTGTTTCGGGGCAAGTGCGGGTGTGGGTGAGGGTAAGAATAGAGTCATAGGTGCATTTGTACGAGTAGAGCTGGTCAAAATGAATCCAAAAATAAGGATTTTCAATCCAAACCATCTCCGGTGAATTCCCCTCCTTTCTTCCTTCCTTCCGTGTCGAGGATGTATATATGGATATCAAAAAAAGAACAGGGAAATGAATTACGTGACGGGCGTTATATTTACACAAACCCAGGCGGGTGGACCATCAAGATGGCAAGAAGAAGAAGAAGAAGAAGAAGAAGAAGAAGAAGAAGAAATGAAACCCCAAAAACGAACCCAGTTACACAAAAACTCCCCTTATTCCTTGTAGAGCTAGAGCAAAACAATTGGAAAGATGGAATGAATGACTGTATCGTAATTTCCCGCAACACATCCATCCATATATGTCAATCGTACCGACCATACCATACCACACCGACTTCTGAACCAGCATCAGCCAGCAGCGAAGGAAAAAGAAGCTAACGAAGCAACGGGACCAAGGTAGTGAGTGAGGTAACGGAAAAACCAAAACGTCAAAGACAGTCCATAATCCATCCATCCATCGCAGATCCATCATCATCGGTGCCAATCTGAAAAGAAACCTTGCGTGAAGAGAAGAGAGAGAGGGGGGGAAACTTAAACCTTTTCATCTGCTCCCATATAAACATCGAGCGACACATCCTCGCTCCTTCTGAAATGATCTCCAACCG
Organism: Corynespora olivacea; assembly: GCA_019202945.1. NCBI lineage: Eukaryota > Fungi > Ascomycota > Dothideomycetes > Pleosporales > Corynesporascaceae > Corynespora > Corynespora olivacea. The sequence goes on from JAGQEM010000040.1 coordinate 93,318, forward strand.
CGCTATGGACGGTCTCGTACACCGGCATGCCCTTCACTGTAGCTCTCTCCTCCATCTCACAGCTCTCCGCTGCGAACACGGTCCATCCGAATCTCGTGAATCTCTCTCGCACAGCCTCGTGCATATTGGCGAACCTGATCTCCGCGTTCTCGCCCGCGTACCGCTCGAGGTCGGCTTTGAGGTCTTGCAGGGCGACGATACCTGTGGTGTCGATCATGGACACCATGCACAGGTCGATGACGACGACGCGGATCTGCTCTGGCTCCTCGGTGATGCCGGCGCGGGATCGGAGTTGTTTGGCGCGGCGCGCGCCGGCGGTTGACCAGTTGCGGTTCTTCTCCTGCATCTCGACGGAGAGCGTGGTGCCGGAGTTGTAGGTCTGCACGGTGTCGAAGCACTGATCTTTGATCGACAGGGCGTTGAAGAAGACGAGGCTGACGTGCGGCTTGAACACCTGGACGTCCGCGGGGACAGAGGTGGATTCGCGGCTGAAGCGGCCGGGCTTGGAGGGAAGGAGGTTGATGTGACGGACGCGCGAGAAACAGTTGTAGAGGATGTAGGATACGAGCTGGAAGCCGACGGCGCATCCGATACCGATCTCCGTGGACACGAACAGCGTGACCCAGAAGGCAAGCATGGAGGCGGTGAAGTCGACGAAGGAAGTGCGCCAGTAGTGGTAAAACACCTTCGGGCTTGACAGGATGCTCCACACAGCCAGGACGATGATGGCTGCGAGAGTCGCCTTGGGGATCCAGAACAGCGCAGGGCTGAGCTTGAAGATGGCGAGCAGGACGAAGCTGCCGGTCACGAGACCGTAAGCGGGGGATTTTACGCCCGTGGCACTGTTGACGGCGGTACGCGACATGGCGCCGCCCACGGGCATGGCGGAGAAGAAACTGTTGAAGAAGTTTGTGGTGCCCAGGTAGACGAGTTCCTGGGCGGGATCGATCACGTAGTTGTTCTTGCGGCCGAAGCCTTTGGCGATGGCGAGATGTTCGATGGTCGCTGCGAGGAAGGGGGCGACGGATCGGGCGAACACCTTTGAAATAAGGGCTCCGGAGGGCATGACAGGGGCGGCGATACCGTTGGACTGTAAGAAAGTCTGTCAGCTAGATTCATCCCAAGAGGTTTGCCGTCGTGTTGATATGTGTGGTAACGTGATGGGACTTGACGTGAACAGGTGGATGACGTACCTGGACTTTGCTGAGCTCAAAGATGGGATCGTTGACCCTGTTCTTGTTGAGTCCATACGAAATACCGGTGAACAGAACAAGAACGATGGCACTTCTTGCAAGGCCGATGGCCCAAAGGATCCTGCTCTTGCCTCCCCACCTTGCGGCCACCTTCTCCAGGATGACAAGAAGGGCGATACCTCCGAGGCCTACGCCGACAGTGGGACCCTGGAAGTCTGGTATCTGGGCGAACAGGTCGTGGATGATTTGAGCGGTACCGCTGCCCACCTTGACGCCGAAGAGCGATGGGATTTGGCCGAGCATGATGACGATACCGGCGGCGGAGATGAAGCCGTGGAGGATGGGAATGGAGATGAACTCGAGCAGGAAGCCGAGTTTGAGCAGACCGATGATGAGGCAGTAGATTCCGACACTCAACGATACGGCGGCGGCGATGGATTGAGGAGAGTAGCCTTCCTTGGAGACGTCGGCGATGATCTCGGCAGTGAGCAGTCCCATGAGGGAGGTTGGGCCGGTCGACAGATCCTTGGAAGTGCCCATGAAGAAGTACAGGAAGCTGGGAAGCCACGAAGACATGAGTCCAAAAGCGACGGGAATGGTGGCAATCTTCGCATAGGCGAGTCCTTGCGGGATGAGCAGAACACCGACGGTGACGCCGGCGAGGGTATCGTACATGAGCCATTTCGGGTTGTACTTTGGAAGCCACTGAACGACCGGGACCTTTTCGAGGAGGTAGTTGAGAGAGCCGCGAGGCAAAGCGCGAGCAGCCCTGGCGCCATCACGACGAACCTTCCGGAGAGAGTGGTCCGTCCTGACGGCCTCGCCAGCCTTCTTGAAGAAGTCCATGGCGGTGAAGGGCAATTTGGGAATGGAAAGAAAACGTGGATCTGGCAATGGAGAAGCTGACGGTAGGCAAAAAGAGTAGTGAAGGTCAACCGTCCGTCCGTCCTGCTAACCAGGAAAAAGAATGGATTCTTGCTTTCCCTTTTAACTCAAATGGTTCACACTATGAAGTCCTACAGGACAAGGTCCGTCAATGTCCGCGAGTTTCCAGGTGCCCAGCAATGCAATGCGTGAGCTGCAAATAGAAAGAGGGGGAGTGTAAAACGGCTGATAGACAATCTATGCGCCGAATGAGGCAGAAAATAGAGCGAAGCAATGGCTTTTCCAGGGGAGAGCGCAAGCCCCGAGGGGGGGTATTGTACAGTTTCCATATCCACCGTTGGTGGAGGATTTCGTACACATGTGTTTCAATACGTGACAGCCGTCCACGGTGACGGGTGTAGGAGCATTGATGGAACGGTGGAGCCAACCATAAAAACGACTGGGGAAGCGAGACACAAGCCCCCCCAGCCTGCAATGCCGTGAGTGGGTCGTTTCGATCACCACCTTGGGTGGCCGGTCCGCCATTGGGTGGAGTGAGCAGCAGACGCCAAGTGGTATATCTGACCGCATGTACGGTAGGCGACCCTGCCGTGCTCATGCGGATGTGCTGTGGAATGCAAAAGCTTGAGGGATGCACCGTGTAACGTTGCCAAGGGACGGCATCGATGCAAAGAATCGTCGGAGCATGGTGGGCTCTTGCCTTTTGCTGACAGGTTTGACGATGTTGACAGGTTCCGTGGTGGTGAGAGAGGAGAGGGACGAGACAGCGCCAGACGTGGCTGAGTCGCCGGCTCTGTGTCAGCATCCGTTGGTGATGCAGTGCGGGACGAAGTTCCCCGCTGATGGTGTGCATCCAAGGCGGAAGGTACCACTGTAAACAAGGCCAAGATAAGCCTAGGCCAAGCTTTGGTCAAGGGATTCGCAAGACACCCCTGTCGCCCATCCCCTCCCCGCGGCAGGCCTGATACTATGTATGGCCCGAAGGGGACGGAAACGGTAGGCGAGGGGGGGGAATTGGAAACGAACAGGCGGATGGAGGATCGACCGACAAGAAAATATAAACACTGGAGACGGACAACGAGACCGGGTGTTCCCTTGATGGGGAGTCGTGACCAACGTCACGATCAAGGCGACGCGTGAGAGGATGCCAGAACGGGTCCTAGTGCGGTACAGCACCTGTTCCAGTGCGGAAGAGGGACCTGGAGAGCTCATCGTCACCGTGTGCCGTGTTGTTTCCGACTCAGGCCGGTCACGCGCTCCCCAAAGAGCACGTCGAGGGGAGGTGGGCATTCGTCAGCACTCTGGTTAGTCATGCACGTTGCGTGGAACAAACCTGGGGGCGGCGGCCTGCATGTCCGCTAAACACGCAAGGTTTCAAACGTGGAAAGCGGTGCTGCTGTCGGAATTCGACAGCATGCCCCGAGGGTTGGGTTGGCCATCTCGACAGGATGGAGGACAACGGCGGACCATCGGTCCCCGTGCATGCGTATAGCAGGAGGACATGGGCGGGTAGATAGGACCCCAGTGTTGCCGTCCATTTCAAAGAGCTCAACCAAAAACAAAGCGAACGCAAAGAGTTCGACCGACACCATCTTCCCAAGGGAGCCCCTACGGGAACAAGCCATGGCAAAGAGGGAGCGACGGTGGGAAGCCATGTATACATACAGCAAAGAGCGAGGAGCACGTGATGCAGACGTGCGAGGTCAAAGCAAGCGTTGGTCGGAAAATACTCCGCAAATGCCAAGGCCCGCGGCATGCGGATCCTTCGAAATTTATTGACCCGCGCAACGTCGCGTCCACGTCGCCCGAGAGAAAGCGAGCGCGTGAGAGAGAGAGAAAGAGAGAAAGAGATTCCCAGCTACGTGCGACATGGCGCGCAAGAAGAAGAGCCCGCAGCCCGACACGGCCAGCAGCAGCGCAAACGGCAGCCCCGCGACGACGTCGAACGCGCCACCGCCGGTGAACGGCAGCGAGAATGGAAACGGAAATGGAAATGGAAATGGAAACGGCGGCGGCAGGAATGGCGGCGGCAGTGGCAGCAAGAAGCCCGCAGGGGGCGAGCCCTCGACATCGGCCCTCATCATATGCCGCAACAAGTAGGTTCCTAGAGGCACGTCGCCGCACTTTGGCCCTGCACACGCACAGCAACGAGAACGAGACCAGCAGGGGGCGCTTCTGACCATGCACCGCAGACACTGGCGCTACATCTCCTCCTTCCACGGCCCGTGGCTGCAGCTGCCCCCCGAGGTGCTCGAGTCGCTGGCCCACAGCAACTACCTCTCGCCGCGCCCGCACCCCATCGACCCCGCCGTGTTCTACGACCTCGTCAAGATCCGCAAGGCCGTCGACGAGGCCACCAACCTCGCCGTGCGCGCCACCAGCGGGCTCACCTCGGCCGCCCTGAGCAACTCGCTCAACGCCGGCAACGGCATGCTGGGCAACGCCGCCGCCCTGGGCATCGGCTACGGCGGCGGCGGCGGCAACGCGAAGCTGAGCCGGGAGCGCAAACATCGCATGCGCGAGCTGGCCACGGCCAAGCTGAGCCAGGCCTACCACCTGGACGAGATCGCCGCGAGCGTGGCCACGATGCAGTCGGCCTCGACGCTGGAGGACGTGGCCCACCTCGTGCTGCAGCGGAACCCGGGCGACGTGGATGCCAAGTATGTGCACTTCTTCCACGAGAAGATCCCCTCGCGGATGATGGCCCAGTGCACGCCCCTGGACACGCTCAACGACATCATCCTGGAGAACCCGCACGACGGCTCGCCCCGGAGGACCCGCGCCCTGACCCGCATATTCAAGGAGGACTACGTGAACTCGGCCCAGGATCTGACCGAGGCCCTGCGGTCCGCGCGCTACATGATGGCCCAGCATCGCGCGGGCAGGGATCAGCTGGTGCTCGCGAAGACGATGCAGGAGCAGCACGGCCGAGACTGGCGCCAGGAGGTCAAGATCCCCGAAGAGGACCAGCCGAACTCGCTCGAGACCCAACTCCTCTTCCACCGCGCGGGCGTCTACTTCACCATAGCATGCCAGCACGTCCACGACGCCCTGGACGGCCTGCAACGCGCCGAAGAGGCCAAGGAAGCGAGGGACGTGCAAATCGCCGCAGGAACCGAACCCGCCCCCGAGTCCCCCGAAGACGTGGAGGGAAACCGCCGCCGTGCCGAAGCCCGCAGGCAGGTCCGCCAGAACGCCAAACGCGCGCTACGAGACTACACGGCCTTCCTCGGCCACTTCGACTACACGCCCGGCATCTCCGCCGACGTCGCCGAAGACTTTCTGCGCCGCCTGGGAAGCACGACGACGAACGCATCGTACGTCCACGCCAAAGACGGTTCGAAACCACCCCTGAACCGCCTCCTGGACGCCTCCGCCTCCTCTTCCTCGTCCAACTCCTCCCCCATCTCCGAAGCCCTCGTCCCCCACCGCGGTCAAAGGGGCCACACCTCTGACCGCGCCTCCTGGCCCAAACTCCCGCCCCCTGACATCTTCAAAGTGTCCCAACTCTTCGACGCCTCCCCTCCCTCCTCCTTGCCTCCCTACCCACACGTCCCCAAATCCGCCGCGGAATCCGCAGCCTCGGCCGCCGCGACCGCCTTCGCCGATTCCCACGAAGCCATAACCTATCACCCCCTTCTGACCGACGCCCTCCATTCCCTCCTCCTCTGCCACGCCCTCATCCAGACCACCCCAAAGGAGCTCCAACGCCACGCCCACAACGCCGCCCGTCTCGCCCGCGTCTGCGACGGCTACCCCATCTTCCTGGCCGCCCGCTCCCCCGCCCGCGCCGACTGGATCGAGGTGCTCCGCCGCGCTGGAAACTGGGTCGGCCTCGCCACGTCGTGGGAAAACCTGTGCCGCCCCGCCCCTCTCCCCGGCCACGGCAAAGGCACCAACGCCGACGGCACCAGCAAAAGCGACGTGCGCCACGAAACCGAACCGCAGAAGCGGGAGCGCCAAAAACACGAAGCCATCCTCGAAGCCCTGGCCGATGAACGCGTGGTCGACGAAGAATCCTTCCAACGTGCCGTGCGCGCCCGCGAGCGCCGCAACCGCGAAGACGAGGAAGCGGAACAACGCGTCTCGCACTCCCCTTCCGCATCCCCGGGACCCACCAACGGCGTGCCAAACAGCCCATCGTCCCCCGCCCCCGCGCCCAAACGCTGGGCCCAAGACGATGGCCGCGAGTACCCCATCTCCACGGAACGGGCCGAGGCCATCTCGCGATGGGTGCGGGATGCGCCGCCGGTTACGGAGACCACGGGAGGGAAGAAACGGAGGCCGAGGGCGAAGGGGAAGAAGGCTGGCTCCTCCGGCGGGCCGGCTGTGCTGAGGGCGGAGAGTACGTTGGAGGGGAGTGTAGAGGGGTTAGATTTGGTGGAAGAGGAGGAGGAGGTGGAGTAGTGGGATTCGTATGCGTGGATGCTGTTGGAAGAGGGTGATGGGGTGTGTGTGGGCCGAGTATGTGGTTTTGGGGATTGGGACCGAGCGGAATTGAATGGAACCGAATTGGACAGGATTGAATAATCGAATCGACGTGTGCGGTTTTGGTTTTTTGCGTCTCCGTTTGGTTTTGCTCTGCTCCCGCACGAGAAATCTCACTCGGAGCTTCCTCGCGCCTGCAGGTCCCATCGTCGATCGTAGCTGCCACCTACATACAATATATGCATTGTATACGCACGTGCATAAACAGGGCAAGGATGCACGACCCGCGGCTACCTGTCTGTCTGTCTAATCGTTCCTTCTTTCCGCATCCATCCCAACCTAACCTAGCCTCATCGGACCTAACCTGACCTAACCTGACCTGTCGCGCTAGCGGAAGCGACTAATCAACGCATGTACGTAGTAGTCTGCATCTCTCCGTCTCCTTCTCCGCGTCGTCGGGTCAAATCGACATCTATCGTAACTTGATCGGATACGGACATGGACATGGAGGTGATGCCTAGTGTGTATTTACAATCGAGCTCGACATGGGTGCAGTTTTCCTTCAATGGAGTTTCTGGGGATGCATGCATGCTCAGAGGGTTTGTTTGCTTGTTTGGTTGCTTTGTTTATTCATTTACTTATCTACCCATCCGTTTGTTTGTTTATTTGTTTGTCGACAACACCGCCCCGTCGTGCCAGGTCCCGCGTCTCGATTGAATTCGATGCGGGCGTCGATGCAAGTGGGTAGGTAGATACGCAGGTACGCAGGTACGCAGGGGCTCGCTCGTCTGAAGCAAAGATGGATATAGATGTACATGAATACAAGGGAAGAGAGGACTGCTGGACCCAGAAGACCGAACCGCATGTGAGCTGATGAAAGAAAGAAAGCTACGACGCCCTGCAGCAACAAGGGAAAACCACCTATCCAACAGCCACCAAAAAACCCCACTCCCCCTCCCAAAAAAAAAGAACAAGGGAAAGAGATGAAATCGACATGCGACCACATACCCCCCCCTCAAAGAAAGGAACAAGGGCAAGAAAAGAGTTCGACATGGAAAACATCCCATCCATCTCGCACCATGATTCCGCGCCAAACGTACACACGTACGCACGCACCGAATGACCAAAACCTCGTCAGATACAAATATCACACAACCTATTCGATCCGTGCCTCGGACGACCAGAGGACAAAGTGCTCGGGTGGTGGGAACGCCGCCCTGGCAATCTCATCCAAGATCCTGTTCCAGGCCTCCTCCGACTCACATTCCCCTATATCCCACTCATCCGACAGATCCTCCTCGCCGAGCTCCAGCTCCCTGATATCGTGCTCCTCCAGCGGCGGCCGCATGCCCGCGAACACCATCTCGCTGCAATTCATCAGCCCGCCGAGCGCCTCTCGCCTGGCACACTTCCAATACGCCTTGTGGAACCGGCGTTGCTTGGGCTGCATGTCCCAGTCCCACCGGAGCACCTCCTGAATATCGCCGAGGGCGGCGGCTTGCGAGAGCTGGAGCGAGATGCCCGGGACGAAGGTCCGCCAGTAGAGGATCGCCGAGGGTTCGAACCAGTAGTAGCCGTAGAAGCCGATCGAGGTGGTGTGGAGTGCGGGCGTGTCCGTGTCAAAGGGGTCTTCTGCGTTGTGCAGGACGATGAAGTGGGTTGCGTTGCCGTCGGGGATGAAGCCTTGGGTGACGGATAGGAGAGATTTGATCGGCACCGTTTGCTCGACCGTGGGGATGAAGATGGTTTCGAGCCAGGACTCTGCGTGCTGGCATTTGGTTCTCTCGGGGTCTATCTTGTAGAGTGCGACAGGGTTGCGATATTGCCGGTAGTCATCGACTACATGCTGAGTGAAGGGCTGAATAACCTGCTGGGCAGGCTGATTGCCTCGCATTCCCATGTCGAGCTGAGAACGAAATGGAAGGTGAGCACTGAGCTGAAGTGCATCGTCAACGTACTGATCTGCTGCCTCAAAAACCTGCGTGTTATCATGTGTATGAGGAATAGCGGAGTTGGAGACCTCCGTTGGAGTGTTTAGAGACCTTCGCCGCTGACGAAACGCATCCCCTTTCTTTTTGAAGGTTTCCTGCTTGCGCCGGGACTTTTCGTCAAGAACCTGGGACCAGTCTCGAATTGACCGAGGTTGGGTGGCCAACGCAGAGCTTGACGTATCATGAAAAGGCAGGGATTGTGGCCCACGATGAGTTGGGTCATTGACAGCTGCCAGATCTGTATCGGACGAACGTCGGGGCTGCACAGGTTGATAATACGAGGAAGCTGTGAACGGGTGTAGTGCAGGTGTGTAGGGTGCGGGCTGAGCCCACGCAGGCCGATGAGGAGCAAAAGTTCCAGGATGCTCATATGCAGGCGCACGGGCATGAAAGGGGTACGGCCACGCTGGAGGAGGCGTTGCCAGACCCTGGTGTCGTCCGATGTTATGATGTGCCAGTGGCGGCACACAGCCTTCAGTATAGGGTTGATTTCTCCCAGGTCCTACATTATATGATGATAGCGTGTGAGGAGGCAGAGGGTGCAGTGGACCGAAATCGGCTGGAGGGAAGACACCGTAACCATAATACTGAGGCTGCGGAACTGTGAAGTCGGGACGCAGACCTTGATACAGTGGAACACGCGCACCGATGTCATGGCTGGGGTGAGATAAAGGAAGAGGGTACAGTGCTACCGGGTTGCTCTCCAATGGCCTTGCTGCTTCGCGTTGCGGGATCCGGGCTACTTTTGATGGCCCATGAGACATCTCTGGGGAGGAAGGGGGTCGCTTGTCGCCCAGGGAAGTCCTACAACAAACCACGTTAGTACAATCGTGTGTTACGAGTATGGAACCAACTTGTACGGTTTCAGGGTTACGACTGTCTCCAGACCCGAGCTGAGACAGTACAGAAGATCAAGACTGGCGGGGAGATACATACCTTCGCTGTGCATGAACTTCCTCCGACTGTTGCGCATTCCATTCTTGTATCTGTTGAAGTCCCATCAAAGCCTCTGCCGCTTCGTGAAGGTCATGATCATTCTGGGTCGAAGAGGGCAATGCAGGAGCATCCGAAGACAACTCGGAGGCAGGAGCAAAGCCAGGAGGCACGCATGTACCACCACTCGAGATGGCTGGGAAAGCAGGACCTGTCATGTGCCCACGTCGTTTTGTGGCTTCCCTAGGAGTCGCACCGCCCTCAACCTGTGTCTCTGGAAGAGCAGGAGCACCGCCGCCTGCGTAGTCGATGTGGCCGGAAATTTCCATTTGATCCATCTTTGGCTCGATGCAGCATGAAGGGATCGGTAAACAATCACACTACCTGACGGTTTGCCCATTTTGGGCGATGACTCTGGGGTTTAAATACTTCGAGGGGAGCGTCAAGTGCGGGTGACTCTGACGTAATAAGAAGGTGCAGTCGAGGTAAAGGTAGGGGCTAGTGCGGTTGCTGGGTGGTACAGCCTAAGCAGCAACGATAATGGGAAACTACGAGAAGATGACGATAGCAAAGGAGCGTTGGCTGAGATCGTTTGCGTGAGCAGGACAGGAAGATAGAAGGTAGGGGAAAGCACGATTGGCGCAGTCTGGGTGGGCAACGGTGTATATGCAAACGACGGGAAATGAGCCGGGTCGGCTCTTGAACGGACATCGCTGGCATTGGGGGAGCGGGTGATTGACACTTGAGATTAGATGCATGACCGACTCACCGATGCTACGTAGCGTTGGCCAACAAGAGCTTCCAGCGGTTGAGTATGGTGTTGATGTATGAGGAACACTGCTCGTGGCGCATCTCTTTACAGGCTCCTGCATCCATACTCCTTAGACTCCATTCCGGTCTGAAGACCTCCATGGACTCCCGTGTTGATGACGAGCTTTCCAACTCTTTTCACATGAAACTTGGTCTGGCACACTCTACTGTTGCACTGTACTGTTGTACTGATTGCGAGATAATGGAGACATGGTATGCACTTATACGACACGCTTGACCTGTCATACTGGTCAGATCCAAGGTGCTGCGGGTTTTGACGTGGCTCAAGATTTACCTCGAAGAACCTCTTCAACCACCAAACCTGGAAAATACCCTCACCACCTAGAACAATAAGCTGGAAGATGCTCCACCACTTCACGCGCGAGTTGGTGCTCTCGGCCGTGTTCCTGTGCGTGCGCTCCCGAACGACGATATAGCCTTGCTCGTCCTTTACTTGCGAGACGAGTTCCGACAGCTCCCGAACTATGGTCACCATCAGCATGTACGATTCCCACAGGCGCGTCTCACTCACCCTCCTTCTCCAGCGGGTCCTGAGGCGCTTCAGACTCGGGGACGTAGACGATTCCGTGAACGTTGAACGAGACCTCCTTGGTGTTCGCGCCCCAATGCTCGTTGTTGAAGCAGTACGTGTATTTTCCGTCTTCTTGCGCGGTGAAGGAATGGTCGCCGGAGGAGGTGGCCTGTTCGTGGATCTGGTAATGGCCGTTGGGAGTCTGAATCTATCCGCCGATTAGTCGCACGGCTCCAATTGTCCCTGGCATGCGATCCCCATACCCAGAAGTCAATCTCGAGATTTCCGCTTCCGCCAAATTCCCGGTCGCCGACCTGGTAGGTGACCGTCATCTTGTCGTCCCGGTGAAGCATTTCGTGGAAACATTCGCGCATGTAGGCCTTCATCTGGATATTGTGGGCGGCAGCGATGGAAAAGAAGCTGCCCGCTGCGGCGAGCAGTCCAAAGGTCGGGAACAGCATGGCGGCTGGCTGGATTGTACGTGTCAAGTGTTGCGAGGGCTCGAGGGCTCGGTGATGCCAGCTGGAGAGTTGCGGCGCGGTCAAACGTTTCGCCGCCGCCGAGGAACTTCATCTCGTCTCGAATGGGACTTCGGTCTTGCATCCACCACTGCCTTTGCCATCTGAATTCATCGCTTGCGCCATGCAGCCATGGTTGAATCGAATCAAGCTGTAGCTCACACAGGAAGTAAATCTGGGTAAAAGCCGTGGACTCAATAGAAAGACTGCCCGCCAGCACAAGAACTCCCATGCATTGTTACCATTTCTGAAAGCGGCGCCAAATTCATGTACCAATCTCAAAGTACCGGTACGGGTTTTGACTGCGGCATGGCTATCGAGTCCGTTGGTCCTCCGGTAGTACCCAGGGCGTGGACGCAGCACAGCTTTCATCTACCCCCAGTCAAGTACATCTCTATCATCATGGCCGTTATCAAAATACACTCTTTATTCAATTTCCGTGTTCTTTCATTTCGTACGACCCATTACCATCCATCTCTCGAAGGTTGCTTGCCAAGAGGACCCCTCCAGACCTCACCCTCACTCGCACCTGCCAAGCCTGGACCGCAAACGCATTCGCAAATTCGAATCCCTTCCGCAGCTTGAGCGCGCGTTTGCCTCGAAATTTAAACTCCCTTTACGTAGTAATTCTCTCGGGCGCCTCCAGTGTACGGCGCTGCGTCTACAACCTCGTCCATTAGTTCCATAGCTCCACCCCTCACGCACGAGCGCCCACCTTGTCACCATGTCGTGGGGCAAATTTGATCCAGATGAACACCGCCCTTCCGTATCATACTTTCTGGGCCTCTCCAACAAGCCGTACAAGCCCCGTAACAGCAAACCTCCGAAACCGTCCAAGCCTAGCTTATATGCACAAGTGGTACGCAGTCGATTCCCATCCTACTTCCAGAACCTGTCTCATTGACCATCTGCAGGCGAACGACCCTGGCGCGATTATCGAATGGGCAGCCAGCGATGGCCGCAAGGGCGCGCTCACTGGCAAAGGCAAGCCACGTGCACCGCCAGATCTCACTCAAGAAAACGTTGCAAAAGCCGCCTCCCATGGTTCAAAAAAATCGAAGAAGTCTCAGGCGGCTGCTGTTGAGCAATGGAATGCTGATGCTGAGCCTTGGAATACTGATGCGGCGAATGACGCCGGGAAACCGAATCCCGCTGGTGATACCGACCCCTGGGCCGACGCTGACAGCTCCTGGGACAAAAAGGACAATGTTTCCGCTGCTGCCGACAACAATGCTCCCGGCGACCCTCCTTGGGTCAATGACAATAGTGGGAACAAGGACGACAACGGCAAGGCCGACACCGCTCAGGCGAACAATCCCGGAGATGGGGCAGGGGGTGCCACAGATGACGCCAAAGATGACAAAAACGCAAAAGCCCCCGGCGGTGTGAGCAATCCCACAAAATTGGACGATGCTAGCGATTCCATAGATACTAGCGACATTCCGAATCCGCATAGTTTCACCAAAGAGCAGGATGAGAAGCTTTGGAAATTGAAGAGCACCAACGAAAACGTTCAGTGGGGGGACGTTGTTAAAGCGGTTGGAAAGGCCAAGCATCAGTGTAAAGACCGCTTCAGTAGGATGAAGAAGGCGCAGGCCGCTGCAGGAAAAGCGGGGGGTGGTGGAGACGGCGGCAAATGCCAAGACAAGGGGAAGAAAGGGAGCGATGAGAACAGTAATCATCAAAGGGGAAAGAAGAACAAGGGGAACGAGGAAAAAAAGAGCGATGGTAATGATCGGGGTGGTGGTGGGCCATGGGGAAATAAGGGAGGTGGAGATGTGGGGGGTGGAGACGACGACGGCATCTTGGGTTTTCCGGAGGGGTTCGGCGGAGACGGTGACGATGCTAGCAAGAAGAGTTCTCCCGCTAAAAACGACAGCTGGAATGGAGCCTGGCCTATCCAAGACACGATTGAGGCTGCGGGAGGGAACAATACGGGCAACGACGGGGGAGGTTGGCCAGATACTGGTAATTCATGGAACAATGAGGAGAAGAAGAGCTCGAAGTCGAAGTCGGGCTCAAACAAGGATGGCAATCTCCCTTGGATGGACGGCCAGAACGATACGAAGAGTAACGACGGCCAGATCGACAAGAAGAGCAATAAGTCCAACAATGGCGTTCAGGACTCAGCTAAGCCCGCTTCTGTTGCTGGCTCCCGGCGCTCCACCAAACACCTATCCGAGAAGAACGAACCTGCCCCCGAATCGAACAGGCGCGGAATCGAGTATAAAGTATCCCCTGACAAGACCTTCTCGCAGAGCGATCTCAAGCTCATCGCTACAATTATGCGGGATGATAGCCATGGGATGTGGAGCCGAGTTTCAGACAGATTCTGGGATAAGACTGATAGGCGTATCCCCCCCGAGGTATTCGAAAAGAAGATTACGGGGCGCGTTGAGCGAGAAGAGAGGCATAAGATCAAAGAGAGAGAGCGAGAGTTGAGGAGGGAGAAGGAAAGGGAGAAACGGAAGGCTTGGGAGGAAGAGCTACGTAGACAGACTGAGTGGGATCGAAAGAGGAAGAAGGAGCTTGAGGAGGAAAAGGCTAGACGGGCGAGGAGGGCGCATTTCGGATAGCTACAGACAAACATAGGCTGAGTGTCTGGGGACTTGAGTCTGGGACTATGAGAGCGACGAGAGTATGAATGGGACTTTTCATGGAGAACATCATACCAGGCATTGCATGACGAGGCATTCAAACGTGAGAGGGCTGTTTGGTAGTCACGCGATGACTATAACTTAGCGATCAAACCGTTGAAGTGATATCTCCCTCGTGCACAGTGCGCTTAGGCGACGATTTCAAATATTATCTGCGAGCGTACCACGCTGGGTGGCTAACTGGCCTAACAACCGCACATAAAGGAGCAAATAGTGTCTCATTGACCACAACGAACGATACCCACACCCAACTCATGCCCACGCCCCACCTTTACCTTACCCTCACCTTCGCCTCCGCCTCCGCCTTTCGCGCCCGGCGCCTTTCCACACATACACATAACTGCCATGTCAGGTAGCTATCGGCACAATCGTCGTAGCGTCTCAGGCGGCCGGCGCCTCTCCATGCAAATGATCGATCCGCAACCGCCGCCACCTGATCCCGCGACGGTAGCACGACAGACTACGCGCTGGAACAATATCGTGTCTCAATACGATATCATCAGCCGCATCACTTTCGAGGTCTCCACACTCGATATGTTTGCTATCGCGCGCACCACGCTGACGACATGGAACTATATGTGGATAGATCAGGCAAATTGGAACTTGTTGAATCCCGGAACACACTGCGATGGTAATTCCACCTAAACTTCCCTTCACCAACATGAAAAATCCATGGGAAGGATACCAACATCAAGACAGGAAGTGGTATCCGGGAGCGTAAAGCCCTCCTCGACACCCATTACGCCAACAAGCACATCCCCTGCGCCGCCTCCCACATCTCCTGCTCTGCTCTCTCCAAACCCTGCGTCGGTTGTAAAACAATCGTCTGCGACGAGTGCCGCACTCATCTGCTCTACCAGACCCTCTTCGAGTCCTGGGCCAAGCCGACAAATCTATGGTATCCGCGATGTGTCGCTAAACTCTTGCAGGAACTGGCGCCGTTTGTGGAGCTCCCGAAAGGAAAAATCTTGATCCCACGCGTGCTGACTAGAAATCATGAGATACCACCGCTGCCGCCCAACTTCGTCGGGAACGACGGGGCGCACATGTGCAATGGGAAGGTGAGTCGCAAAAAGAAGGGGTGTGGCTTCAAAGTCAATCAATCTGTCCACGATGCCACGAACATATACGTCCAGCCGGACGGATTCCGCGTCGATCCTAACACCACCGAAGGCGTTATTCTGGATACCGAGAACCTACGCTATATCATCACACGGTACCTCGGCCACGCCAACGTCTTGACCGGTGGCGACGACGGCCTCTTTACCCCCGTAATCGCCTCCCGCATCCTCTACATGTGCACTTCGTGCGCCTCGAGGCTCTGGCAGGAAATCCACCCCTCCATCCCTGAAATCGAAGTCTGTCGTTGCACCCTCGACAAGCAATTTGTGAAACGCTGGCTCTGCCGGCCGTGCGCGCGCGCGGAAGTCGAAAGCTACAGTGCGGGCTTTCGAAAGATCAATGCGGCGGTTAGGGTTGCGGAGGATGGCGAGGTGCTGACCACGAGTTGCTGTTGTGGGAAGCCATTTGGGGTGGAGCAATCATATGTGAAGGTTTGTGCCTGGTGTGGTGGGTTTGTGGTGGAGGAGTCTTGGGAGAAGGGTGGAGAGGGAGAGCGTTGCTGATGTGTGGGATGAGTTGGGGGTTTATGTGGAGGAGGGAAAATGGAATTGTGGTGAGGATAGGTGGTGAAGCTGTGGATGGTTTTGGTGAGTGTGGTGGTGGTTTAATTGGTTGTGGAGTGGTTGGATACACTTTGCGCAGTCTAGACGTGGAAAAGAATTGCGGCAACAGGATGACTGCGCGATGGATTCAATAGAATCGACCGACGAAGAGAAGGAAGAATGGCCTGTGGTGTCTGGTGGATTGTAGTCTCAGGCATCCAATCAGCGGCGTCTATGAGTCGTTCATGCACTACGTCCCAAATTAGTTTAGCGAGAGTGCGCGTTCAAATCCACTCCTCTCCTCTCTTTCAATAACCATCTCCAACCCGCAGTGATGCCGCAGGGGTATTCTCCACACATACTCGAAACAGGGTCTCTGGTCCGTGGCGTTTGTTTACACCTCATACCCCTACTCCTGGCATACGCATACGCTAGTGATCGAAGCCCCGGCCACAAGTGACGAATCTTCCCGGTTTTCCAGGGAAAAGGGGTTTGAAACAGACTTTTACTCTTGGCGCGGCATTAACAGACGACGTTCGATCGTGTGGAGCCGTACTTCCGAGGTCAAGCGTTCACGATGCATTGTAAACGGTGCGCTTGAGTGGCCCCTTCGGAGAATATATGTATACCTAGCTTCCATATCATCAAAGTACTGGTACGCGCTAGTATGTGTCACATGGTAGCGATTGGCTCACCAAGTACGACACGTAATCCAGGTACCCATCGTCAAGCTATTCTGGGCTTCAATTGTTTCCATTCAACACGTTTTGCTTGTGCAGTGCTGTTTCAAACGGCACGTGTGCGCACCTCTACACGTTCGCAACCATCTCCCATAGGGATACACTAGACCCTGAGTTGAATGCGCATTATTGTGGTACCAATTCGTGGCTATGCTCTTCTGAGGGGAAGGGATAGGGACGATCGAAATCATGCTTCATGGAGGGTATACGCAACCCAATCACAGACTTATTTTTTCGCACGATGATAAAAGGCTTCGAATGTCTCAGGAAGACTCGGTACCATCCACCACATTCGCTTCTTGTGTTCAATTTTTGTAGACATTTCTTCATTTCTTATTGTCGTTGATTCATTCATTATGCGATCCTTCACTCTTTTCGCAACGACCCTCCTTTCGGTCGCTGCATCTGCAGCTCCCCACGCTATTCGCCAGACAAACAGCACCGCGGGTTCTTGCACTACCAACCAGCGCAAAGCATGGCATAACCTCTCCGATACCGAGAAAGCGGCCTATATCGATGCAGAGCTCTGCTTGATGAAGCAGCCCCCTCAAGTCTTCGACTTTGCGAAGAATCGATGGGACGAGTTGATCTACGGCCATGTTATCAACTCCAACGTTGTCCACAATGTTGGGGGCTTCCTCCCATGGCATCGGTTGTACATGCATTTGCACGAAAAGATGCTACAGGATGAATGCGGATACACTGGCGCGCAACCGTAAGCCCACTCATTCTGACCCACTGGAGTCCCTATCACTAACATTTCAAAGATACTGGGAAGAATCCCTTGACGTCGACGACCTTGCCTCCTCCGTCGTATTCGACAATGCCACAGGTTTCGGCGGTTTCGGCTCAGACTGCGTAACAGACGGCCCCTTCACCCAACTCGAGCTCCACATCACCCAATATACAAACTACGGCAACTACTGTCTTTCGCGCTCCATAGGCGAGACTATCTTCGAAGGCGCCTCCCAGACCAACATCGACACCTGCATGAACACCACCACCTACAGCGACGCCTACCAATGCTTCCAAGTAAACCTGCATACCTCTGGTCACGGCGGTGTCGGCGGTACCATGCTTGACATTGTAGCTAGCCCATCGGACCCGCTGTTCTTTTTGCATCATACGAACTTGGATCGCCTATGGTGGCAGTGGCAGAGCGCCAACTTGAGCGCGAGGTTGACGGATATGGATGGTCAGAATGTGCCATCTGCTTGGTACCTTGCGCAGAACAACTTCACAACCCCCGGTCCGGAGTTCCTAGACTATGACGGTGACGCTGCTAACGTCACTACACTGAATCACACTCTTTGGATGGTGGGTTTGATGGACAATGCGACGGTGGCAGACGTCATGGACCTTAGCGGAGACTTGATCTGTGCTGAGTATGTGTAATATGGTAGAGGTTTTTTATTCATTCATTTACTCTTCACTGGAGCGTCATGTTTTTTCCGTATTACATGAAGTCATGGAGTTGCTATGAAAGGTTGCACTTCTATATGAATTCACTCTATGTATCATTTCTCTCAATAGGTTCCTTTCTATCACATCTCCCAATGAGTGTTCATGGCCTTCCACACATCAAGACGTACACTCTCACGTGGTGCGTCTATTCACCCAATCAGCCATCTGTCCGTTCCGACATGGCCTGCGGAATGTGTACAAACGCCACCGGATCCTCCACGTATAAACAGGCGAATAATCTATGGTTCCAAGGTATCTTCCGAACGCCTTCCGATGATCTAGATCCAATGGTCATCTGATTGGGTGGCGTTGACATACATACTCGATCAGGTAAAGACAGGCCGAGATGTAGCCGCATCCCCACCTTTTCCTTCCCGTGCCTCGTCGTCATTCCTACAATACGTTGACATTTCCCCAACAACACCAGTTCGCAGCCCAACCCCACCATATACACCACACCTCCGCTTTTCGCCTCTTCCGATCCGGAAATTTTAGCTTTTGGGCTGATTTTTATTACCGACCGTCTGCGTGCAATGTGGAATTTTTAAAACGTTTGGAAGCATCGAGTGCCCCCTCACGACACTCGCTTGCATACATGAAGTCCATGGCGCCGCGGAAAGGCACACGAAGAGCCTGTGATCCCTGTTCGGTACGCAAAGTTCGTTGCGACGGCAATCAGCCATGTTCACGCTGTGAAGCCGCGAGCTGGGAGTGCACCTATCTCAAAACGCATGGGAAATCTGGACCCAAAGGACCTCGTCGGACGACTGCAACGGCGATCAGAAGGCTGCAAGAACGTAGTCGAAGCGATCTACAGCTGAGAGTCGGAAGCGATAGTGATACGAGTCTGGACGATGCGAGCCCGAGTACGATCGACTTCCCACTGCTGGATTCGCTGCCTCCGACGAGCGATGCGCCGTTGAATGGATATGGTTGGCCGGAAGATGTTAGCCTGACTTTTCCTAGTATGGGGAGAGAACCACAGAAGATTGCAATAGCTTCGATTTCGCATTACTTGGAAGTCTATCAAGCACGCGGGTACTCGATATGGCCTGTCGTCGACACTGAGACGTTGCTCGCTCGCCTTTTGACACATCCAGATGATAACGAAGCTTATGGTCTGGCGACCGCCATATGTGCTGCCGCTGTCAGCCAGTTTCAAATCGACGCTGAACCCGGTAGCCCTGTTGAAGGTCACTTTGGAGTGTCCAGCGCCTTGTTTGAGACCGAAGCGAAATGGGCTAGGGAAAGATCGGATCATATGGAAAACGTTACGATATGGTCGCTGTTGAGCACTTTCTTCCTGCATGTGTACTCTGCCGACACCGGACGTATGACGGCTTCGACGGTTTCGTTGGGCGAAGCGATCACGAAGGCGCACATCATTGGTCTACACAAGCCTACGTATTATGTGGGCATGGATGAGAGCCAACGGCAGCATCATTTGAGGATATATTGGCTCCTTTTCATCACTGAAAGGTATACGAAAATAGGTACAGGGTCCAATAGCTGTTTGCTGATTTACCTGTAGAGCGCACTCGATTCAACACGACGTTCCAACGATGTTAAAACGCGCTCCAGACCTGCCAACCCTAGAAAATCTCCACGACGGCACCATAACACCTGCCTTTATCCAACTGTGTCGTCTGTTCAACATCTTGGATGTGACCATCACAGCCGATCCATCATCCGCACGCAAGGCACTCACGCTCGCTCAACAGCAACTCAGCGACGAGTCAGCATCCCGAACACTAGAAAACGAGCTCCAACGAGCAGACATATCAATGACACAGCAATGGATGCGCATCTTCCTATGGCAGCACGCCCTGAATGTCACAAATCTGCGCTCCACAAACGTCGACAACGAATTCTCGTTTGGCTTTCCCAATACGGTTGCGCAGAGCACATTAAGCTTCCTAAGCACGCTGCCAAGAGAAAGCTTGGAAGCCCACGGTCCAGGAATGGTATGCCCAAGCACCCCGCACTCATCCTACCTCGCACTAACCCAGAACCGCCGCAGGAATCAAAGCTGTTCGATATAGCCAATTCGCTCGCCGACGTAATGATCTGCGTGCCCTCGCTCAACCAAGAATCAGGCTTCGGCATCGGTCCCAGAGATCTCATCCACTCACTATCGACGCTCCTCTCCTCTTTTCGCGGCGGCAATCCAGCCGTCATGAATATACTGCAGGAAAAGCTCGGGACGCTGGGTCTTGCGGTTTCGTCGCCGCAGAAACTGCTGGAGCTTTCGAGCCCCGAGGAGGAGCGCGATGAGGAGCGCTACGAGTGGAATTGCTCGCCGTCGAGATCGCTGGGGTGGAGTGATACTATTACGGTGCCTTCGTCGCCTATGGATCCGATTTTACCTACGTATTCGATCGTCATGCCTTGATTGTGAGCGGGGCGGTTGGGACGTGTACACATCGTCTATAGTCTTTTTCGTGTTTGCTTCGAGCGTGTTGTTCGAGTTGGTATCATTGTTTCTGCGAGAGTTTTTGGGAGCATCTGTTGGACGTATACCCGGATAGCATTGTTGGGAGGAAATTTTAGTTTCTTGGATAGTCGAGCGTTTACTCGAAACGAGCGTCTTTTTCTCTCTTAGAAATCCTTGTACATTCATTCGAAATGCCCCGGAGGGATCTATTGGAGCTTGCAAATCGAAGGTTCGGACTTTCATGTAACCATGTCCCGGAGCTACCAGAAATCCCCCCTTGTGTTGGACAGTAGCCGCTTAAATCCTCCACCACTTGCTCCGCTTACCTGAGAATTAAGTCACTGCAGGGCGATATACTGAGACGTGTTATCCCCTTGTAAGCAATGAGTTTGTTGCGACACGGGGGTTTGTGCGCAATGTAGGGGGATGTTATGAAAATCTTGTGTCAAACAAGCGAAAGAAATCACGAAATTTTAGACAAAATGCCTTTTCCAACCATTATGCGAACAGAATACGCATGATCAACCCAGAGGATGTAATATCGCGCTTTTGTGTCAATAGTGCTCGTGGCAAAAACCTCAAACCGAACAGAAAGTTTGCTCGGAAGCCTATATAGGCCGGAAGGTGCCATTATTGATGCTAATAAAACCATCACGCTAAGCCTGTGATAGCCAAGCGCGGTCGCTGACATTTATGTTAGGGTTGACCTCGGGGTCAAGTCTCATATGCTCTTCATCGATTACCAAAATCGACGCGGGAAATCTAGTGGCGTTCACCGTTACTGGGACTGGGTTGCGATATTCATAACATGGGCAGGGGATTTGCTCATAAATTATGAGAACGCGTGCTTCTTTCCGAAACAGAAGGAAGGGGAAGCGGCGTGATTGTAGTGCTTTTCAGCGGATGCCACGTCGGAGTTTATAGTGGAGGATGAAAGTCACCGTCACGTGATGCTCCGATCCACCCCCCTGTTATCAGATCGACTGCGAGATTCATGCACTTTCGAGTGAGTCTTGCATCACCGGCATGACCATTCCCACGGGTCTTCCACTGTTCAACGCCTCCCCGCCATCCGTCCCTATTCGTAGCTATTCGCAGTGCAAATCTCGGCGTCAACCAAGCTAAGAATGGCGTGCTTCCGTAGAGTGTCGCAGACGCGTCCCTGCACCAATCACCACCACCCGTGCCAATGCCTCCGTCTCACTGTTATCAGGGCCCCGAGTCCACATCATCGCGTCCCCAGATGATGCGACCTGCTGACAATTGTCACGTCCCTTCAGACCTGTCTGACCATGCCCACGGCCTACGACATGGACAGTACAGCGCGCGAGGTTGCGGAGCCTGTTCACCTCAGCTCCATCTCTGCGGCTTGACTTCTGTATCTATTGTTTTACGATAAGCGAAGTGGGAAGACCAGATGAATCAAGATCCGTCCTTTTACGACCACTGCACCAACCCCGTCGGAATGATGGACGACGCGGAAGAGGAGCGTCCACTCCTCGCGCGATCATCGTCACCGACACCGAGTTCGAGTTCCAAGACGCTGCTCGAGAGCGATGAAGCATCCTACGGTACCGTCGACGAAGGCGTCTCGCGGTCTGTGGAAGACGATGTTCTCCCGGAGACCTCGGTTCTGGGCCGCACCATCAGTTGGCCCAGCGCATACATCCTCGTCATCTCTCGCGTCATTGGGAGTGGCATCTTCGCGACCCCCGGCGTCATAGTCAAGTCCGTGGGCAGTGTAGGGCTCAGTCTCACGTTGTGGGTTGTAGGCGCCATCGTTGCTGCTTGCGGTCTTGCCATCTCGCTGGAGTATGGGAGTATGTTGCCACGGTCGGGTGGAGAGAAGGTGTATCTCGAGTTCACGTATAGGAAGCCGAGGTTTCTGGCGAGTACGCTGGTGGCCGTGCAGGCGGTGCTGTTGGGTTTCACGGCGAGCAACTGCATCGTCTTCGCCCAGTACACGCTCTTTGCATTCGACGTCGAAGGCACCAACGCCACGGGTAAAACCCTCGCCGTCGGTCTCCTTACCGCCATCACCCTTATCCACGGATGTTTCCTCAAGACCGGAATACGCATACAAAACGTACTCGGCTGGATCAAAGTCGGACTCGTCATCTTCATGATCTTCGCAGGCCTCTTTGTCGTCGTCTTCAAACCCAAAGGCCCTTCCGGAGAGACGCAAAGCCATTTCCCGAAAGGTGAGGATCTGTGGAAAGACACAGAGTGGAGTTGGGGTGTCATATCGACGACGCTGTTCAAGGTGTTCTACTCGTACGCTGGGCTCAGCAACATCAACAACGTGCTCAATGAGGTCAAGAATCCGATTCGAACACTCAAATCCGTGTCCATCACTGCGCTGATTACGGCGTGTATTTTGTACTTGCTGGTCAACATCGCGTACTTCATTGTAGTGCCGTTGGACGAGATCCGGGAGAGTAGGGAGCTAATTGCTGCCCTTTTCTTTGAGCGTAGTTTCGGACCGAGGCTGGGAAAGACAGTCTTGCCTTTGGCCGTGGCACTTTCGGCAGCAGGAAATGTCATGGTGGTCACTTTTGCTCTGGTAGGACGATCGAGCGCACACTGAAATCCAACAGCTGATCTTCGACAGGCTCGGCTCAACCAGGAAATCGCACGACAGGGCTTCCTCCCTTTCTCGAAGATTCTCGCTTCCTCCAAACCTTTCAACGCACCCATGGGCGGCCTCATCGTACATTATATCCCTTCGTTACTCGTCATCACACTTCCACCCTCCAGCGACGTCTATTCCTTCATTCTGGAAGTCGAGGGATACCCCGGAACGATGTTCGCCCTCGCAGTATCCATTGGGCTCCTATATCTCCGCTACAAACGCCCCGATCTCAAGCGACCCTTCCGAGCATGGAAGACAGCCGTCGTGGTCAGAATCGCGCTCAGCTTTGCGCTTTTGGCAGCACCGTTTTTCCCGCCGAGAGAAGGGACGGGAACGGGTGGGATTTGGTATGCTACGTATGCAGTGGTGGGGATTAGCATGTAAGGGCCATCTCAACCGTCGTGTAGAGTCCCATAACTGACCTGAGCAGTATCATATTCGGGCTATTGTATTGGTATATCTGGACGATACTGATCCCGAAATGGAAGGGGTATCGATTAGAAGAGGAAATAAGCGTCCTAGATGATGGAACTACGGTGACGACTCTTGTCCATGTTCCAACGTAAACCACGAGTTCGTCGGGCTCTTGTCATGCCCGAAGACCCGTTGGTTGCATCCTGGAATAATCACACGATAGACACATACATAGACATGCATCACATCCCATCTGACTTCTCCCATCACCCCATCAGACATGCTGTGCATCTATTGATTAGAAAACCCACACCGAAGCCACAGCAAACACGACCACTCAACAGCACTCTTCAATCCGACCCATCCGAACATCTGTATGAAACACACCAGCACGCTGCATTTATCAGCACAAAACGACGTTGCCTGACATACATCGATAACGTCTTCCACCATCCAGCCAATCGCCAGAGCAGTCGTGACCATTCGCCACAAGGAGCTAAACAAGCGGACGAACAGCAGCTCACCATCGAGCTTTGAAATCGATGACTGGGTTAGCCCAAGGATGGCGTGCTTGCGGGGAAGTGTCAGAACACCGAGGAAGCTTACATATCGGGGTAACGGTGCGACGTCAGAACGAAGGCAGATATAAAGGAAGAGGGGGGGGGAAGGCAAGCTGTACATTTCTCCATAACATCCATTTTACATTTGAATTAGCTTCGCTTCGATTCCACTTCCCATCCATCTACCCCGATTCTCCATCCATCATGGCGACGGCAGCGGTCCAGCACCCGCAATCCACCCCCTCCTTCAGTCCCCAGCAATCTCTCAACCCCGCCATCACCTCCACCACCACCTCTTCTACCCCTGTTGCTAGGCCTCAAGACATCAACACCACACTTTACTACTACAAGCCCAATGCCGACGGCTCTCCCCCGGCACCCACCTACACCGACAGGCCGGAAACGTACACCCGGCCTGCTGAAGAGCATCCGGTCACCGTGCACGATGTACGAGGCCAGGAAGACAAGTACACGCTCGATGGAAACGGGTTCCAGTTCTTCAAGCATACGAGCGTGGAGAAGGCGTTTGTGGATGACGAGGAGATCAAACGGGTGTATTATCCCGAAACGGAGCAGCTGTTGAAAGATGCGTGAGTGTGATTTCTTTTGGCTTCTGGGGGATGGGATGGGAAGGATGATGTGTGCTGATGAATGGACAGGACGGGTGCGTCGAGGATCTTCATCTTCGATCATACCATCCGTCGCCAGCCGCCAGAGACCACGACCAATCCGGCGGCCGCCCGCCAGCTTCGCGGTCCCGTCCAACGCGTACACATCGATCAATCGTATGAAGCTGCCCTGTCCCGGGTGCCGCATCATCTGCCCGAGGACGCGGAGAAATTGACCAAGAGTCGCGTGCAGATCATCAACGTATGGCGACCGATCAAGACGGTCCAGCGAGATCCGTTGGCGGTTGCCGAAGCAAACACCGTGAGCGACGACAGTCTCGTTCCGACCAAACTCATCTACCCCAATCGCACAGGAGAGACGTACGCTGTCAAGTATGACCCGAAGCACAAGTGAGTTTGAAATCGAAATCCTGAATGGTTTCGAGGGTATCGCTGATGCCGGATAGGTGGTTCTACAAGTCTGGGCTCTCGCCCGAAGAGGTGCTGTTTATCAAGTGCTTTGACTCGAAGCTCGATGGAAGGGCGAGACGCGTCCCGCATACGGCTTTTGCTATTCCGGGAACCGAAGATAAGGAAGGCCGTGAGAGTATCGAAGTTCGGGCGCTGGTCTTCCACGAAAATGAATCGCTGGAGTGATTAGGCGTACATGCACGGATTGGTCTTGAAGATGTGGAGGGCGAGAGCAGAACAATCGAAGAAATATAATATTCCAATTGAATCAAAACAGTTTTTGTGCAGAGTACAAGTCCAGTGACGGAGCAGAGGGTTAGGATTACTTTTCTCTTTGAAAAACTCTAGAAAGCATACCCGAACTTTTGATGCATGGCTGAATGTACACGAAGTGGAGGGGGAAGACTGAAATTCTTGTGCAGAAAGCTGACAATTCGAATCCGAAAATACGCCGTTAAGGATCTTTTTCGTCCTCAATTAATTCGGGGGTGAGCAGGGTAAACTCATGAGGGAAGCCAAGTGTCTTCGTTTTGTCTGTGATTATGCCCGTACACCAAAGGCACACCAATTTTGGCGACAAAGTGCGGTCCAGTCCGCATTGACAACGATGGCATGCATCTAGTGCCTTTGTCGACTCGTAGAAAGCTTGTTCCTCTTTATAGCAAGGAAGGCATATCCAGCGGTCCAAGAAAAACTTCCGGAATGTGCAATGGCAGCCGCGCGTACGATTCGAGCAGGGTCGGCATATCCACCTTTTCCGTGCTTCGCTGACATCCCAGAAGGCTTGTATAACAGGAGACGGATGGGGCTCGACAGAAGTATCGGAGAGGTCCAGTGGGCCCAGACCCAGGTCAAAATCGAGGATGGCATCCACGGGTTGACTTTTCGCATAGCTACAACTCTCGAGTGGGACATCAAGGAAGCCTTGGTCATGATAGGGTGTTGTCGGTACGATCGCGTTGCCGCCAGAATCATCGATAGCCGAATCGAATTCGTTCGTCGGCATGTGCGCGGTAGAGATTATCCTCATCTCGGGCGCGGAGAGCAGCGCGAAACCGCTGAGCTCTGGAAGTTCGTCAGGTTCGTCAGGTGGTTGCTCGATGCTGCCGTATACGCAATGTATGCGACATTCATTGCAAGTCACATAAGCGCATTCGGAGCACGGCCTGCTTTCGACATTCCGGGTATTGTCTTGGGCGCCGCCGCATTGGATGTTTTCGGTGCAATTGTAGTGATCAAAATAGACGGACCTTTTGTGATACGCCTTCCGGATCGCGACGCCGAGGCCTGCGCATTGCATTTTGCTGAGCAGGTTGACGCGGCTCTCTCTGCTGGAAAATATGGCTTTATAAGTAGACTGGGACGTAGCTGCGAGTGCGTACAGGTCCTTGGGATAGAGGTTCGATGCTATAATGACAAGTAGTCCGTATTGAGCGAGGACTTGTATCAGGCGACATGGCTTGTTGCTTTTGCTCGAGTCGCTGCTGTTGGCCCTCTGCTTTTGAGCATGCGCATGGAGAAGCTCTTGAGATGGTTTCCTCTTCATTGTGCCTGGATTTGTGGTGGCAAGGACGATGTTGCCAAATTGAGCGCAAGGCAGAAAGACAAGTCGAGGCACGTGCCGCCGCGGCTTCAAGCTGTCCACAACCGCCGCGCCTGTAATAGGAAAACCCAAACGCTTAGCAGAGGAACTGGGGGAAGAGAAAGAGTGGAAGCCAGAGGCTCATTCAAAATGAAGGCTGTGGCTCGAGAGACCATGGATTCCAGGTGCAAGACCGGGTATGTCATGGTCGCTTTCGGCATAGCATTATCACTGTGCGTAGTAACGTAAAGATTTGAGGAGGTTCGAACGACCGAAGCATATAACGAGTAGGGAGGATTGAACAATGGAGCATGCGCTTCTACACAAGGAACCGCGGGCGATGTAGGACGATGCGGCTGGGAGGCGAAACGGCAACGAAGATCAATCGGAAATCAATACATACTTGAAGGTTGTGTCGTATTTATCAAAATCGGGCGCTCAAAACGCCTCCAGTAAAGCGCTTCCAGCGCTACTCAGATCGGTCTCCATAGCAGGGAAGAATCCGTGTATGTGTAACGTGGTAGAAAAAAGGGATTCGGGCAGATTCGGGAACGGCCTCGGGATGACGGTCAGACGGAAGAAGGGTCGGCTTGTTGATGAAATATTGACCGACAAGATCACAGCTGCACTGTGAGGCACGAAAAGTGGATGGAAGACAACGAACTGATGGATATCCGCTTGATGGTCGATGAGTCGAAGACCTTGCTAATGTGGAGACGTTTCCGAAGGGTCCCGAGCTTTTGCCAAGCCATCTATGACTAAGCATGCAATTTTGCGTGAGCGATATTGACGGCATTGTTTTAGCCTCTCTCCTCGCCTCAGATTTATCAAGAGGCTGTACGTGAACCTACCAAACTCGGATCGCCATCATGTAGTAGCGAGCTTCTCTCCTTTTTAGCTGCTCTGGCGACCTAGGCTCACTCTTGGGGCTCATGGTTTTATCTCAGTAATTGTTACGGCAACCCACACGGTCAAGCCGCATGCAATCGCATGGCCAAGTTTCCCTCGGTTTGCTGTTCTCTATGAGTTTGCTTACCAAACTCTGGATCGTTTGGAACCAACAGCACCGCGGCTCATCTGCTTATAGCTGCCTCATTTCTCATAGATTTCCTAGATCATCAGATTCTCCATCATCATCAGTTTCGTTCGATCTCAGCTCCGACTAATCGTTCCACTTCACAGTAATGGGAAGCTTCACATGCGGGCTTCACAACGTAACATCACAGTTTCTCGCTACATCCCTGGAGGAAAACACTTCAAATTCGCTACGCCTCGAGTTCTCAGACTGTCACCCTGTTTATACCCTTGACTCGTTCCACCCCATCGTCTTTCCAAAATTCCTCCTTACTCTTTTGTGGGGATCGAATAGCAGCACCCAATATCCAGAACGTTGTAGAAGGTGCAGTCGCGTTGAACCCAAAATCCGCCCAAATCGTAGCACTTCGGCTTGGTCGTACAGATACCAGATGGATCGGATCGACCGCAAGGAGCAGGGTATGGATCCTTGGGGGTGGCAAGGGCGACTGAGAGAAGCATCGCGATGGTGAAGAGCTTCATGGTTGGTCTTGATGATTTGAAGAAATTGCTTTGGTGTCTGAATGCGAAGGACGGATTGGGACTTTACGAAACTATCGCAAGAAGGTGTTTGAAGTTCGGTAAGTGTTTGGAGACTTATCACTTGGATGATACCTGGCAGCCGCGTCGTTCTCTTGACTTATATATCCAGGAGGGATTTACGGCGTTTAGGTCGACTTATCTGTCTCCTCGTTTTCACCGTCATCGATGGGTCAAATACGAGCTTTAGATATCACAGGCTTCGAGTTCACGAGTATATGCTTAAATGCTGCAACCAATCCGTCGATAGGTAACACCATGAAGCTTGACTTTTGTCCGTATCTAAGATAGCATCACTATGGAGCCGTCCCACAAGCCAGTAAATACGATCAGTTTGGAGCTCGCTTGCACCATGACCACATTGTATTTTCATTTATATAGATTGCATGATGTCATTTGCCCGGGAACTAGCATCGAAACCTCAGAATCACCCTCCAGAAAATATACCGAGATGAAGCGGTTGCTGGCCACTTAATCAGGGTGCGAGAGCTTGTATCATACCATCACGAAAATCAAGAGAAGCTTCTTCAGTCCCATATACCAAAGAGCCTCATATTAGGGAGCATTCCGTTGAGCGACTCAATGCTTCCATATTTGCTCGCGGTGCTTGATTGGATACTGACTTCTCCGCTGCACCACGTGCATAGGGCCTGGTAAGAAGACCGCATCAACCCTTGGAGAGATGTACCGCATGCGCAGTATCGGAAATGTATGCCCTTTTTGTTCAGAAGGGACTTCTCGCGGTACTGACGATTCCGGCGAAGCTCCAGGTCGAAGCACCGCATACAACACCAGCGATCAACAAACTGGGATCGCATCGTGCATGCGCAAGGAAAGGACACAATGGCCTTCCCATCCGCCCGTACAGGAACCATATCCGCCGATCCCGGTCCGTTGTTGTTGAAACAGCCGGCGTACATGAACCGTATCCGACCACTCGCTTGCTGGCGAAAATCGGTGTCGAAAATTTGGCTGGTCAAGTCAAGCCCCAACTCCGAATCCAAGATATCATTGAATCCCTCCATCGTCGACTGGGCTGCACCAAAGCTCACCGGGTTCTCAGCTCGATCGCATAGGAAACCTTGATCATGGGGATTATAGAACGTATCGGCAGTAGCTGTGACTTCTAATCCACCCTGCTGTAACACATACGATAACCTATTGTCGAGGAGAAGTATGCCCCCAACGGCATACTTGACGTTTGGGTTGAGTGCGGGTGGAGTATGAAGATGGGTAGGCGGGTTAAGCGCCATGAGATCTCGACCCTTCCTGAAATAAGAACGCTTTTTTGGATCAGACTTCAGGTCGATCCGATAGACGCAATGGATCCAACATTCGTTGCATACGTTGAAGTCGCACTCATCGCATAGTCGTGATTCGATGTTCTTATTACTGTCTTTCGCGCACATGGTCGGATCCGCTATCATGCCTTTGATAAGCTTCTTAGCCGGCTTCATCTTCTCATCGCGATGCACGACGCCCCAGCCGCAGCACTGGGCCTTGGAGCTGAGGGTTTTCCATCACTGTTTTGTTGCAAGGATCGATTGCCAGCATGATCGCGAGGTCCGTGCGAGGTGGCAGAGATCGATTGAGGTCGAGTGTTTCGCGATGTTTTCGAGTATGCCGTACTGGTCGACGCACATTTGGAGATGGCTTGGTGTATGTGTGGGGCTCGTATTGTTGACTACCGTATTGGGTCTACGACATATTAGGGGAAAGATTAGCGACGCTAGCTCGTGTGGAGGAATGTCGGTACAAACTGATTCGATGCGTACTACTGGAGCTGGGGATACTTACGGGATTGCCTGCGCCATGATTGTGGTCAGAATGCGACAGTGTGGTGGGTTGTGGTGTACTACCATTCGGAGTGTAGAAATACATACTCACGGAGAGCGTTCTTTACATGGACGCTAGGGAACAACAATGCGATATGATGACCTGATTGGATTAGAGCGTTGTCTTGTACAATCACGTTACAGCGCCATCAAGCTGGACTCAAGTTCGAAAGACTGTACCGTTTATAGGTTCAATAACGCTTCTACAGGTTCATTTCCTACAACAACACCTGCACTCCATACTAAAAAGCACGCATTCTTTTCCACAGTTCTCAGGCTTACCACTCCAAACCTTCTCCCCAGGATAAACATCAAAAACCAGGGAATGCTTCTACATCACGGTTCCTCGTAGACGAGCCCATAAACTTTCAACCGGCACCCACAGGTACTAATTCCCAGCCCAGAAACAATGCATATGTGAAGATGATGCAGAGTATCTGAGCTCATAGTCATGAAGTCAAGCCTGCAAGAATAGTTCGTTTAGACCGGTACGCACCCCGCACGAAGCCGCGTGCACAGCATAAGGGAACTGACATCTACTAACAAGGCTGAGAGTGAGAGAAGTAGATCCCTTCCTGAAATGATCTCTACTATCGCTTGCTTAGATACGTGAGACAGCTTGTCTACGTGAACAGTTGGTAATGAGAGCCGATATTAGATTTTGTCTCTATTCCACACTTTACTTTTCTGACCAGGGAATTTAACGTTATCTTACCGTTGCTACCCAACGACCTTCATAATCGATTTACCAGGCTACAAAGAGATATACCATTGCCGATAGCATTGGACACATGGCGGTTGGCTATTAGTGTGGCGTTCTCCTCAGCTGAACAGAATTCTACACCACCACCAAACTCTGGTGTCTCTCATTCGCTACTAATGGGATTCAAGGCTTAACAACAAATGTACTCACACGATACGTACGTGCCTATAAAATATTCTAGATCTACAGCCTTTCACAATGCAATAGACTGTGAGGCTATGAAGGCGCGAAAACAAACAACCAAGAGAAAAAGGGGTGTAGAAACACAGATGTAGAATTAGACGCTGAGGAGGCTAAGAGTAATGGAGGCCTCCTCGAGGATAAGTACGAGGCGGCTGCCAAGGCGCTATCCCGATAAGGATAGCGTGATCATATAATGAGATGATGTGATCAGTATCTACAGCACAATCTTCGCTTTGCTTGCCTGATTCTATGAGTCTCTCCCACAGATCCCGAACATGTATACTGAGACAGTAATCCACAGGTTCGCCTCTACTACGTGAGCGAGAAGAGATATCTCGAGGAGATCTGCAACACCGATAACAAGGGCTGGTGCCCTGGTAGCCTAGGCTCTACCGGTGTCATATATACTGTTGCCAACGCGTCGGCTCTTACTGCGTGTGTGAACCATGTTAACAAGCAGCTCAAGGTTTACTTCACGAGGAAAGAGGATGCGCCCGTCATGACTGTGACCTGGTGCCAGCTTACGGATACGCAGTGGAGCCCCAGAAAGATCAGCCCTAACAACGCTAAGTGGTGATTCAATCGGTATGATGCTACGTCTTCTGGAATTATGGTCATTTTGTTTTGGACGCTCGCTAGCTATAATGCAAATATTTACTTATACCTTGCATGTGTGAGCTCAAAGAATGCGATACGCATTAAAATTCTGCATATAAACGAACACGCGAAAAGTGAAGCGTCCAGAAGGGTCAAATGAAAGACCGAAGTCTTGAACTCGAAGCGCACAGATTCCATGCAAGGCGGGCGACCTATTCTTCTATCTTCTGGACGTTCACGCCAGCCGCCAACGCTTTGATATATTCTGCAAAATGACCACCGCTGTCTGGAGAGGAATGCCATGAAGCTCTAGCTTCATCTAGCCTAGATACTACGACAGAACAAGAAATAGACGATAGCACAGCATGTAGAGACAGATGATCAAATTAAAGGTAAATACCCCCTGTTTTGATGCACTAAGCAACGCATTTATCAAGCTAGGAGAGTAAATGGAGACCCGCTTCTATAGGTATAGTAATGCTAGGAGGTGATTCTGTCGATTTCTCATTGCTGCGGACAGTTCAGACATACCGGTGCTGGGATTGAAAGTACTATTTTCTTTCATGGGAGTAAGATTTTATGTCTATGCTTGTTGAATGGGCTCTGATAATCACAGTTGATTATCACAGTATGCGCGCGCTCAGGGGTGACAAAGATGATTGATCAATTCCGTGTAAAGAGGATCTATCTACGCACGGGTGGGATGAAAGGATATACCCAACCTGAAACGGTTGCACACGGTGCTCTAGTCATGTGAGAGTAGCCGTCACATGACCGTACAAACATCAGATGTTACCTCGTACGGACAATACTTGTTGTATGTATGAAGTGATGCTGTTGTGGGGAGACAGTTGTGCTTGAGAGTATTGATCATTACACCGAAGGGAAAACAAAAT
Source organism: Corynespora olivacea (assembly GCA_019202945.1). Lineage (NCBI taxonomy): Eukaryota > Fungi > Ascomycota > Dothideomycetes > Pleosporales > Corynesporascaceae > Corynespora > Corynespora olivacea. Next base: position 125,722 of record JAGQEM010000040.1, read on the forward strand.
ACCAACGAATGTCTGTATTGAATCGTGTAGAGCTGTAAACAGTCCAGGTGGGAAAAAAATCGCACTTCTTACTTGTTTGAAACAACCTCGAGTACACTATGAAAGACAACCCCCGATATGACCAACTCTTTCAGTATAGTCAAGCTTTGCGATCTAGTCTAAATCTCCAGGTTGGGTATAGAGCGTCATTTGGCCGGCAAAGAAAGTGATGATTGAGAACACGGCAACTACCGTAAAAGTTGTAGCAACCTATTGGGGTCAATAGAAGCACACTATAACCAGGGGTTTTGCTCCTTACTTTTGAATCCGCACTCCACCAATCTTCATGTTTCAAGTGTCTGGTCGCAGACCAAACATGGAGGAACATGCCAATAATCATGGCAATTGTAGCCGCAGTGAGAAATATGACTGGCATCTGCCAAGTGTATATCTGGGCGGTACTTGGCCTCTGTCTCCCAGATTTGCCCGTGTTGGATTTTGCAAGAAGCTTTCGAATGTTTTTCAATCCATCGCGGTGGGAAGAAATCCGATACAGTCGGACTGATTGGTCGGCAGCAGTCAAGATACTAAACAATGACAGTATGATACCGCAGTACCAAGAGGTTCGAATGGGCCACGGCGATTGTTCGCCGTTCGGCAGTATGTCTGGCCAACTTCCAGTCGAGGTCAGAACGCCGGCCAATAAGGCAGCCTACTTATATGTCAATTAGATGCACTGCATTATTGCTACTACCCAATGACAGCCTCTGCTCGCAATTCCCAAGCTTTTGTGTCGTCACGTGGAGTTTCGTCTTCAAGACATGCATGATTATGACAACGTGCAACAAGAGCTAGACAACATACCACAACACCGACGAAGCCGAGTTCATTCAATCTGTTGTCCCTCCATTTCTCCGTCAATATGTCTTGTTCCTGGGCATCCTCCGCATTCAACAATATGTCGATCGGGTCGTACGTCGAAGCGTCCGGAGCGTAGATTCCGCCGCCGAAAAAGTGAAGGACTTTGACCGCTTTAGATTTCGCTGTTGACTTCACACCATCCACGCTCACAGTTGTACCAAGCATGGGTGTTCGCTCATTGCTCGGGTTTTCGACATCAGGGTACGTCATCATGCGGGAAGATTCTCGGGAAGATTCGTTGCGGGATGCGTGGAGCATGCGGGGCGCAACGTCGAGGGTGGAGATGATGACCCTCTGTGTAGAATGTTTCAGACTTTAAAATTTGGAGAAGACTGGTATAGTTGTGTGTTCACAAAGGATGATGGCTGCAACGACAGATGGTGAGAATGACCAATGACGTAGCTCTGACGCAGCTCCAGCTTCCAATCGGAGTCATTCCACCAAAAACCCCAGTCTGCATCTTCAAGTCCAAAAGGAGAACCATGTTGACTTAGATCCAAAGGCTCGGGCCGCGAAGCACTATGTAGAGGTTGGCAGCCATGTTGTTGGCTTCACGTGGGGTGCCTTACTGCTTTAGGGTCCACAAAATACTAATGACGTGTTATCAATTGTCAACGGCGTCATTCTAATAACTCTTCTACAACACATATTGTACCAAATAGACTCCGTCGATTGCATTTTCACAATGTCGACTGTAACAAAAGGTCGGCGTTCTGGACTCTACGTTGGGACAGATGAACACCGATGGTGGAAAGAGGCCGTTGTATACCAGGTAAATTCATGTGTTTTGGTGCCTATCATCTATCATCGATGCTTACAGCATGTAGATCTATCCAGCATCTTTTTGCGATACGACCGGCGATGGATGGGGCGACGTGCCGGGTATTACGGCGAAGCTCGATTATCTGAAAGGTCTTGGTGTAGATGTGATTTGGGTATCACCAAGTCAGCGGCAAATTCTAGGACAGTGGAAAGATGGAAATCTGACTATCAACCAGTCTATAAGTCTCCGCAAGCCGATATGGGATATGATATTGCCGACTACGAAGACATCGATCCGAGCTATGGCACCCTTGGAGACGTCGACAACCTCATCAAAGAGATCAAAAAGCGTGACATGAAGCTTGTGATGGATCTGGTTGTTAATCACACATCTGATCAGGTAGGTATTATCTCCATTAAAAACATCATGTGAGAAGTCGAGACGCGGTAACTAACTTCTTTCAGCACGCCTGGTTTCTCGATTCGCGCTCTTCTAAAGCATCAGCGAAACGCGACTGGTATATTTGGAAGCCGGCAAAGATTGACGCAGACGGCAATCGTCAACCACCAAATAACTGGGCGCAAATACTCGGCGAAGCAAACTCAGCCTGGACGTGGGACGAACCGAGCAAGGAGTACTATCTCTCACTGTTCACTCCCGAACAGCCTGACCTCAACTGGGAGAACCCCGACGTTCGCGAAGCAGTGCACAATGTGCTGCGATTTTGGCTCGACCGTGGCGCATCTGGTTTTCGCATGGACGTCATTAATCTCATCTCAAAAGTACAGAGCTTTCCCGATGCTGAAACTGTTGTGCCAAATCACAAGTACCAACCTGGAGACAAATTCTTCGCAAATGGTCCCCGCCTTCACGAATTTCTCAAGGATATCAATCGCAAAGTTCTCTCAAAATACGACACTTTAACTGTGGGCGAGATGCCATTCGTACGAAATGAAGATGAGATCATGCGTATCGTTGGCGCCGAATCGGAGGAGCTGAACATGATCTTTGCGTTCGATTTGGTTGACATTGATAACGTACCCGGCGACTTCAAGTTTACGCTACATCCCTGGAACGCAAAGGACTTGAAGCAGTGTGTCAATAAATTACAGCGCCTGATGTTGGAGCGCAATGGATGGAATTCCCTCTTCGTCGAAAACCACGATCAGCCACGCAGTGTATCTCGTTACACCGACGACAGTGACCAGTGGCGCGAGTATGGTGCAAAGTTGCTATGCTTGATGCAGACTACTCTCGCTGGAACTCTCTACGTCTATCAAGGTGAGGAGATCGGCATGCGAAATGTGCCTGAAAGCTGGGGAAAAGAAGAGTACAAGGATGTTGAAAGCATCAATTTCTTCAAGAAGTAAGTATCTATCGTTCTACATCCGTTCTATGAAGACTTTACTCACGGTACAAGATACGAGGCGATGTATCCTAACGACCAAGAAAAACTCGCCCACGGTCGGATGATCATAAACCGCAAAGCCCGCGATAACGCCCGCACGCCCATGCAATGGAACTCTTCCGCCCACGCCGGCTTCACCTCCCCCTCCTCCACGCCCTGGATGCGCGTCAACGATGACTACAAAGAAGTCAACGTAGCCCAGCAATTCGACGACCCTAATCCAGCAACCTCCGTATTTGCCTTCTGGAAGCGCGGCATTGAGAACAGGAAAAAGCACAAAGACATATTTATCTATGGCGACTTCAAGCTCATAGATCCCGAGAACGAAAAGGTTGTAGCATATGAAAGGTGGAGCTCAGACCAGGCGGTTGTTGTTGTGCTAAACTTTAGCGGAGAGCAGGTTGAGTGGAAAGGAATCGGCTCATTGAAGATTGGGAAGTGGTGGGCAGGGAACTACGACGAGAAAGATCTGGATGAAAAGGCGAAACAGGGGAGTATTGTGCTGAGGCCTTGGGAGGGCTTGATTGGGGGGCTAGAGGAATAAAGGTGCCGGAAGAATTACTTTGAGGTGGACTAAGGACAGGAATACTGCAACACACTCTGGAGTTAGTACCGATGGTAAAGTGGAAGGCTAAGTACTGAAGGAGGGTCTGGAAAATCAATCAAGACAACCACGAGAATACACATTGAAAATCTGCAACTCGTATGCATTTTGACCTAATTTTGACACGCTGTATTTGAAGTGGAAACCTCCAGCAGCACTATGATGTATGCCTCAGAAGAAATCACCATCTGCTATTCATCTCTCCTGAGAAACAGTCAACCGCCACCTCAGATCTCTTGGAAGAAAACCTAGTCATTCTCTCATCCCATTATTGCAAGTGAATGGCAGACCATGACCATACCGGAAGTAGCAAATCGTACTCTTCCTCACTCTTAGTCCCGACCTCATTCTCCTGCTTTCTCGGCGGCCAATTCACCAAAGTCTTTTTCGAATGCCTCCACGACCGCCTTCTGTTGGTCTAGCGATGCTTCTCCATCAGACCAAAACAGATCTATCGTCTCCCTATGATGACCGTAAAGCTCGCCGGCCTTCCTCAGCTTTGCCTCGGTTTCAGTTCGGTAAGCCCTCGATTTCTTCTCCGTCTCATCGGCCTTGTTCTTCGCGTCCTTGAGCTGATTGCGAAGTTCGATGTTGGCCTTTTCATGTCGGGCAGATTTTGCTTTCTCTGCCTCAACTTGATTTTCCGCTTCTTTCCGCTTCTTTCCTTCTCCAGCCTTCTCCGCTTCAAGAGTTCGAATGGTCTCTTTGTGGCGAGTAATATTGGCCCGGAGCATTTGAATTACGAGGGTCTTTGATGCTGATGTGTCTTTGTGTTGTTGGATCTCTGCCTGGAGCTCCTTTATCTCTTGTTCAAAAACTTCCTTTTGTTTTTGGAGTGCGATGAGATCTTCCGTCGGTTTCTTCCTTGCAGCATCGCGCTCAGCAGCCATCTTTCTAATCTACGCATGATTAGTGCCGTGCGCAGTGAAGGTGAAGTGTGGAATATATCATACGAGATCCATGTGTGTAGCCTTCCGAGCTTCAGCCACTGGAAAATGTTAGCGAATGGCTTTTGGGCATCAAAAATGTTGCAACTGAAAGAAAAGAAGGCAGCGGACCAGTTCTCGAAGCCCTGAATATTCGTTTCAAAGCGATACTATATTTTTAAAATGTTGGGACCACCTACCGTGTGTCTCAGATATGTCATCACTTAATGAAGATGACGCTCGTTTCGCAGTAGGGTTTCGATCGTCTGGTGCTGAATTTTTCGGAGGTAAAACTGCTTGAGTGAAGACTGGAAACGTGGTCCTAGTGACTGGCTTTTGTTTGTTACTTGAAGTTCCAACTGACGGTACAGTCTGATGACTCAAGATATTGTGGCTCGTATTCTGACACTTTACGAATGCTTCGATAGCCTGGGCTTGGCTCCTTACGCCCTCATAGCGCTCGTTGGTTCTCCAATCTGAGCTGGCACTCCAAATCTTCTTGGTTGCGAAGGACCTACAGATGGACTCGAACATTGTTAGACAACTGGTGTTCTCATGCTTGTTTAGCAGACCTTTGAGGAAGAAGCAGTATCGAATCCAGAGTACCAGCTCTTCGTTACAGTATTCCCCGTCTAAGGGGTCAGATACAGGCACGGGAGCATTGTAGATTGCGTATCTAAATTCCGGAAGAGTAGTGGTAGGTTTCCAAAGACTTGAACGTCCTAAGAAAAACCTCAGTGGTTTCCGGCCGATGGAGCACACAACCAAACGATTTGCGACGTAGGCATATATTTTTTCTGGTTCCCTGTCGTTTTCGACATATCCGATAAGCAGTTTTTCTCTGCAAATTTCCCAAAGTTGACGCGGTTGCGGATTCAAGGTTCGGAACGAAAGAGAATCGACCGAAGGAAGTTTTGCAAAGTCATCTGGAAAGTAGGTCTTCGCGTAATGCTGAAGAGCTTCAAAGCTCACCGACGCGACCGAAGTCATCTGCACCTCCAAATCAGTGGAAACTCCCAGCCTCAAGCAGAGCGACATACCTTGGCAATAGCCACGAAGACCTGGTTGCGGTAGCCGCAGTCAGTCTAGGGACTCGTGTCGTGCGTCTGACAATCGTTCTCGTGCTTCCTTTCTCTTAACAAGAGCACCAGATAAAGGTCAAGTGGTAGTAAAGAGGTGTAGTTAACGAGATTTGGAGAGGATAGCAGAGAGAGAATAGGCCATTTATGACATCATAATCCTGAGGAAAGTGAAGGTGAAGGTGGAAGCTTGCCACCAATGACTAACTAAAGCACGGCAAACGGCCAGTTTCTCTCAGCCAATAGAAATCATATTGGGATGCTCTAACCCTTCTTTCACATCCATTACCCTCGTTTTACGGTAGATTCAGACATCGCTCCGCAGCTTCAATGAAAACACAATCAAATACCTCGTCCAGTGAGGGCGCCAAAACCGCGTTGTTCTAGAAATTTCGAGCAACTGCCGAGTCAATGAAGCGGACACCTCCAACTTCCATCACCGTCCCGAATAGACAGGCGCCCTAGTTCTCATCGAAGAGATCCTCGATCGATTCGCGTCCGGCACGACGTACATCTTCGACGAGTGGATACTCCTGGTCAGCATTCTAATTGGCAGCCGCGTGCCAGAAGCTGAGATCGCAACTAGGAGTAGGAGCACAAATGATCAGATGAACCCGCTGCTTGCGCCTGGCCAAGAGCAATTTCACGGGATCAAGTCACATCTATTGAAAAAATGAACACGAGTTCTTTTGGTACTTGCAGATATTTGAGGGCCGGTATAGAAAGTGGATTCGTGGGTTTCTAATCTGAAACAAGTCCTGGAGTACCCTGGAATCGAAGAATGGAAGACCATAATCACAATTCATCAAGTGAACATCCCCCTCTCCCTGTGCATGAAAGTGATGAGAAGAATGTGGGAATGGGATTACGGTGCAGGAGTTTCCCTTCTTTTTCAACGTCGAGCAAGCATTGGTTCGGCGTCTGGATGTGAGCTGCTCAAAGGACGACAAGTGGATGCCTCAACCGTTTCAAAGAGAAGGGTGTGATAAAAACCCTAATAAAATTACTGTGTAGCAATACGAACATCCGTTCCGCACCTTAATAAAAGGAGAAATCCCCGATCATACCTATGACCATTATTACATCTTAGTCGAACTCCCACCAGCATACGAACTAACGACACTCGAGCAATCCACCAGATTCGCCTTGTCCCACCCCATCAAGCTCATCTTCTCCATAGCCGGAACAAAAGCAGACTCGAACGAGCTCTGACTCGCTCCCACACTCTTCCACTCGTCCTCCGTGTCCGTCGAGTTGCTTAGGAAAACATCCGCGTTGATGGGGTCGGGAGCCGTGCCGTCGGAGACTTGAGAGTAGAAGTCGGAGTCCCATTTGTCGACGGTGGAGTCCATGGCCGACCCGTCGATTTGCTTGCCGATGGTATGGGCGCCGGCCAGGGCGACAAGCTCGGTGGCTGTGAAGCCTTTGGAAGTGAAGAGGGCGAGGGTCGCGGTGGCATTGGAGTTGGCGCCGGGGATTTGGCCGGTGGGGTTTGCGGTGCTGGAATCTGTGCGTCCTGCGTAGAAGGAGGTGACTGGGCCGCCAGAACAGGAAGCTATTCCGATAGCTATGGGTTCATTATGTTAGTAATTTCTCAGGCCACAGGGGTATGGGTTGAGTAGCTTACCAGCGGCGAATTGAATGAGATCAGCTGTTGTGACGTTGAAACTTGTGGCTTTCGTGCCTAGAGTGGAGCATATCTCGGTCAACTGGGTGTTTTCTCCACGGTCGGTGCATTCATTGGCCAGAATGACTGAGCCGTCACAGGACTCGGGAAAGCAGTCATGGAAGGCGAGTCGGATGGCTTGTCGGGCGAGATCGGTGCATGCACTATCCGAAACAAAGGAGCTTCGGAGGTCCGTGGCCACCGAGGTCCAGACTGACGGGCAGCTTGTTTGCCGTTTCTGGATTGGAAGGGGTGGTGGGGAGAGGGTTGCTCGGGCGGTGACTGCGAGACATGCCGCCAAGAGAAAAGACGTAGAACGCATGATTAATGGTCTTCGAGAAAGATAGTGAAAGGATGAGATAGTTATGAGAGCTTCAAGCGGTATTTACTGATGAACTGGATGGGTCGAGGAGAAGACTTCGAAGTCTTCTGAGGGTTATGGGAAACGAAAGAAACTTATGCTGTGCGGAGGACCAGCCAGAACGGTCAAAGGAAAGAACGTGTTGATGAAGATGACGAGACCAAAATCCGAGAGGAATGGTTCCCATTTTATACAGTCTTGAAAGTAATGAGTCGTTAGTCGTGCCCCAAATGTTTCCACACCTAACCCTGTCTCTTCTTCCACGTGCCAGCCATAGTCGATACTCCTGTAGGTGTCAGAATCCATCACCGTCACAGTTTCTTTCTGCGGTTTCGTAGCGCATCGCCAGCGCCAGACCGCGGAGGTTAACGCAACTAATGCAGCTACCTCTACACTGCACACCCCCAGAACAGTCTTACCGTGTGCTAATCATTTGATCACACACCGTCTTGTGCGTTTCCACACCTTAAAATACACATCACCAGTTGCAGAAGTTTCAGAAGGGTGTCCGAAGACGGGGGATCCTCTTCTTGTTACGGTTCTGTTGCCTAAGGTTACCGGGAAAAGGTGGAGCGTTCGAACGGCAGAGGCGTACGCGTCCAAGCAGATCAAACAACCAATTCGTGACCGCCCTTTGGTGCTGACGAAGCCGTCACATATCTTTTCGTGAGATGCAGTGGTCTGATGCAATCTGACTTGAGGAACGAGGCTGTCAAGCAGCTGCATGTTTCGTTCCTGAACATCATTGCTGTTTTGGGTCTGTACGCGAATTTTGCAACGAATCGCGGATGGGTGTATTTGAAGTCGAGATTTATGAGAACGACTCGCTTTTGAGTTGAGAATAATGTGCATAGAGTCGGGTACATGGTACCGAGTTTCGACGCAGACTTCTGGATGGGGTTGTTTTGGACAACGTGCAGGCCGCGCAATTGCCACCCGACATTCTGGTATCGATAGCAACAACTCGATAAACCAACACACGTAGGTGATCAATACCCGGTCAGATGTCGGTCTTATGCAACATGAATCGACACGAACAAAGAAAGAAGGACGATGTCGTGGTCGGTCTCGAGTCGACTCATCCGATCATAAAAGCTCAAATTGGTCGAAGAGGAAAGTGCAGGCTGACCGCAAGATGCAGCGTTATGACGGAAGGCGAGTAGATAGTTTATAATGAGATGGTGGAAGGTTTTAAGATTCGGAGGATAAACAAGCTTCCAGAACTAGGCCTGGAAAGGCCTAGTGCAGACCCTTTGGAACTTAGCGGTCTCTTCACCTGGGTCTTCAACAAATATCGCACACCAAACATCCAACCTATCCCATCGTCAACATTGAAACGCGAATCATGGCCGACACGGATGAGGGCGACCCATCCACCTCGCTAATGCCGGATCTCTACAAGCCGCCTGGACTCCTCCCCATCGCGCAGCTCAAAGATTCGCTTCTCTATGCCATCGAGACCCACCCCGTGACCATCATTGTACGCAAGCCGACGCCAGACTTGCCCCTTTGATTTGACTGACTAGTACAAGGTTGGGGAGACAGGTAGCGGCAAAACGACACAGATACCGCAGTTTCTGTACCGCGCCGGCTGGGCGAGTGGTGGTTCCCAGATTGCCGTAACGCAGGTAAGTCTCTCTATCCCATCCCAGCTTGATGAAGAAGATGTGCTAGCCATCTAAACAGCCCCGCAGAATCGCCTGTACCAGCGTCAGCGCCCGTGTTGCGACTGAGCTCAACACACCCCTGGGTCAAGAGGTAGGCTATTCAATCCGCTTCGAAGATGTCACGTCGGCCAAAACGCGCATCAAATTCGTCACCGATGGCTTGCTTCTGCGTGAGATGCTTGTGGATCCCCTGCTCAAGAGGTACTCGGTGATCATGGTTGACGAGGCGCATGAGAGGAGTCTGAGCTCGGACGTGCTGATCAGCGTGTTGAAGAAGGTGTTGAGGAAGAGAAAGGATCTGAGGGTTGTGATCAGCAGTGCTACGTTGGATGCAGAGCGTTTTCTCGACTTCTTCAGTCCAGAAGAAGGGGAGACGGTGGATGGTGTGGGGAGAGAAGACTACGGATGCATCGTCAGCATCGAGGGACGCGCGCATCCAGTCGGCATCTTCTACCTTGCCGAGCCCACCAACGACTACGTCGAAAAGATGGTGGATACGATCATCAACATCCACACGAACCAACCCCCCGGCGACATCCTTTGCTTCCTCACCGGCCGCGAAGAGATAGACAGCTGCATCGACCTCCTGACCGACCGCATCATAGACCTCAACCCGGCCCACCAAACCATCCAACCCCTCCCTCTCTACGCCGGCCTCCCCACCGACCAACAATCCTACGTGTTCTCAAAGGCGCCAGAAAACACCCGCAAAGTCATCATCTCCACCAACATCGCCGAAGCTTCCATCACCATCGAGAACATCATCTACGTGGTCGACTGCGGCTACGTCAAACTGCGCGCCTACGACCCCACCCTCGGCATCGAACGGCTGAACATCACGCCCATCTCCCAAGCCTCGGCCACGCAACGCGCCGGCCGCGCCGGCCGCATCCAACCGGGGAAATGCTACCGCCTGTACCCCGAATCCACCTTCCACACCCTGGAAGCGTCCACGTTCCCCGAGATCCAGCGCTCGAACCTCGCGCCCGTACTCCTCCAGCTCATGAACCTGGGCATCCAAAACCCGATCCGCTTCGACTACCTCTCGAACCCGTCCTCGCACCTCGTCGTGCGAGCCCTCGACCTCCTCTTCTCCCTCGGCGCCATCGACGCCCACGGCCGCCTGACCAAACCGCTGGGCTCACGCATGGCCGAGCTCCCACTCGACCCCCTCCTGGGCAAAGCGCTCCTCAACGCGCCGACCTTCGCCTGCGTCTCGGAGATGCTGACCATCGCCGCGATGCTGACGCTGCAGGGCACCGCCTTCGTCACGCACGACGGCGCCTCCGCGCTCGTGGAGAAGGCGCGCCGCAAATTCGCCGTCGGCCAGGGCGATCACTTGACGCTGTACAACGTGTACACGGCCTTCGTCACCGTGGGCAGGAAGGAGGCGCAGTGGTGCCGCGACCACTGCCTCAACCATCGCAGCATGGTCAAGGCCGTCAGCGTGAGGAGGCAGCTTGCGGCCTGCCTCGAGCGCATGGGGATCCGGGAGAGCGCGCTGCAGGGTCCGCTCGTCGTGCGGGCGGGCGGCATGGAGGTGTCCGAGAGGGTGCAGAGGTGTTTGGCCACGGGGTTTTTTGCGCAGGCGGCGCGGATGGATCGGAGGGACGGCAGTTTTCGTCCTGTGGGGGGTGGCGCCGTGCTGTGGGCGCATCCCAGTTCGCTGTTTTTTGTGAGTTTGTCTGCTTTGCTTTCTTCTCCGCCCTCCTCTCCTCCCCTCTCCTCCCCTCTTTCCCCTCTCCTGTCGTCTCTTACTGTTGCATGGTGTGGGCTGACCTGACGCGCTCCGTGCAGCATCGGAAAGCAGATTGGGTCATCTATCACGAGATGTTGGAGACGAAGGGCAAGGTGTACATCAGGGATTTGACGACGGTGGAGATGGATTGGTTGACGGAATATGCGCCCGAGTACTACAAGGTGAAGCAGCGGTAGTTGCAGGGAAACAGAACGGACAAGGGAATTCAAATTCGGGTATCGCGTCACCTATATGTTTACCTTGGATGCTGTGAATCGAAAGTCTGCGTACCGCTTCATCACTTCAACGCCTCCACGAACAAGTCCCGCATGCCCTTGAGGAAGGCGGCCAAATCTCTCGTCTCGTTCAAGCGCTCCAGCACCCGCTCCACCTCGTCCCTCTCCACCTCGGGCCGCATCTCCTCGACCTTGTACTCCCTGTCGCTGGTATCCAGCTCGAACCAGGCCTCGCGGTCCCACTCCCTCTCGCACACGTTCGTGTAGACAAACTTGAGGCGGTCCGCCTTGCCCAGGCCCTCGATCCGCAGGCCGAGATAGGATTCCCAGAAGTCGAGCTCGGGCTCGTTGTAGCGCGACTGGCCGTCGAGGTAGCGGCGGTGCTTGAGCCGGGCGTCGCGACGGGCGGCAACGGCCTTTTGGGCCTCGGCGATCTGGTGGCGCAGGGCGTCGCGGTGGGAGAGACGCTCGTCGCGCTGCGAGGTGAGGTGGGCGATGGCGGCGTGCATCTCCGTCGTCTCGACGGCCTCCTTGGCGAGCGTGGACGTGTGCTGGCTCTGCTTCAGCTGGAGGATTTCGATGTCGCGCTTCCTCATGCGCTGGTCCTCTGCGCCGCGGGGGTTAGCTTCCGAAAGCTGGTGGGGGCATATGGGAAGCGACGTACCTTGGGCTTCTGCGACGTTGATGCGGAACTGGTTGCGCTCCTCCAGGACCCGCCGCCGGCCCTTTTCGACGAAGTCGTCGAAGCGCGCGGTGAACAGGTTCATGCGGCTGCGCAGGTCGTCGAAGCCGAAGTTGATGGCGGGCAGCTGGTCTGCCATGGACGGCGCATCGTGGGGTGCGGCGCGCAGGCTTGCGCCGAGTGCGGGTTCGAAGGTGGTCATCTTCCGTGTGCGAGGAAAAGCAAAGGCCAAGGGAAAAGGAAACGTCAAGATGGTGGGCGCAGTGTGCAGAGAGCAGTGTGGAGGGGCGAATGTGACGTGGTGACTGGCGACGGGCATTGTTTGGGGTCCGTCGCATAGTAAACACCGGGGACAGCCGCACGTGATGAGCTGTGACTAGGGCCCCACCGAAATGGAAGACAAAACATACACGACATGTGCACGGGACGGTGGATGTGGCTATGGTTGAACCGACCCAGGTCAACTTCGGCCACTTCGGACCGGCAACCTACAGCCTGGAGAACGGCGAATGGCACTTCGGTCGGAAGCCGCAACGGCGTGGGATTGCACCGCTGGGGGGCTGGAGAGCCGTTGGGCCGGCTGCCTCGCGTTTTCCCACGCCGCCGCCGGCTCGAAACACGGGCAGCGTGAACGTCGTCCGTGACCATCCCCAGCTGGCCTCCGCCGTCGGCCAGCTTGCCGAGCTGGAGGCCGTGTCGGCGGCCGTCGTCGCTGCCACGTCCGTCCACGATGCCACCCTCGGCGACCTGCTCTCCTTCGGCCTGGTCCCGTGCCACGGCGGCACAAACCACCAGCCCAAACGCGTCGTCGCGACCGCCACCGGCGAGGTGGGGAACGTCCTGCGCCTGCAGGTCCTGTCGCGGGAGCGCCATGGGTGGGGAGACGTTGGCCAGGGCATCTGGGTCGAGGCTCCTTCGATGGCCTCCTCCACCGCCGGCGGATACTGGAACGAGGAAGCCGCGCCCATCCGGCAGATTTGCTTTGCGCAGACGGAAGAACGAAACTCGTTGCTGGCCGTGCGTCTGGCGCTTCGCACCGTTGTGTTCCAGCCCAGATGTATCCATGGCCGGAAAGCCACCCCGTCCGAGCATTTTGATCTCCCCCCGTCCGACGTCGACGCCCGCCCGGTACTCAGCGTCAGCCACGCGGACACGGGAGGCGTGGCTCATGCTCACGTGGCTTTCAATCCCGACTACCAGCGTCAATTCGCGCTTGTGGATCAAAGGGGAGGCTGGTCCATATGGGACATCGATGCCGGTTTTTATGGGAGCAAGTACTCGGTCAGTCGCTCTGCCGGTGGAAGTGTCATGTCTGCCGAAGAACGCCATGGCACGGCTCCGAAAGAGGATGGCTGGGCCCGGATCATGTGGGCGGGCGACCCAAGTACCGTCATCGTGGCCAGCCGCCGTCATCTTGCCGTCTTCAATTACAGAAGCGGCTCCGTACCGCTCAGGTGTCCACGTCTGATACCGGCGGAATCCGCCGACTGGATCCTGGATGTGGTGAAGCACCCCGGCAATGGTTCCCAAGTGTTTGCCCTGACATCCACCCAAATCCTTCTGTTGTCCATCGCTGCTCCATCTGACGGCCTTGAAAACGAGTCCATTCATGCTGGGGCCGAAGTCCTGATCTCGTGGCCCCATTACCGGGGGACCGACGACACGACCCTTCGGCTTTGCGTTCACCGGTCCGATGATGAAGGTAAACACCCCGCTTCTGCATCATGCAGGCACAGGCTCACATGAATAGACTGCTTCGTGGCAATCCATTCCCGTCTCAACTGGCTCACTACAGCATACTGGTTTGCCGAACACGACACCGGACGCGTGTCACTCGCATCAGCTTCCGATCCCATCAATGTAGACTTGCACGACCTCGAGCATGCATCCGGGCCTCTCCGCATCCAGCAGATGTACATTGACCAACTGAGTTGTGGAATTCCCCCCCAAATGTACGGACAGGGGATAGGGCACACCTACGAGGAACGTGGCGTGCAATTCTACCGTCTCGGCATCATGCTATCCGACCTCAGCATCAACGAGATGCTCCTATACACGTCCGACAAGAATGAGCAGCCCGGCCTCGGGGAGGTGCCACCACCTACAACGTGGCGTAGGACGATTCGGAATAAACCTTGCTCCGGAAGGCTTCTCGTTGATGCTGTAGACATTGAAGATGACTTCATCGAGCCAGACGGCCTTGTGTATTCGCAGCTGCCGCGCTTGAAAGACCCAAATGAGCTTCCGAAGCGCCTGGAGCGTCGCACCGCACCTGCACCATGGTATTTCTACGACTACACTTCTCTGTATGACGCTTTGGTACATGTCACCCCTGTTGTCGGTGATGATGAGCTTCGGGACGCTGCAGATGTCAAATTCGTGGTCGACGAGGTCAAGCGGCTGCTGGCGAGCAAATCTGACTCGGCAGAGCCGCCCCTAGGCACACTGCAAGTATTGCCACCCACGCTCGATGCATCGGGGCTAACAGTCTCAGACTTGAGTACGCCGGTCTTCCTATTACCATCTCGGACATTGATGAAGCATCGGCACAAGTGCAGGACATGTTCTCAACGGGGGGCAGTGACGCTATTCTCGAGTTGCAACGAATAGCAGCAGACCACATCCTCGCCTTAACAGAGGCGGATACGCCAGCATCGCCGACCGTTCTATCCATCTATGACACGATACTTCAGCACTGGATCGCACCTTTACCCGCAGACGTTCCTGCCCCTGTCCGTCAGACCAAAGAACGTCTTGCGCGTCGCATCGCCGCCGAAGTAATCCTGGCTACCACGCGATTTCGCTACCACGAAGAATCCCCACGCGTAAACGACCCTCATCCTGCACCGAGCCAAGACAGCGGCATAGCATTCCCAGACAGCTCTTCCCAGCCCATCTTCTCCCCGCCAGAGCCCTCACAGCCCCAATTCGCCATGCCAACGATACCACCAGGATCCCTCCCTCCGCCATCTATCCAGCGACCCATCCAAGACCCTACAGCCCGCCTCAGCAAACACCTCCACATCGAAAAGTCCCTCCCGACATCCATACCGCCGGGAATCGCCAAAGTCCTCTCTCACTGGCCTCTTGGTACCGATCCCAGCGCTTACAACTGGGAAGCTACCGAAGGCGCGATACAGGAGGAATTTGAGTCGCTCGATGAAGCGGCGCAGCTAAAGCGTGAGAAGGCGAGGAGGAAACAGGAGAGGAGGGAGATGAGGCAGAAGAGGGAGGATGAGGCGTTTAGAAATCGGACGGCGGGGAGGGGTCTGGTGGTGAGGAGCTCACCGGGGCCCAGGGGCTTGGGGAGCAGCCAAGCTCCTGCGCAGAGCA
Organism: Corynespora olivacea; assembly: GCA_019202945.1. NCBI lineage: Eukaryota > Fungi > Ascomycota > Dothideomycetes > Pleosporales > Corynesporascaceae > Corynespora > Corynespora olivacea. Next base: position 141,085 of record JAGQEM010000040.1, read on the forward strand.
GTCAGGTTCCTACGCAGAGTCAGAGTCAGAGCCAGAGTCGGATGTTGAACGAGGGCTTGGTTGTCCAGAGTCAGGTGGTACCTGGGAAGCATGGCGGGAGGCCTGCGGCAGCGAAGGAGAAGGAGAAGAAGAAGAACAAGAAGAAGAGGAAGAGTGGGTTTTAGATGGTTGTTTTGTTTATTGGAACCGTTTGGTAGGAGTGTCCTGTGTAGATGTATGCATGTGACGTCGGGGGTTTACCTGACTTGTCTTGTTGCTGTGGAAGCTTCTTGCTCGGAATGTCCAAAGATGGATTACGAACTTGCTGCGTTGTATAGGCTCGATGTCGTGGATTGTTACGAGACAAGACGGGCTTAATGCCCTCTTTGGACAAGAGACGCGGTTGGAATAACCAAACCAACAACTATACTTTACACTTTCCACCCTTTCCCTCCTCCCCACCTATCCCTTCACCACTTTACTAACCTTGTCTAATGATCGGCACGCAGGGTCAGTATATATACATGCATCCCACGCAATTCGCACACGGGTAGATACAACTCACACTCGACAACCGTACCCTCACCCTCCTTGACAAAATGCCCCGCAGCCACAAACGTCCCGTTCTGCAACTCCTTGTACTTGGCGCTCCCCGTCTCAAACGTAAACGCCACGAAAGAGTCGCCGTACCCCGTCGTCTGCGCGTCGGGCGAGCCCGAGAGGACGGCCTGGACGCCGGCGGTGAGGGCGACGGTGCCTTTGTAGAACATGGCCAGGATGGTTCCGTCGGCGGTCCTGGGAGGGGTGGGTGAGCGGCGGGGGTGCACCGGCGTCGTCGCGGAAAGGGGAAAGAAAGGGGTGGGGGGTGATGGGGATGGGGATGCGACGTACTTGACCTGACTTCGAACATCCAATCTCATGTTCCCGCCATCGGCATCGTTGTGGATGTAATCATATCCCACGCCATGTCTGTTCTTTCGTCAACACCTGACTACTGCTGACCCGACACTACACTACACTACCCATCCCCCACACCCGCGTCTTCCCCTCTTCCTCTTCCTCTCCCCCTCACTCGTCCGCTACATCTCCATCGTCCCTTTCTTTCTTTCTTTCTTTCTTTCTTTCTTTCTTTCTTTCTTTCTTTCTTTCCTATCTATTCCACCGCACAACGCGAGATTCTCAACTTACAGCTCAGCATCCAGCTCCGGTTCAAACCCCCCCTCGCTCTTCACCGTCCCAGAAACCATCGGCTGCGCACATCCCATCGGACATCAGCCTCCCTCGCCTTCTTTTCAAAAAAAAAAAACGCATAGGGGACGCACGCACCACGATGACCAGGTCGCTGCCCGCCTGCGCGCCGACGGCCATGGGCGCGTCGATGGCGACGCGGACCGTGAATGCGGGCTGGAGGGTCGGAAAGCCTGTCATTTTTTTGGTGCTGAGAGGATGCCGGGTGGAAGTGAGATCTTTGGAGAAGGGTGGGAGTTTGGAATCGGGGAGGAAGATGGTCGGGGGGGAGTGGAGGTCGTCTTATACCTAGATCATACTTGGTTGGGTAGCGGCTTCGAAGCTAGTGGGTGGGATAGGTACCTACGTGTCGGCAGGTCATCCGACCATGACTTCACCTCGGCAGACTATAGGATTTGGCTTAGCGCACCAAGGCTATAGGTTATAGATTGAGTAGTAATAGGCAGGAATATATTCTAAATATATTCCTACTAAGAGAGAAAATAAGTAATAGAGTTAATATGTTAAAGATTTAATTTGTGAGAACTGAAGCAAGTGGCCATAGGATGCTAGTCACGACAAGCGCGACAGAATACCGAATTGACATCGTCTTTGCAGCTTTGCTCAGATCCCAGCCCAGGCGTTGAGAGGCATATCGTGGCAGGATAAATGTATTCGAAACAGCGAGGGCATGTAAAGCCATAATAGACAGAATTCTGAACAAGTTTCGATCGTTCATAAAAGTCGGGAAGATTTGAATAGTGGGCCCAAACATCAGTTCAAATGCAGATTTCAAGAGCTTGGTTCCCACATTCCAACGCGGAGGGCCGGGACAGTCCTCTCGATCTTCCTCTTCCGGGGTTTGGTCACTCTGACCTTGAACCAGTACATTTTCGGTGCCGGATTGGTGATGGGATAACCAGGGCAGAGGAAGTGCACAAATGAAAATGAGGCACAACGTGTTGAGGAATATCGCCACTTGGAATGGTCTCCAACTATTCCTTTCCATTAGCATTCCACTGGAAATCGGAGAAAGCGCAGAGCTGAGCATCTTTATCCCGTTAAGGGCAAACATCATGCTTGCACTGGTTTCTAAGATGTTAACACAACGTTAGAGGAAGTGGCACGGATTTACATGCCTCGTATGCTCGGGCAACTCGTCACTGACGATCGTATAGATCAGCGACATAAAAACTTTGTGGCCACCACCGAGGAAAATAAAGATCGATGACGCCCAGACCATGCGGGTTGATATAACGGGTCTATTTATGCCTAGTCTTCCAGTTGGTTCTTTGCATCCTGGGCGGTGAGAATGTCGCACTGCCGCTGATATGAGCACGTACAAACAAACAAGATCCAGAGGAGATGGAGGTAAAGTCCAACAAAGGAGAGAAGCAGAATAGGCTTCCGACTGTGCTTATCCGCAAGGGACCCAAAACGTAATGCTGTCAACAAGCCTAGAGTATAAACCGTGAGCACTGTCCATTTAAAGCTTCCTCTGCTGAATAAACGCAAGGCTACTGTACTAAGAGTGCTTACTAGGAATAGAATCAAAGGTGCCTTTGAAGCCGCCAATAATCGCCACTTCACGCTGCACAGCATTTGACTTGCATGCATCGTCACTATGCGGACCCAGGAAATTCGAATCCAAGTCCCGACTTTGGCGCCAACAAACGGTCTCTTCCAACAATTGGATGATAGGAACATCCAGCAAGAACCCCGAAAATGAATCTAAAAGGAGTATGATAAGAATGAAAGCTTGAAGTCTAGCTAGGCTTATGCGTGTTGGCAGTGGCGTGTTGGCAGCGGACGAAAGAAGCTGATCGCGCTCCGACTCCATAGCTCGCTATGAACCTCAGAACCTTGGGAAGTTGAGACAGCGCAATAAATTATGCACAGGCGAATTGAGACAATATGAAGAATTGAGTGCTGCAGCCTGCTGCAGTGAATTGATTCAAGGACTTCCAGGAAGGATCAAGACCCCCACGGGGGGCACGCATACCTATGGTATGCAGCAAGTCGCTTCCTTGCGGATGAACTCATACCGGAGCTCAAAAGTTTTATGTGCATGTACAGGGCCGTCAGCCAGCCCGCCCAATGTATTGACACTAAGCTGTCGGTATTCGCCGGGGATGTATCTACGTTCCCCCTTGGGATGGATTAACCAGCTTGGACGCGCCGGGTAGTCCTGGGTCATGCAACCAAGATACCTGGAGGGATCGCTGCAGCTGGAACTGCTTTTCCGTCAGCCGCCAAACTGCTTGGCTGTCTGAAAACGCGCACCTATATATGTGGCGCTCTGTCACAAAGGTAATTGAAAGCTGTGCCTCTTACGTGGTGTTACCTCTGCCTGCTCCGGTGCGTCCAGACCGCCGTCTCAGCGCGTACACAATATGCACAGTGTGCCGCGTAGGCGCGGGGTGTGACTGGCCCATGCGTAAGTAAACGCCGAGGGGTCGGGTCGGCCCTAGGTAATAGATTTGGAGTCCTTGACTTATATTTATTGACGCGGCTGCTTGACCACCAATGTAATAATCCTAGCAACAATGCAGGTGCCAACGCTCAACGTACGCATCTCCAGAAGTCATTGCCCTGATACGCACTTGAGCTAACCTAGGCAAAGAAAGATGGCTTCCACAAACAAACAACTTCACTTCTCGGATGCTTTTGCCATTAGCTGTGGCACAGCCACTATCGATGTGGACCGATCCAAGGTCCTGCTTATCCATTGGCGCAAAACTGGCGAACACTTCCTTCCGAAAGGTCGAAAGGATATTGGCGAATCGCTGGACCAAACCGCCTTGCGCGAAACATATGAAGAAACTGGCATTCCTGTCCAGCTTCTCCCTGTTGAGATGAAGACACTCGCCACAATTCCCGCCAACTCTACGCGCCCCGACGAAACCAAGCTCTTCACTGAGCCAATTACTGTCGCACAACGTGTAACCGAAGGAAAGCTGAAGTTAATCTTTTGGTATGTCGCTCAAGGCGACTCCACGAAAGATCGGGTGGAAGGGACTCAGCAGGAGAACGAGGAGTTTGACACAGTTTGGGTCACTTTTGACAAAGTAGCCTCTACACTTTCATTTAATGGCGATCGACAGATTGCGAGTAAAGCAATTCAACTAGCACAGCGGCCGCAGGGACAGTAACTTGTGACAGTAGTAGCAATTCTCTGAACGTACATGTAGTAATACGAATGTCCGCCTTATACCATTCATTCAAAAGTGACCATTCCATTTACGGCCCCCAACCCCTCTGAATTTGAAAGCAGGGGGTTTATCAAATATTGTTTTGGTAAAACCGCAACTATCAATCTGGTGAAGGAACAAAGGCAAGTGTATTTTGCTTGCAGTAAGTTACTCAATCTCCTCAAATCGGCTGAGCCCTTTTGCTCTAGATCGTGGCTCCGAGGGCATTCTCAAAGCCCATTCCATGCTGAGACGCTTGTAATCCTTAGCCAATCCGAGTTCTTCGTAGGGCACCAACCTGCTCATCCATTCCAAGTCATCGGTCTTGACCCCAATAGCCTCCATCCACATGCGCCTAAATTCGTTAGGTGTAAAACGTTCGCCTTTGCCTTCCAGCTTCACGGAGTATGTCGCACTTGTTTCCTCTTCGCCCACTTGTCGTCCCCAGATCAGGCCACCAGGTTTGGTTAAGAAAGCAAGGACTCGGAGAAAGGCGATTTGGTTGTTGTAATCGAAAAGGTGGACGACGTTGGCAGAAGACACATACTCGAACCGCGCCCGCAGATCTGAGTGCCGCTTAAAGAAACGAGGATCTAGAACATCAGCTGCGATGAAGGTAATCGGAAACGCTTTTGTAGGCTGATTGTACAGCGAAAGGCCGATAGTGAAGAATTCTGACAAGAGTTAGAGGGTCCATTGCGTAAGAAAAGATAGCAACTTACTGCTCTCGCGGTCTATGGCCCGGATGGTGTAGCCGAATCGGCTCTTGCTCATGCATTGTTTTGCTGCGCGATACTTACTCGCGACTTTTCTCAACGAGCAGACGTCTTTTTTCTCAATCTTGCAGTGGGTATCGACTTGATGAAGGATATGAGAGGTGTCATTGATAGGAACTTTGGGCGCCAGAGCTGGCCAACAATGGAGACATCCTTATCTGCCTAAGACTGTCACGGTTTGGGGTCATTCTCGTGATGTTCAGTGTGTCACGGTTTGGAGTTAAGACTGCATTGGTGGTGATGGGACTATGCCCATTGAGGACTAATGCTGTATACGTGTCACGCATGTAGATAAACCATTCGTAGTTTCAGCAATAAAACCTTAGTTCAATCCTTTAATACTTCCCCCCTGCGTACTGTCCACTAGTGCCGACAGTTATGAGCCCAGCTGCACCCTGGGATTGTTCTCATCTGCTACTGTTGTAACGTCGCTCTAATCTCAAGGGTCGCCCGTTACTGTCGCGTTATTTCTACAACGCACCCTGCCTAGATTATTATACATGACTACAGCCTCTGCAATAGCTACTAAGTCTAATCCTACTGTAACACAAGTTACATTTATTCTTAACAAACTAGAAGACTGGTTTAACTAGTTGTTTATTTGCTAAGACGTTGCTAATTGCTACAGTCTCTGCCCCACCACTGGCGCCCCGCTTTGCATGTAGGTAAGCGCCACAGTGCGGTTCCGTCGGGGAGCACCGTGTCGTACAACTGCACCACTGCTGGGTATGAAATCCGACGTTGAAGCACGGAAGTTGTGGATGGGAATGGAGTCTCGGGACGTTTGTTTTTTTTTTTGCTTGGGGAGGTTTTTTTGGAGGGTTGTGGATGTGGGATCGGGGGAGGTGGACCTGGGAATCGGATTCTGGACTGTTGCGGAGTTGGCTCGAGTCGATCACTGAAGGAAGTAGTATTTGGAGGGTGAGGTGAAAGTGTTAGGCTTCACTTGACGATAAGGCGACGAGATACCAAAGTGCCTGACTCGCAGCACGTCTACCGTCGTAGGGGATGTTGTTGTTCTACCCTGGAATTGAAAAGCTTCGATAAATTCTTCCGAATGTACTCCATGGTGAGGTCTCCTCTGATAATTAGGCTCATAGTATAGCTGGAATATATATGCTATCTATGGCGTTATGCAAGGGCAGTGAGTTTTCAGCTTCTATGCTCTATACTGAGAATTGAACCGGAACTTTTGCGTTTGCGACAGGAGTAGCCTCTGCAGCCTGGCATATGCGGTCTTGCTAAAGCGGAAACACGTGATGAGATCTTTCACAGCTGACTGTGGCCTCTCTACTTGCTGTGCCTGTCGAGGAAAGATAGAAGAATTCTGCTGTTGGCTACTCTCTCTCTACGCTTGTACAAGTCTACAGCATCTAGCTATCCCTCAATTTTCCTGGCAGATATATGTCAAGGTAGGCAAATATGTCCTTTTGTCGCGCCACGTGCAAGGAACGCTAACACATTTGCGGCGGGGCAGCAGTTCGCAAGGACTATAAATCCTCCCCAATCCACTACAACGTCATCTATCTTTACACACCCGCCAACTCACGAAGATCGACGCGCGAGCCCCTGCAGCACCGCTGTACGACCACACCTGCGTGCCCGACATAACAAAATTCTTGTCAAAAGGTACCGTTCCTTTCGAGTCTAATCTTGGAACTAGTTGATATCTACGATAGGATAGTGGCTCGACACCTCTAGAGATTTACACGAAGGAGATGGCTAGCGCGGGCGCTGCGCACACCAATCCACGCCCAACCATGTCGTATGCTGCTGAGAACGAGCTCATACCATTGCAAACTCTGGTAGGCTACGCCAAGAACAGTGCACTGCCGGCCTTCAGCATGGTCTCAGATCCTAACGCATACACGACCGAAACCCGCCTTGTCAACGAGAACGGCGTGGAGCGTCAGATGGATCTGCTTTGCATTGGCCCAACACTGTATGCAGGCTCCATTGGGAATACGTCACGGTACTACCGAGATGTTGGAGAGAATGCCCTGGTTTCAGCATCCTTCATCCTGACGGAAAAGCTCAATCAGCCGTTCAGGATCGTTCACTTCGTCCCCAGCTATCATGCCGAACAGCAGGAAAAGGGGGAATTGAGGTTCAGGATCTTCTGCGAGTTCGTACTTGCTGTAAAAGGTCTGGGCAAGGGGTTCCATGATCATGCGCACCTGGATATACTGGCTTTGTTCGGAGAGGCATGTCAACTTGCCGCTAAATATTGGGTCCACGAAGCTAGACTCATCAAGATGACTGCAAAGGAAACGGCGAAGCTGGGGGAGACGTCCGACAAACAAGGCAAGGAGAACGAAGCGGAGCCAAAAGGGGGGAACGCCCAACCAAAGCAGCTGGCGTATAGTCTCGACGAGATCAAACATGAAGCTGAACAGCGGTTTCCCAGAGGCTTCAGGGCTATCAGTAACCCTGATCATTACCCTGTCGAGACCCGCCGCGTTATGCCGGCAAAGAAAATGGACGACGAATCTGCGGGCGAGCCCGAGGAAATGAGCGTAGACCTACTACGCGTAGGGTATTTTGGGCGCGACAGTACCAAGGCCACGGTCTACGCAACGAATGCGATCACAACCGACACAGCAGATACGAATTCCGGTAAGTCATCTTTCACGTATTGCGGCTATCGCAGCACGCTAACGACAAAACCACAGGTGCGGTATATGAACTCAAGCTGTACCAAGGCAGGGATGGCGACCCGCTGCAAGAGGTTGTTCTCCCTTGGTACGAGATCAAGAATCTTTTCCTCCATCCTCCATACAGGTCCATCGGCAATGGCCCACAGAAGCTAAGGCACTTGGGTCTGCTGCCTACCTACGAGCGTGGAACCGCAATGCTCAGCGTCGTCGTCGAGCTAGCCTTCATGCTCAACGGAAAGAAGGATACGATGGTAAATATGCGGGACTACGAAATACTGTCCCTACTGGAAGATGCTTGCGCTGAAGCAATCCCGGCTCTGAAATCCAAGGGTGCTCGAAAACCGATCCGACGCTCCGAGAGCGCCGGCCGTGGTGATGAAGGTGAGTATTACTCCAAGTGATGACAAGAATTTTATGGCTAATATTCAAAAAAGATCACGATGGCGATATCGCAGGTCCGGAAAATGCAGCAGGGGTCCCAGAGGGTGTCGTCGATGCCGTCACAGGGCACACGCGGAAACGTAATCGAGGTAATAGTTCTGGTGCTACAAAGTCCCGTAAGTATCCAATTCTCCGATTATCTTCTCCGATTGTCAAATAACATGATCCTCCTAGCAATCCGAAAGCAACCAAGGCGTAGATCTGCGCCTTCCTGGCGACCCACTGAAGCTCCACCATCTCTCGAGCGAACGTCCGCTTCTCCAGCATTGCATCCATCACCTGAAAACCAAGAAGCCTCTGCGTCTCCTGGTCTGAAACCACCACCTCCATGCAGAACTCCGACCCATTCTGGCCCCGCGCTTCCAATTCCTGCGGACCCTCAACGTCCTCGGCTGTCACCCATAACGCCAGAAGGAATGCGCCTTTTGCTCACCGATCAGAGTTCTATAGATCCTGAAGCTGCCCTTGAAGAGCCTGTGCTACCTTCGCCTTCCGCCCAAAAGCTATCGCGCACCTCACTCGGCCGCCAAACGGAAAACATGTTGTCAGTGGCTTCGGGAAACGCTGAGCTATCGCACGATGCTCATTTGTCGTACATCAACTCTCTTCACATCAAAGCGAGTCAATACGACGCTATCAAGCACATCGACATTGCCGAGCTTCAAAGCAAGGCGGCGAAGTGGGAAGATTACGAGAGGCGCAAGGTCGGCGAAGCACGAGAGCAAGCGGAGAACTACAAGGAGATTGAGCACCCCAATTTCCAAGAGATGCAAGAAAAGGCCCAGAAGTACGATGATGTTGTGTCCAAGTACGTGGGCTTGGAGGATCAGTTTCGCAAGCTGCGGGAAAATGCTGCCGCCGACAAAGAGGCGCTTGAGAACAGGCTGGAAGAGCAGAAGACACTCGTCGAAGATGCAGAACGCCGGGAACGAGATGAGAAGGATCGCGCGAGACGGGGAGAGAAGAGCTTTTTGGACGAGCAAGCCCGCTCTAAACTTGCTGGCCAGCAGGTTCGGAAGGAGAAAGCCCGCGCAGACGAGGCGGAGAAGAAGAACTGCGGAGACGTTACGCGGGAAGCGTTGGAAACTGAGAAGAAGCGAGCCGACGCTGAAGCTGCACGTGCAGATGTTGAGACCGCACGCGCAGATACTGCAGATGCGAGGGCAAGTACAGCGACAGCACACGCCAACGATCTCCAGACGCAACTGGATGCTGCAAAGGCAGAGGCAGAGGAACTCAAGGGCCTCCGGAGCTCCATGTTCAATCTTCTCCAGAATGAATAGGTGGGAAATCACCCGTTCCACCCCTCTCTTCTTTCTCACCTTGTGTCGTAGTCCTGCTTGGCGAGTTATCGTGTTCCGATGGAGGAAGGAGTGGGGCTTCACAGTTCTTTGGCGGTTGTGCAATCTAGCTGCGGAAAGCTGTGGTATATCATGTGGGTATACGTGGGAATGTGGAATGGAACGAATGGTGTCATGGGTAGCAAGAACACGGTGAATAGAATGACCTTGATCTTGCCGAATTGAGCACCCCCTCCACCATTTTGGATGAAACTGCATGACTTTACTCCCAGTAATTCAGTCTGCATATAAGTAACTGAAAGTGTCTGTCTTTTTAAATGACTGGATTTCGTCTATATCTTATATTAACCAGTTCGATATATTTACGTTGACGGAATTTGACGGCATTCACTGATGCAATGAGTGAGGAGCACTTTGCAATTTTATTCGGTTTTTGGCTTTTCGCATAAAATGTTAAAGCATAACGATAGCCCTTGAAATGTTGTAACGCTTCTGCAACATTTCCCGAAATCTGGATCGGAGCAAATCTTTCCATTGCAGATGGAGTGTGACGATCATGCGTCCATGTCCGAAACTTCTGGTCTCGACCGATCAACTACTATTCTTCATGGCCAGCTTCTATCCCGAAAATTGTCACAGGAGCGAGGCTCGGCTCTGATTGGAGCTACGTCGCGCCTTCATGAGGTGAGAGGTCGGCGCAGTAAATCTATACAAACAAACGCGCTCACTATTTTCGCGCACACACACACACACACACACAAAAGCTCGCACCCCAACACCCTCAATCTTCCACCCCGAACAATCCGGCTCCCAAAAAATCATGGACATCGAAGTCACTCTGGCAGACGTTTCTCGCATTGCCTGCAGTCGCTTTCCCAAGGCCTATGAATCGCTCCGCAAGTATACCTACCACGCATAGTAAACGACGCACTTGCTGATATATTCCCCTCCCACAGCTACATCCAACGATATCCTCTTCTTCGGAATCGGCGGTGCCGCCGGCCTCCTCATCGGACGTCTCGTCATCAACCTCAACGGCAAAGTCCGAGTCGTCCGCAACATGTTCGCCCTGATTTCAGCCGACGGCCGCCACATCGGCATCGGCTTCGCGAACGGCAGCGATTTCATCAGCATCAAGGCCTGGGACACGATCGGCATTCAATTCTGCGCACCGTTCTCCCTCTTCGACAGGAAGGACGTCAGCTTCAAGCCCAAGATCAAGAACTTCATCAGGTTCTGCTTCCTGATGGGGGAGCAGCGCAACAGCGTGGTGGTGGGCTTGGAGTTCATGATGGATATGAAGGAGATTGCGGAGGATTTGGGCTGGAATTGGAAGATGTGGAGGGAGAATGGCGGGAAGGATGCGGCGCACTTTGTCAAGGAGACGAAGGCGGCGGATGAGGCGTTGGCGAAGGAGCAGGAGAGGGAGGCGATGATCAAGGTGCACATGGAGAAGGGTATGGTAGTCGTCGGGGCAGATAAAGAGGGTGAGCATTTCATGGGGGCCCACGAAGATAGAGGAAGATCGATGGGCGCTGTCGAGACGGCTAGAACGGGCGAATCCCCGACGCCTGTTCTTCGTCGCAAATCGACTGTCAAGTCGTTGAAGAACGACGGCTATACGCACGCGGGGGACGAAGCGGGCGACGAGGGTATTTCCGAGATCCAGAAGCTGCAGCAACACCTCAAAGGCTTGAGGATGTCACGGGAGAGGAAGAGCAAGGAAGAAATGGAGGCGCATTATTGAGCAACTGCTGGGAACGGGAGCGACAACGGTACGTGAGGCTCGAACGACGACCAGGCTGGATTTTCGGAATGGTTCGTGAGGCGCACTCAAAGGATTGATTGGACTGAGGCGACCGTAAAGCTTGTGGTATATGCCGTCGTCGAAAAAATTGTGCCAATGGGGTCAAATACATGAGCAAAAGGATGGACTGAGCAACACCAAAAGGTGGATGTCGAGTATGGTCAACACGCTTCTAGTCTAGTCTCGATCAATAAACATTTCAATGCCCTCAGCTTTTACCGCCTGCCGCACTGACTCCCTCTTTGCCGCCTCCTCCACAAGTCTCGTGTAGTTCAAAAACTCCTTCCCCATGTCAAACCCAGCCGGCGTTCCCCAGCGATAAAACACAAGCAGGTACGCGTCGACGACCGTGAACCCGTCTCCAACCGCCCACTTCCTTCCCTCCAGCCTTTTTTCGATGTCGCGGAAACACTCCCCAATTGTCTGCACCGCCTTCTTCCTCACATCATCATGTAGATCATCACTCGTCACAAAACGAGAGGGTCGGAAAATACCGCCAAATCCCGTTCCATGCAGCTTTCCGCTGAGCCAATTCATCCATTCGTAGGCTCGTACGACTTCCAGATTCGATTCGCCGAGTAGCTTCTTCTCGGGTACGAGCTGTGCAATAGCGGTGAAAATGGCCGGGTTCTCCGTGATGACTTCATCGTCGAGGACCAGGATGGGCACTTGGCCTTTGGGATTAATGTGCAAGAGGTCCGCTGGGAAGCTTGTGCGGATGTCGAGTGTGGTCGTATCGAAAGGAAGACCGGATTCATGGAGGGCGATGTGCGGGGCCAAGGCACAGGAGCCGGGGGAAATGTAGAGGTGGATTCTGGGAGACATTTTGAGATTGTTGTCGTTGAGGACGAGGTATGGTGAGACATCCGTGGCCTTTTTGAAGCGTCGACCTGATGATTACTTTCTCACCAGGGGCTGACGGTTGTTGATGAGAAATATGGCACATATTACTTTTAGTGACGGCCAATGAAGTATTATCGGACAATGTGACCTCAAGTACGAGCACCTTGGGGCGTAAAGGTTGTGCTGCAGGTGTGGTGTCCAGACGTGGTTGCTTATCAGGCGGAATTGTTTCCGTCTGTTATTTGTCAGATGGGCGAGAAACATAAGACAGCGTCAGACGGATTACGTGGCAGAAAAGAAGAAGGACTACATGTTCTAGAGGAATTGATCTGCGTTGTTGACATTAATTGATGCGCGAGAAATTACAATCCCGGCTTCAGAACTTGGAACAAAGTTTACTGAAGACGGGGTGAGGTTATTTACGTCTTCGCCAATAGAACGGTTTCCATCCAGTAATTCAGGATAAAATTTACCAGATGAGAGGTTATGCTGTTTCTCACTCGAGACAGAAATATCCTACTGCTGTATGCAATCATTATATAGAAACATTCACCCTGTTCTGGCTGGGTGGAATGGGGAAGTGACGCCTCGGATCTAAAACTTTTGATTGGCAAAGCTAGATGACAAATTATAGCTAGCTGAAGTACTAACTGGAAAGTGAGGAAGTAAAATCAGAAGCTTCTGAATCTCACTCGTGTTGCCCTGGTCGTCTACGATTCCGATTTCGATTACAAATTGATGTTGTCTCTACCAAGCCAAGTATCACCAAAGCTACTAAAAATAAGATGTAGTTCAACGACAGAACTACCTCCTACTCATTCATACTGTAGATAAGTACACAGCTAACGTACGATTGAATGATATGCTACCTGTAATACCTTGTGGTAATCCAACAACACTATGCTATGCCACTATTATAAAGTGTCCGACAGACCATGAAGCTTCTCGCCCACTCTACTCTCCGACCCTCACATCACACCCACCCCGACCTACGCTCAACCCACCTCTCCCCGCCGCCGCCCCCCAGCGTCCGCACATGATGCCATCGCCCATGCGTCATAATGCCACTCTCCCCCTTTCCCCAGACAAAAAGCACCACGGCGGTTACAAGCACCAAGGCGCTCAAGATGAGAGCTACAGCGATGACGACGGTGCGGTTTGCCATCGCGGCGGTATATGGTATCAGGCAGAAAGAATGAGATGAGATGAGATTGAATTGGAGTGGATTGGTGCAGGGTAAGAGTAAATGGGAACAATTTCTACGGCATTGTAGGGGAAGTTTTGATTAATTTACTTTGGGGGTGACATGTGGAGATGCGGTGGTGGTGGTGATGATGGTTGTATGTCGTATCCACCCGTCGCCTCGCGTTTACCACCACCAACTCACCATCCATCCATCCAACAGAAAACCGTACACGCTGTCCAACCACACGTCACAATAACCCCACGCAGACCCTCCATCTCACATCACCAATCCCGTCCGTCCATCGCCAGCGTTTTCCCCGTCGGTGACGACGACGTTGCGCGCGATGAGCTACCGAGAGGGGATCGATCCACCACCACCCCCCCTCCCCCCAGGAAACAGAATCGGCCTCAGATTCTCGTTGCTCCGACAAACCTCATCGCACGTCGTGACCCGCGGCAATCCCCTCCGCCCCCCATCCTGCACCGTGCGCCTCAACGCCCCCGCCATCCGCGCAACCTCGTCGTCCCCCAACGCGACCAAGCCCGCCCTGATGGCCTCGAAGGTGGCCGGGTCCATCCCGTCGTCACGCGCACTCATGATGTCGATGCCCGCCGGCGTGTCCGTGGCGTCGGTGCGGGTGGCGTGGTTGACATAGTACGGCACGCGGTCGGCATCGCAGCCCCAGGCCTGCAGCGTGTAGGTCGAGGTCGCGGCCTCGAGCAGGCCGGTGCCGAGGTAGGAGAGCACGTCGTTGGCGGGGGAGAGCGGGGTGTCGATGCCGTAGGAGGTGAAGATTGTGTCGTTGGCCGGGAGCTGGAAGGAGCTGAGGTCGTGGATGCGAGGGTGGGGGGAGGGGGGGAGAGGGGAGGGGTCGTATTGGAAGTTTCGGAGGGCGAGGTTGGCGGCGTGAGTTGCGTAGACCATGTTCCAGGGCTGGAAGTAGAAGTTGGGGGGTGGGAGGACCCAGTTTGTGGACTTGATGTTGTAGGTTGTGTGTACGGGGAGGCCTGGGAGGGGGGGATTAGTTTGTGGTGGGGGGAGGATGTGGGGGGTTTGGGATTGGACGTACGGACTTGGACTGCTGAAGGGCCGCAGCTCTGCTTGCTGGGTGCTGGGGCAGAGAGCACGGCGAGGGCGAAGGCCCAGATGGCGATGAAGAGGTTGTGGGCGGGAAACATGTTGAGTGGCATAAGTGTATAGTTGACTGGGATCGAGAAGCTTTATACGTTGGGGGTCGATCAAACGGTCGATTTACCACTCATGCTCGAGTTCGAGTATGACTAGGGGACTAGGGGAAAAGCTTGGTATTATCTTGGGAGCTGGCAGGGGTATGGCACCTGACAGCTGAGCCAGGGTATATAATACTGCCTCATGACGTAACATTGGAAAATGACGGTGGGATACGATATTGCAAGTAGTCATTTGATTAGAGCTTTCCTATTTTTACTGTAAGATTTAAGCCGAGAAGAGCAAACGCCGACAAGACCCTCCGTCACAATCCACATACCGCGCTTGCAGGCCGACATGCAGTCTAGTGAAGCGTTCGCAGCACCTCCTCGACCGCCACACCGACGGCTCCGAGTCCGATGACGGTCCACAGCCACCTGTTGTCGAATTCCTTGGTCGAGGGCCAGAAGGAATTCTTCTCGTTGCGGAAGCGCTGGAGCTCGGCGAACTTCTCGGGGTGAGACTCCGAGTAGCGGCGATTCTGGTACGTCACCTTTTGCTTCTCGCCGCCGAAGAAGCGCAGGTAGAGATAATTAGCGAGCGGGCCGAGCAGTTCGATGGGCGCGAGCATGTCGGAGCCGTAGAGGAGGACAATGAAGGAGATGTGGACGAAGGCATCGCCGAGGTAGCTGGTCACGTGTAAGCGACGGGCGTGACAGGAGAGCGAGGAATACCACTACGCACTTGGGATGGCGAACGATGCTCCAAACACCCTCCTTCAGGATTCCCGTTCCGCCCTCGGCCTTGTACCGATCAATCTGGTAGTCGGCAAGCGTCTCCAGCGCAAAGCCGGTCGAGAAGAGCCCGACGGCGGCCATCTGGACCCAGGGATGGTACCCCATCAGCACCGCGCCCTCGTGCCTGAACGGGGCGGTAAAGGGCAGCGAGATCAGCATCTGGAAGAAGGCCTCGGGGATGAAGGTGGTGAAAAGCGACGTGTTCCAGAACTGGTCCTCTTTCTTCACGACGTCGTACCTGGGGTCGTCCTTGCCACGCTGGATGGAGCGACGCGACACGCGATAGAAAAGACGGCCGCCCCAGAGCGTCACGCCGGTGAGCACCAGGCGCTCATGCCACGACAGGCGATGGAAGGCCTGCGACAGCGTGAGGCCCTGGTACAATCGCCGGCCGACGGCTGACCACCAGGCATTCGCGACCTGGCCCGACGGCCAGAGCCAGTCCTTCGCCTCCACGCGTCCCGTATAACGCGCAGCGCCCCACGCGATGATGGCGAGGCCCGAATGCAGGCCCAGCGAAGGCGCGAGCGTGTCCTTCAGAATGCCCACGTCGAACAGCGACGCCGCCTGCACATGATTCTTCGAGTGCGTGGTATCCGTGTATCCCACGGGGGGCACTGCAGGGGTCCTGTTGGAGCTGGGAAGATAGAAGTGATTGGGCTCGCGGTCAGCGATCTGGATGTTCACGTCGGGCGGCCGAGTGGGCGCATTGTCCGACTTTCCGAACCATCCGGACGCCATTGTGATGATTGGGAGGAGGGTTGGAATGTCCGGGTGGTGGTGTGGTCTTATTTAAAGCTTTGGCCTGGAGCTTCCCCGCACTCTGCCACCATTGTACGATGATGCAGACGGCCCCGCCCCCGGATCGTCCTCTGCGGAGGGGGCTAGGCTGGTTACGGCCGCGCCTCAGGCCACCCATTGGACAACGCCCGTTGTGCACTCGTACTCGTCAGGTTATACTGTACTATGGTACATTGTTGCTGTTGTGCGTGCTGTGGTTCGTGCATGACGTCGTGGAGTTCCATCGTTCACTCCACACGTTGAAGCCTGGGTCGATCAACGTTAGCATCTTGAACCTTTGGCTCGTACTCACATACGTAGTAAGGCAGGGAGCATTCAATAATCCAAACATTATCCAAAGCACCATCAGGTACTTATACTCCGTTTCTAGCACAATGCCAAACAAGGTTCCTGCTGCGTTCAGCAACTCAATCGCACAAACATACATAAACCGAGAACTACACTCGAGCTATAGTACGCACTCTTAGCTACAAACCTTGAAGCTAATTCTTAGATTTAGCAGCATATAGTTACCTTTTGAATCTCTCAAATATCCTGGTTAGTAAGCTGACGTCGCCCGTCTCTGCGACAAATTTCCATCACATGATCGAACTAGTCTCCCTTTTGACTAGCGCTTCGGCAGCTGCCTCACACTCAGTAGCTGCCTCTCTTTCCAGAGACACACGAACAATACCCTCTTTACGTACGCCTACAACTACTACATGACGCGATAAAACTGCGCTAATAGGTAGTTGTGACCAACCAGTACAATTTTCAGCGACTACATGCATCTGAGGGTTAGAAGGCATACGCACCAAGAGTCCAAGACGATGCCTAGTAAGTAATTATCTGAAAAATGATACTCGAAGTAGAAACCATATGGCATAGCCGTATACTGATGTTAATAGCTGGGCCTCGGTTGATAGTTTTTCCGGACGAGCTCATCATGGTTTGATGAGTTGCTCTGCAAGGCGGAAACCTTCGCGGGGGACTGTCAGCTTTTGAACGTCGTCTCGTGCGTAACTGGCATTGGTGGCATGCATGTGCTCTGAAGACCATGACAGGGCCAGCTCTCAAAGAGGAAGGCCGTTATAACATCTGATTGTCATTGGGTGGGCATGTCTAACATTCGTCTTTTTGATCAATGATGCGCCCGCACACCCACGTCTTGATGTATGAAAGTACGAGAATGGGTCTCAGAGGTGCAAAAAGGGAAATTCAGGCCTGCCTCTTGAGGGCCTTGTCTTACACAAACGAAATCTTCCATCAAAGGTTGCAGCTCGTCGTCCAACTCTCGACGCTACTCCGTACAGCTGACTGAAGATGGGCGACGTGATGCGAAACCCAGACTCACGAGACCTCGGTGTCGAGAATTACGTCCTCGGTATGGATCTATTCCTTCGTCCAACCTATGATGAGCATGGTCGGATTTGCGACCCCAACTTTGTCTACAACCCTTATCAGTTCTGTGCACTGTGCGCCAGAATCTCTCAAGCGGTGGCGTCTCATTCTAGACAAGATCCCCCTCTCCTACCATTCCACGAGCAGATGTCAGCGCTGAGTCGCTCAGCTTTACACGGTTGTCACCTGTGCTCTCTCTTCTTTGCAAGAGTGTATCGACGAGCCGCAAGCTCCATGCAGCTTCGGGATATCAACTCCGCTGAATTGAGATGGAGACTACAAAAGCATTATGCTCAGACTTGCAACTCAACGAGCCGGAACTCCAACTGAAGTTTCGAGCTAGATCCTTCGGTTTCGTGCTTATTGAAGAGCAAGGAACTATCCATCCTCGATTCGACGACAACGATATTGTGGGCTTCGTCACGATGGATCACAGTCGGCGCATTCACCTTACGCGAACGAAGATAGAAGTGGTCGGGCCATACGCTCTTCCTGCGGGTGCTACGGAGTTGATGGTGGGCATGAACGTCCCGACTGCGAAGCCGATCAAAGCCGATCTAGTCCTACTTTCATACGGCGATGAAAAGGTTCCTAAGTGCCATGGCATGATAGTAGCCAGAATTGGAGAGGGAGATGTCTGGAAGCGCATTGGGAACTTTTTGTGGTTCGGTATGATGCCGGTATTCAATAGCGGGACGAAGGGGGAGATGTTCGGCGTTGAGCGGCTGTATACACTGGAATGACGATGTTCTCAATCCATTCATGTGTTAAATACTGGGCAAGCTTTTCCAAGTGTGAACTATAGAGACTATCAATGAATGTCCATGCTTGGTGTAGGAGAAGCTACGATATAAAATCTTGTAGAAAATATAAATCTGCATCTAAAATTCTTCCCTCTTTCTCGGTATTTCAAAATCATACCACCGCCAAGAGCGATAATTCTCGGCGTCAAATATTCTTTCGACTTCGCCGATCCCACAGTAACAACTCAGCTTGGTTCGTGGAAGCGCGGATGTCACGTGAATCGCGCTCAGGCAAATACGTTAGCTAGATTCGCGTGACAGATACCGACCACTGTGCGCTCATCTCCAGCATCAGACTTTAGGTACCACTGGTAATCTCTTGTGCTCTTCCAGCAAGTTTATCGCACGTTACTCCCGGCAGCTTGCGATGCGACATCCATCACGGCGCCGGCTCTCCGTGAGGTTGTACCGCTATATAACAGCATCCCCGTGAGCAACGTATCGTGCTGTTGTTGGTTCCGAACACTTCTTAGCCTGCAAAGCCAGAGACGAGCAGGAACGTGATTTCGCATGCCAAAGCCGCCCATGGGCAGATCAAAACAGCGAATAAGATCGCGATCGAAGTCATGTCGTGAGGCTGAGAAATTGTCTGCATTGATGAGGCAGTGGTGGGATTGACAGGCTCTCGAACGACGTCTCGCGCGTGACCGGCATGCTCTGCCTAGCTGATAACGCCCGAGCTAAGGCTAAAAGGGGAAGGTCAATTGGACCTTTCGTCTATCATTGGGTGAGCACGCTTCCCCTTCATCCTTTCTGTCCATAGATACTGCGCCACGGACTTGCATTTCTTCTATGAATATACAAAAATGGGTCCGCGAGACTCTAATAAAAGGAGAGCGGTGTCTTCACTATCTCATGAAACCCTATTCTCTGTCAACATCGAAAATCTTGCATCACTTTACCAAGCGCAAACTCAGGAAAGCTTCATGAGAATTTTAACAGATGGCTATACTCAAAGGAGTTCAAGAGCCAGACTTACAGTTATTAAAGAAGCCGATGAGATCGGGAAAATCGGTCCCCGCACAGGACCTCAATATCGAGGGTTACAAGCTTAGCTACGATCTCTATCTTCGACTGAGGTACGATGAAGAAGAAGGGCGGATTCATAATCCCAACCTTGTCTACCAGCCCTATCAATTCTGTGTTTTCTGTACCGACATTTCGCGGGCGATGAAGGGTATCTCGAGATTTGATCCACCGCTAATGCCATTCTACACCACCTTATCGGACGTTCAAGATTCGGTCCTCCGCGGCTGCCATCTATGCGCCCTTTTCTGCGCCAGATTCTGCAAACAAGTCTTCGAAAAGACGGCAGAGTCTGATTGGAAACAATTACTCCTCAACTTTCCCCAAGATGTCAGCCCCACCGACATGCAAGACTTTCTCCGAAGAAACAAAGTAGCCCAGGACGAGTACGATCTGCTTCCCGTCCTCCCGGAGGCAGCCTTCGTGAGCCATAATGAAAAAACACTGCCCACATGCTTCAGTGCGTCTTTAGCTTCTGAATCATCGTTTGGATTGGTCTCTTCTTGGTTCGATGAGTGCTTGGGGGGGCATTCGGGTTGTCGGGAGATTGAGCATTCGATACTCAAACCACCTACTAGATTGATCAGAATCGATAGCGCCGACAACCTTCGTTTAGTTTATCCATCTTCGAGAGTTGTGTATACGACCGTGAGCCACCGTTGGGGCAACTCGAAGCCGCTTACGCTTACTAAAGCCAACCACGACGGCTTGGTCAACGGGTTCCACAGGAAGGACCTGCCCAGGCTCTTCCAGGACTTCCTCAAGGTGGTTAGGCACTTAAAAGTCCGGTATATGTGGATCGACTCTCTCTGTATGTTTGTTTAGGAATACCGGTTGTGCTGAAAACGTGGACGTGTGGCTCCGCGAAGTCAAACACTCCCCGGGTTGAACTTTGCTGACTTTCAACTCTTTACTTAGGTATCATCCAAGATTCAAAGAATGACTGGAAAGAACAGGCTGCACTCATGGGGAATGTGTACCGCGGTGCAGTCTGTAACATCGCTGCAATGTCTACTGAGAACTGTCACGACTCACTGTTCACGCGCATCCACCCTCTCATATCGTTCGGCTGCTGGCTCGACACCTCGTCCATCCCCGACCAAGACCAAGACATCAATGGAATCTCCCATATAGACCACGCCAGAGAATATATACAAGAAGACATCCAGGTAATCACACCCCTCTACTGGCGTGCATGGGTCCTCCAGGAAAGAGTTCTCGCACCCCGCTCACTCGAATACCATGAAGACGGTCTCCTATGGCGCTGCGCACATGTCTCGCACAGAACATCGCCAGATACTTACGCCCGATCGTTCGACTGGTGGAGCCTTAACGTCGCGTTTGGTGACTTGTTGGCGCTGCGCAGGGACGCGCTGGATGACGAGATGCGTCGTGTGGGCGAGAAGAATTGGAAGTTGATTACCACGGCGTACGCTCAGTGCGACTTGACGTACGAAAGTGACCGCGTGCACGCACTTGCTGGGGTTATCTCGGTTCTTGCGAGGGAGACTGGGTTGCGCTTTTTGGCGGGTACTTGCGTTGACTTTTTTCCTTATTGTTTGATTTGGCATATGCCGAGAAAATATGAGCGCGAACCTTTCGGATCCTTCCGAAAAGAAGGAGAAGGAGGAGAAGGAGGAGAAGGAGGAGAAGGAGGAGAAGGAGGAGAAGAGGGAGAAGAGGGAGAAGAGGGAGAAGAGGGAAAAAGAAACAATAATGACGATAATACGGAATCGCACACACATACACCTTCGTGGTCTGGAACGTACCTTAGAAAGCCACGCGGTTCGACGGAATTCCTCCACGCAAAAATCTTAAACAAAGCACTCTGCTTCGACGTCGACGTCGACTCAGCACACCTGCAACTAGCCTTCAAAGCCAAAAGTTTCGGTCCCATGTTCATTCAGAACAAGGACGGATTCCCGAAGATAGATCTCGACAGCGGTCTAAGGGGCTACATCACTTTCGACTCTAGCTATTCCGGCAATACATCTTTGGTAAAAATCGCCGTGAGAGCGCCGTACAGACTACTCGAATTTTCTTCGGGATCTTGGGCCATGACGGTCAGCTTGGACGTCACCCTTCAGACCCCTGTTGAAGTGTACCTTTTGCTTCTGGCGTATATACAGCATAAACAGACCACCATTTGGCGGGGTTTGATAGTTACTGAGATTTGGGGGAAGGCAGGGGTTTGGAGGCGTATTGGTGGGTTTAATTTGGATTCGGATAATGTGGATCCTGAGGGGATGGCCGGTGAGTTATTTGATGTTGAGAGGCGGTGGGTTTTGGGATGAGATATTTACTTGTTTAATTTCATGTCGGAACTCTCTCCTGTACGTCCTGTGTCTGGTTTTGATCTGTCTACGGTTTAACTGACATGATCGTTTCGTTGGCCTTCAAAGTTTACTTCCTCATCTCCACTTTATATAGACGTGCTAAAAAGATGAAGTAGTTGAGTGTAGAAAACTCCGTAGATGCCGCAGTGAACAGAGCCATAGACAAGGTGACAAGGCGCTACCTAGTAACGTGTTTCACCAGTAAGCCGATCAGACCAGTAACCCGATCACCCCACCAAGACGCGTCCAAAGTCATCTCTCCCATCAACCATGCCGCCACAACCACACGCTCAAAAGCTTCTAAAAGAAGGCCGAATAGGCCTCGCAATTGCCTCTTTTCAATCAAACCCTCAGCTATCAATACGCCAGCTTGCGAAAGCTTATGATATACCATATACTACATTCTATAAACGCCTTCATGGTACCCAGCCAAAGCACGAAACTAGATCACCAAATCGAAAGCTATCACCTACTAAAGAGCAGGCCCTAGTAGAGTAGATACTAGAGCTCAACCGACGCGGATTTCCACCCCAGATTATCAACGTACGACGAATAGCTGACGTCCTAGTCACCGCGCGCGGCGAGCAGCCTTCTCCTTCTCCTTTAGGCCAGCGCTGGGCAACACGCTTTATTAAGGCTCAGCTAGAGCTTTAAATAAAGTAGAATAGGAAGCGTAACGCCTAGCGCGCGTTATCTAAGGATCCTGTTACAATTCAGGCCTGGTTTAAGCTCGTACAAGACACACGGTAGAGCTATAGGATCCTAGATAAAGATACATACAACTTTAATAAGACTGGCTTCGCTATAGGTGTTACTAGGACGTCAAAAGTAGTTACTAGCTCTAATATAATTAGTAGAGCAGTATCTATCTAGCTAGGGAATAAAGAGTAGGTTACTATAGTTAAAGGTATGAGTGCTACTGGCTGGGCTATCCTACCCTTCCTTATCCTAGCTGCAAAGCTCTACCAAGCTGCCTGGTATAAGGATATACCTAGTAACTAGATAGTCACTGTCAGTAATAATAGCTAGACGACTAATCTACTAGGCTTTGCCTGGTTAAAGTACTTTGACAGCTATACTAAAGCGCGTATAGTAGGGACCTATAGGTTACTCATCCTTAACGGCTACAGTAGCCATACTACGCCCGAATTCAATTAGTACTATATAGAGAACTGTATTATCACCCTCTGTATACCGCCTTATACTTTATACCTACTACAGCCGCTAGATATAGGCTGCTTCTCGCCTCTGAAGCGCGTGTACAGTTAAGAGGTCCAGCAGCTCACGCGCTAAAGAGTCTTCTATATTAACAAAGTAGACTTCCTATCTATCTACAAATCAGTCAGGCTACAAGCTCTAAAGCTAGAGAATATCTAGGCTAGCTTTCAGGCAACAGGGCTTATCCTATTCAACCCAGAATAGGTACTCTCATTACTAACTATCATCCGAACGCCATCACCACCACCAACAACCAGCGTAGTAGAAGGATAGTGGATAGCTAAAACGCTATATACGACAGACTAGCTTTAGTAGTAGGCTTAATATATCTAGGACCTACTTCGTCGTTAGTCTCAGAGCCCTACTACTCTAGCTATTGGCTAGCTTATTAAAGGGTGCTAGCTTGCTATGCACTAAACCACTATCCTTACAGAGGAAGTAGTAAAGCTTCAAGTAGCCGTATAGCGTTAAAAGCGTAAGTATACACAGCGCCGACAGTATATTACCCATAGAGGCGCTCTATAGGCTCAGGAAGGTCAGAGGCTAGCTGTAGAGGCTAATAGGGTAGTCAAGGAGGGTGATCAGATTAATCAACCAGGACAGCGTCGGGCACCACCAACCTGCAGTAACTGTCACGTTCAAGGACATAAAAGGACTCAGTGTACTACTAGATAGCGCGAATCTATTAGTTTTATCTATATC
>JAGQEM010000041.1:0-157117 GCA_019202945.1 Corynespora olivacea
CTACTATAATAATAGAGTTATTAGATAAGTAAATTACCTAACCTCTATATAATAGGGACTACTACGACAGTATTGTTATTAAATAGGATCCCTATTGTATAGGTATCCTCCCACGTACCGGCCGGGCTACCCTCCTACTACCTATTAACTTGAATTACTATACGAAGGCCTGCCTATTAAACCTTTGTCTACCTATTAATTTAAAGCCTACCGTACGGCCCTCCTGTTACCGTACGGCCTACCTGTTACTGTACAGCCCTCTGTACTATATAAAGCCTATGACCCCCCTATTAACTCAAATTACTACACGAAGGCCTGCCTATTAAACCTTCATCCGCCTATTAATTCAAGCCACCGTATGGCCCTCCTGTCACCGTACGGCCTACCTGTTACTGTATAGCCCTCCGCCCTGTATAAAGCCTACCCCCCCGCATAATAAACCCCCCCCCCCCTTGGGGCACAATGAACCCCCCTACCCCCCCCCGTAATAAACCCCCCCCCTAGGGCGTAACAAACCCCCCCTTAGGCGTAATAAAACCCCCCCCCCCCCCCTATAACAAACCCCCCCCCCTTAGGGCGTAATAATTACTTTGATCTATATCCTACCATCTATTCTGACCGGCCTATTGACTGACGGCTAACTGACTGGCCTACCGTACAGCCTACTAACTGGCCTACCGACTAACGGCTAACTGACTGGCCTACCGACTAGCCTACCGTATGGCCTATTATAATCCTAATGCTATGGCTCTTATTAAGCTCCTCCGCCTTTGAACACCTAAGCTACCTACGTATGAATCAGAATAAACGCTACTATTTCTTAAAGAGGACGACTTTTTCAATTATATTAAGTAGATTAAGGAATTTGAAGGATGGACATAGGATAGGTTCGCACGGGTTAATCCAAAGGTCCTACGTTATATCAGGAGGACGCTCCAAGATCAAGGGACTTTAGAAAGGAACTCTATACCTACACTATTAGTGTTAGCGCGGATAGCAAAGCGGTAAGGAGTAACTCTAAAAGAGAAAAACTGCCAGTGTCCGTACTATCCGTACGGTAGTATTTTACTATAGTTTGGAGTTACTCTTCGGCAACAGGGGCTACCCCACAGATCGTACAATAGATGGCTCCATAGATCGGACGATAGATAGCTACCCCACAGATCATACGATAGATGGCTCTATAGATCGTACGATAGATGGCTATATAGATCCCTCTCTCCTCTGTACGAAGTGAGAGGGAGAGTCAAATACAATCTTTGCCTTCACCCCTTTGTTCTTGGTACGCCTTTAGGCGTACTATCTGTGTGTACACAGAGCCAACCGACAAGTAGAGTTATATTACTTTAAAACTATAGACTTTTCTGATTTTCCCTAGTAAAACCGGGGCGTTACGCGACCAGGGGCGTTACGCGCACGTACACGGTAATCAGCGTAGTGTCGGCGTCGCACATGAGCTTTTGCCGTAGTATATCTGCGCAATGATCTACATGCTCTCTCCATTCTTCAAAGTGCGCTAAAGAGTAATTGTTGTGGAGTAGGTAGTAGTCGGGATATGTTGCGCGCCATAAAGAATGCTTTCATACTTTTCAGTAAGAACGCAGGCTAGCAATGGCTTGTAAGTTTCTAGGGCATACTGACCACGCAGTGAACCAGATGTACCCCTTCAAAGATAGCCATACGACCACCCCCCGGTACTTTCACTGAGTACTTCGATGCGTTGAGCCTCTCAAAATCCTCCTCTGGAATTTTCATTACATTATCTGTTTCCAACTCAGCACCAAAACATTGCACAATGTCGTCTCCAGGGCATACCGGGGAAAATGCTCTTCCAAGCTTTGTCTACCGACTCTGAAGGTGGTCCTTTAAAGGGTGATGATGATCGGTTGAACGAGCCGTTAAATCGCGTTGTATATACGGGCTGATTCTTGCCTAGAATTGCAGCTATATACCATAAGTCCCAATATTAACGTCTCTGCGTATTCTACTTACGAACTGCATAAGAGCAAAGACGATCACCCTGAGCCCATTTCCGTGATGCCATCAAGAATAAAGTTGTCGAAGTAACAAGCAGTAAAAAATTAAGAAACAGCGGCAAGTAAGAAATCCGAAATCTCGGATCCTTTGCTTTCTGCGTTACAGGCAAGTCTTGCTCCGAGGCCAAAAGATGAGTTGCAGGATCCGTGCATTCATCATCATCAAATTTTGTCTGCATCGTTTTCGAGGTCGTATGGTAGTAAATCCAGACAGCTACACCCAAGATATGAGCAGTGCTCTTGAAATGAGTGTTCATGCAGCCAGGCTTGAGTTACTTCTGAGAGGTAATGTTGTACCGTCCACAACATCATCATAGTACAGCTCATAAACCCCCAAAGGCCAGAATACCCCATGTGATACACTTATCACTTCCAAAATAGCAAAGAATGCAGTATGCAGGGAACCGACAGTCCGTCGTATCGGTTCCTGTGCCGCTGGAATGTCGCCGTTGTATACGAGGAAATCCGAGAAAAGCGAGCTGAAATTGCCGTTGTGGAACGATCAACAACATCTAGTTCATCGGTCACGCAGACGAATTTAGCAGGTCAACACCACATAAAGAACTATTCTGTATAAAAAAATCTTAGCGCAAATCAGCAAGACAAAAATACATCGTCTTTTATAACGACGTGATGCAGCCACGGGAGTAATCAATACAAGTTCCAAGTACAGGCCTGAACTAAGCGACGACGGCTGCAAGAAAGTACTTGAATAAGACTATCTTGGCGATGCATCCTTCGTAAAGTCCTCCATAGCTGAAAAGATTGCCAAGCAGCTTGTGTCCTGTCTAGCAAGAGATATAGATGAGTTCTCGCATCACTGAGAACCCCAGTCCCAAATGCGGTTGAAAGGACACGGGAATTTACAATCGCGATCGCGCATCTATAAGAAAAATGTCACTCTTCACACACCAGCTTCGAAACTGCTACTCTCCCTTCTCCCTCCCACCTATCCTAACCAGCTCCCCAAACCTCGTCCCTACCTCCTCAGCCAACACTCTCGGCTCACCAACCTCCACAATCGCACCCGCATCCATAACAACAACCCTATCAAAGCCCATAACCATCTCCAGTCGATGACTAACCGCGATAACTGTGTATTCCCTAAACTCTCTCTCGATAATGCCCTGGATGACCTTCTCGGTCTCGTAATCAACGTTGGAACTGACTTCATCCAGAAGCAGAATCCCACCGCCGCTTTTGCTCATGACGGTTTCATGTTGGCGAGTGTGGATGTGCTTTCGCAGTAATGCACGCCCCATGGACATGAGTTGACGTTGCCCGGCACTCATAGCACCTGCATACATTTCCGCATCCAAACCGCCGCGTTCGTTGACGAAGTTGGATAGACCGACTGCCATGAGTACTGCCTCGCATTCTTCAGAGGTGGAGGCTTTGGATGGATCGAGGTTTATTTGGAACGATGTGCCGTCAGGTAAGAAGACGGCTTCTTGTGGGACTGCGATGATGCGTCGGCGTAAGGTTGAGCGATCGACGCGGTGAAGTGGTATATTGTCGATGATTATATTTTCTGCGGTTGAGGACGTGGGATCAAGAAGCTTGAGAAGAAGAGCGATGAGGCTGGATTTTCCGCTGCCGGTGCGGCCGCAGATGGCGATCTTTTCACCCGAGTTGATTATGAGGTGGATGTCGCGGAGAGCTAAGTTCGGCGAGTCGTCGTCGTCGTCGTCGTTTTGGCTGTCAGCGCTGTTTTCCGCGTCAGCTTTGAAATCATCATTGGGTATCTGAGGCAATAAGGAACTTACTCATAACCTGCATCAACACCCTTCAACTCCACAATCCCCATCCTCGGCCACCCCACATCCGGCACAACATCCCCACCATCCCCATCTTCCGGCCTCACACTTTCGTTGAAACTTCTTAACCTAGCCACCGCACCAATCGACGTCTCTAGCCTCGTATAAAACTTGACAATACCCGCCAGGTTTTCGCCAAGCGTGATCAGACTATACAGCGAAGCTCCGGCAAAGGCAGACTTTGAATGAAACTTGACCGAGAGAGTCACCATGATGACTGCGACGATCATAACCACAAGACCCAAGACCAGACTGAGCCATTCCTGGATCATGAGGAGCAGGTAGGCGGGGCGTTGGCTGGTGTCGACCAGGAGGGCGTTTTTGAGGAGGTCAAAGGGGAGAAATCCGAAGGCTCGCAGAGTGGTTATGCCTTTTACTGTATCGAGAAAATGCGTACTACGAAAGTCAGATCAAGAGCTTCGCAATGCGGGATTTTGAGAGTGAAAGACGTACTACAAGGGGCTCTTGGCTTCGAGATCAAGTAACCGAAGCTGCCGAGAAGTCCGCAGGTAAAAGCGTCCGATGATATATAATAGAGCACCAAGGAACGGGTACGCCACACCCAAGTAGGCGGACGAAGTCATCATGACGGCCGCTTGCCCCACTGCTTGCGTCAAACAAAACAGTGTACTTAGCGTAGCTTGCGGCAGCTCTGTATCGATAAGGTTCAAATCTTGAGAAAAGAGGTTCGTAACAACCCCAGTGTCAGTCTTCGTGAAGAAACGAAGTGGCGCGCGGATAAGCGTCTGCAGAGCCTCATGGTGCAAATTGGCGCCTGCGCGGTTCAGTCCGACGATCCAAAGGCATATCCCAAGCCCTAAACAGGAGAGTAGGCTGAGCATTTGGAGCATGAAGTAGAGGGCGGCATAGTAGGTATATGAGTGTTTTGGTTGCGATGCGGAGATGTCGTTCGTCCAATATGCTAGCCCTAGAAACACGATCAGCAGATGCTAGCTCAAAGCGGAAGATCCTATCTTCGTTTGAGAGCTGGGTTGACTTACAGATGGTAGGGAAATTCTGGAAGAATCCCCAAAGAAGCGCAAACAACAAGCTCAACGCCGCGATGAAGATGCCCATGCTCATGATGTAGTGTTTGTAAACGGTCTTGTCGCCGACTTGTCGTGACTGGTCGATATCAACTCCAAGATCCGTGGCATTTGTCTCCGTCGCCTGTAGCTGCAGCTCCAACTTCTCGTCCGCGGTGCTCCCTTTTTCCGCCTCTTTTCGAGACGAAGTGTCGGTGCTCAACGCCTTCTTCAAACCCAAACGTCCCACATACCCATCCTTCGCCACCAACTCCTCAAAAGCCCCTTGCTCTAGCACCGTACCTTCCCCGAGAACGATGATATGATCCGCCTCCACTAGGTGTTTGATACTGTGTGTACATAGCACCACCGTCGCCCCCCTCCTCCTCAATAGCCCACCCCTCGCAAAAACCCGCCGAAATACCTTCTCTTCGGTATCAGCATCCAGCCCACTAAACACATCATCCAATACCAAAAGCTCCGACCCGAGATACAGAGCCCGAGCAAGAGCAACGCGCTGTTTTTGGCCTCCGGAAAGCGTTATACCGTCGGAACCAATATTCGTAGCATCGCCCTGCGGAAGCGTAGCAAGGTCGGCGTCCAGGGTGGTTGCGGCCAGAACCTCGATATAACGCTGGGCGTTAAAGGCGGAAAACCCGATGATATTTTCTTTTACTGTGCTGTTGGAGAGGAAAGGCGATTGGTCGCAATAGCCTACGTGGGTGCACAGCTTGCTTGACACAACGCTACCCGAACTGAAAGGAATCTCGCCGAGCAATGCATGACAAAAGGTAGATTTCCCAGATGCCACGGCACCTACAACGACCGTCAGTGCGGCCTCGGGGATCCGAGCGTTGATGTTCTGAAGCACGTGTTTCCCTTCCTCCCAGCCAAAACTTGCGTTCTCAACGACCACCTCATCCATCCTCTGTCCGAGCTCATTGTTGTCTTTGACATCCTTTTCATGTTCTTTACTCCATACGCCATCGTCTGAAATCCGTCTAAAATCTTCTCTACTCCCACGCTCCAAGTAATCCTGAATTCTCCTCAAACACGCCAACGCCGCCAGAAGTTGGGGTACGGACCCGAAAAGATTCGAAAGGGGAGAGGTCAACAGCGCTAGGAAGGCCAACGATGTGAACATGGTAGACGCATCCAGAGTAGTCTTTGTAAACGCAAAAGTTAGCGGCGGACCCAAAAGCCAGGGAATAAACCCCAGCGTAGCTGCCGCGATATAGATCATACGAAACCTCGATCCGACCACCAGTTCTTCGACGCGGAGTCTTTGAACAAAGGTTTCGATCATGGAAGAGAGTCCGGAAATCTTGAGGTTCTTCATGTTGCTGATGACGGTCGCGGTGAGTCCCACGCGTTTCTGTACCGCAGCCATCCACGCCTTTTGCGAATCGCCCGTAAAATGCATCTATCCACCACCCACAGGGTCAGCATGTCTCTCATCTCATTTCACATTCTCCCATCTCGCCCCTCCATCTATAGAAAGATATGAATAACTCACCAACACACTCAAAGCAGCAAAGCAAACAAACACCAGCCCAATGCTGGCAACAAACACGATGCCCAGCTGGCGATATACCATCCACGCCGCAAGCGCGGCTTGAATAAAGCAAGCCCACGTCTCCTGTAGCGCATAGGTTCCCAGGGTAATGCGTTCGATATCCGTACTCATCAGCGTCAGAGCCGCGCCATCGTTTCCGTTTTTGATACTGGCTTTTGTGGCTTTGATATAAATTTCAGTGACCAGGATACCGCGGAGCATGATGCGGAAACGATTGTGGAAGTACCTATCATCATCATCCTTGATGTTAGCGAGGCCCCGTCTTTCGTTCGATATCATTCCAAAGGAAAGAGGAAGGAAGGGTAAGCTGAATGAAGCGGGCCAGATTTTTCGCAACGTACCAGTACAGCGCCATGGAAATAGCAATCCCAGAGTAAATGCACACAGTCGCGCCAATGAAGCCATACCCTACATTCGCATCCTTATCATCCTCATCCAACCACCGAATCAGCCTTTCCATGAACAAAGGCTGACAAAATGTGAACCCCAGCATCGCCAATCTCGGTACCACCGGAAGCAGCAACTCTTTCCTCAACGTTCTACCAATAACTTTGACCAGACCATACTCATCTCCCTTCCAATTCCCGTGGTCGATATTCGCGGAGAATCTTTCGTGGAGGTGTCGAGCGTCAAGTGCTTGGTCGAGGGGATACAGGTCTCTGATGTTCAAAACCTTGCTGTACCCCAGTCTGAAGAGGGTATTCAGCCAGAAGAACACGCCGAGCGAGAAAATACCGCTGGTTTCCTCGGGGCTGTGGTCCTTGGTCTTCGCTTCGCTGCTGTTGTCGTCGCAGGGCCAGTGCACCCATGCTGTTTTCTGCTTGGATTCGAGGGCTAATATGATGACTTTGAAGGCGAGTGTGGCGCTGAAGATTGCCGCGTAGGTGCCTTGTGATTTCGTCGATGAAGACAAGAACAACGTTCTCACGTGCGCTGCGTCGAGTAGCACGGTCAGGGGGAGATAAACATTGAGTAGCACCGAGGGCCTTGGACTACGAGTATGCTCAAAAAAACTGAGCACTAATACCAATACCGTCGAAGAGAGCTCGAGCGCTGCGGCGGCAATAGATAACCTTGTTATAGGGATGGACCTACTCGCAACCAGAATGAGGAGGGCGAGGTCGAGTACGATACGAGTGGCGATGGCGCTCTGGTATGAATCAGCGTACTGAGAAGCTGACAGTATATCAGTTTTTGAGAATACTTGCGCAGACGTACCACTTTCAAGAGTTGAAATCTTGGTGCATGCACCACAATTGGTTTCCGTATTTGCGACCAGATGCGCCATGTCGCTGCCACGAGGAACAGAGCGCAAGGTACGATTGAGAAGAACAATTGCTCAAATGGTATGCTGAAATCAAATCTGCCTCCATCTAGGCCAAGAACATTTTCATCGCCGGTCGAAAAGGGCATGCTGGACACCTGGCTACGGTCGATCAGGGAAGTGCCTGTTTGCCGTACGAATGCGTGGCCGCGTTACAATTGAACTTCTAGCTGGGAAGAGAAAACATGGATATATAATGAAACTTGGACGCGATCTTTAGGAAAGGAACAAACACATTGTAGTAATTGGAAGGCCCGTTAATCTTAAAGGGATTGTACGAGAGGTAACCAACACAGGCTAGTCCACGATTGCAGAATCGCGACCAATTAGGTGGATTCCGACCATCTCCGATAGGGAAATCCGAGCACCGTGTTTCTTACACCAGTCAGCGCAATGCTTCCCCAATCTCTTCACCACTTCAATAGCTAGCAGCTTGCCACCCAAGGAGTTGAAGAAAAGCAGTTTGATTATCCGAGTTCCGCAAGGTAGAGAATCGGAATAGGAATAGGAATAGGAATAGGGATAGGAATAGGAATTCAACATTTACCACCACCGGTATTTACACAACAAAGCGAAGAAGCAGAGAGGAAAGGAAGTGTAAAAAGTAAAAGGCAAAACGCCACTCGAAACACAGGTGTATGTGCGACAAAGGGAAAAGTTTAGGTCATGGTCGAATCAGTCAAGAGGCCTCAAAGTGGCGTTCATGCTCTATGGTGTACATCGACCCGATCAAAAGTTCATCAAGTCTGTCGCAAGTCAGTGAATGCTTCGAGGATGGCCGGGTCATTGCGAATAGGAAATTCCGACTCACCTCTTCCGAAAAGCGCCCTCTTACTCCAATCCATAGCCAACAGACACCTTGTCCTGAAGCTCACGCTTTGGGCGAAATAGATACTTCTCCAAATATAAACCGCAAGTAATCCGCCACTCAGTCCATACCCGCCAATATCGAAAACCGCTGCATTCCCAATGTACGCCAAGCTACCCATGTGTTTGTACTCAAACGCCTTATACACTGCATCATCCAGGTCTCCATAATCCACTTCATTGAGTTGCATACCGGGCGCCGCCTGGGCAATCTTGTTGAACTTGCGGCCAAGATAGAGACCCTGCTGGTGCGCGCGTTGTGCGGTCGCGGGGAGCGAAGTTAGCTTGGTGTCGATTTGGAGCAGGAGTTCTCTGAGCTCGCCAAAATCGAGGGTGCCCGATTTGTCGATGTCGTATTGGGCGAAGAGCTTGTCGAGGCGTCGGAGGTGGTCAGATGCTTGGGGGAAGCGTTGCTTTACACGTTTGGCAACGCCGCGCCAGTCGGCGTACGAGATGTGCAGGCTTTCGGGCTCCTTGCCCTTTTCCCACGCCGTGGTGCGTAAGAAGTTTATTATATTGTCAGAGACGTTGTTTTGAACCGTGGAGCAGTCGCCGACAGCGTAGACATCGCCCAGGGGTGAGCCGCTGAGACGGAGATGGGAGTCGGTCTCCAGGGCGTGCTTGTTGTTTTGGCCCTCGAGCTTAGAGGCGAGTGTTTTGCAGAAGTCGGTTTGCGAGACGCCGGTCGACCAAAGGCAGAAGCCCATGGGAATTTCCTTGGTAACGAGTTTACCGTCTTCACCTTTTTGCGTGTATTGGATCTTGTCGGGAAAGACTTCCTTCACGCGAGAGTTGGTCTGGACGTCGACCTGATCGTGAGCAAAGTGCTTCTCGGCGTATTCGGAGAGAGCCTGGTCGTACGTGTTCAGGATGTGGCTCCTGGACTGGATGACATGTACGGAGATCTCGTTGCGGAGGATCCGTGGGAAGAACTTGCCCATGTCTTCGTTGAGCATATCGAAGAGCTCGGCGGCAAACTCGACACCGGTGGGACCTCCTCCAGACACAACGAAGGAAAGTAGTCTCCGTCGCTCCTCGTCGGAGGTGGTCGGCAGACAGGCACTCTCCAGATTGCGCACGACCGCATTCCGAATCAAGCGTGCGTCGCTGATATCCTTGAGGAAGTGGCAATTTTCGAGCCCCTTGACGCCATGAGGGTTGGTGACGGAGCCAACGCCCACGACAAGCTTGTCGTAGGGGACATAAAAGTGCTGCTTCTCGCCCTTGGGCCCG
The DNA here is from genome assembly GCA_019202945.1 of Corynespora olivacea. Taxonomy (NCBI): domain Eukaryota; kingdom Fungi; phylum Ascomycota; class Dothideomycetes; order Pleosporales; family Corynesporascaceae; genus Corynespora; species Corynespora olivacea. The sequence continues at coordinate 9,879 of JAGQEM010000041.1, forward strand.
ATGGCAGAAACCTCGACAAGCTTCTCCGAGAACTCCACATCCTCAGCCATGGCCTTGAGAAAATGGCCATGCACCCTCCTCACAATCCGTCGGACGGGTTCCACCAGCGACCTCAACTCCAATGTGCCCACCGTCGCCGACGGCAGCATAGGCGTAAACAAAAAGTGATTCGAAGGTGAAATGACCGTGACATGATAATCCCCCGGATTCAACTGCTTCAGCAAAGCCACACTTCCCCACCCGGTGCCCAAAATGACCAGCTTTGGTTTGTGCTTGATGGCCCTATTTTCCGCACAATCGTCATCGTCGATGAAGTAATCCACAATAGGCAGATTCTTCGGCCCACCTCTTCGCGGATTCAGTGCCAGTTCTGAGACAGGCACGTCCACCGTGTCCGCGTCCTCTTTGTATGTGCTCGCGTCATAGACGAAGAAGGCAACCACGAGACCGGTGCTAACGGCCACAAAGACGCCCAATGTAGCTGCCGCCCGGTATGCGAACCGCACGACGCCTGATTTAGGTGCGGGAAGCGGCTTTGTCGTCACGGTCCGTGGTATCGGGGATCTTTGGGACCATCGCGAGGTTTGGACGGCGGCGGTCGGGAGCTGAGGGCGTTTTGCAACGGTCGCAAGTCCGCCATGACTGAACGAAGCCCGGCCGTGCGAGAGCCTGCGATAGGTGGAAGATGCTCGAGGGGAATACTGCGACACTCGCGACAGTGCGCCGGTGTGTCGAGGAAGCATTTCGAGGTGCAGGCGGAGAGGCGCGCCAAAGAGGGCCAATTGATCGGGAACGCGTGAATTCAGGCACGGAAACCCATCCAAGCACGTGTGAAACGAGTGTAGATGAGATGGCGACGGACAAGGGTGGTCGTGTTGACGGATACATGTGTCGACGCGGTGACGTCGATGGGTCGGGAAGCTTGGATCTGTAGCGCCGATGGACCCAGGCAAGCTTCAACCCGTCCACATCCCATCTGGCTTGGTGACCTCCAGCACACTGCAGAATGTGCCGTGTGGCAACTGTCGCTCCGTCTTCGGAAGGCAACAGTGGAAAAAGACTGGCAATTATTGGTGGTCGGGATCGTGAATGTTTTGATATGATAATAGTACACGCTTCTCTATGTTCGAATCATGTGATGTACACGTTGTCTACAAGCGGGCTAACATGACCAGACGCCCACAACACCGTTCCTACGCCCTTCGACCATGTACCCGTCTTTGATTCGCACACGTTCGATGGTGGAGACGGTGGTCGTGTCCTCCTCGGACGCAACGCCGACGCCGGGACCGCAGGCCCAGTGGCGACCGTCCGTCTTGTCGTAGACCTTCACAACGTCTTCGCCCGCTGCGGCGACGATGCGGCGAGCGTCGAACATTAGACTTGTCACGGGGTGGTCGTAGGCGTAGGCGTCGTAGATTGAGCCCGTGCGGAGATCCCATATCTGTACCGATTAGCCGGTGACTGCGTCCTGCATGCATTTCGAAACTCACCCGTATACTCCTGTCCGCACTGCCAGTGACGAGATGCACATCGTCGAACTGCAGAGCCGTGACAGGGCCCGTATGGCCCACCAAGCTTCGATGCACCTGGCCGCTTCGCAAATCCCACAAGCGCACCATGCCATCCGCAGTACCACAGGCCAAAGCAGCATCGAACACCTGAATAGCGCCTACGAAATCGGCGTTCAGGTCGGTGGTGCGTCCAGTCTGGCGCCATTGGCCACTGCTCGTAGTAGTGGCTGTTGCATTGGCTTGCGCCGCCGCCCACAGGACATCCAGGGTTTGCACACATCGTCCCTTGACCAGATCCCATTGTCTCAGCGTCTTGTCCGATGAGCCCGACACCAGGGTGTCGCCTCGGAAATGCAATGCGGTGACTTCGGCAACATGCGATTCGAGGGAGAACAGTGGGCAATCCTGCATGATGGTGGGCGGAGGCGGTGGGGGGGCATCTCCAGACTGCTCATACGTCAAGCCATCGTCCTCGTCGTCGTCGTCTTTGTGGGTGTTGATGTCGAGAGGCGCGTATTCGGCCTTGCTCAAATCCCACAGGCGGATGGAAGCGTCCATGGAACCTGTCGCCACGATGTTGTCCTCTACCTGCAAACAGCGCACAGAAGAAAGATGGCCCTCGAGCAATCCTATGCACCTGCCCGCATTCAAGTCCCACACTCGTACCGTATCGTCCAAAGCAGCCGTTACCAGGGTTCCCCAAGGTGCATCAAAATCCAGAGCTGTGATGGAGTCGTTGTGCGCGGGCAATTCCCTGATCTTTGAGCCCGGTTCCAGGTGTTCGTGCAGTATGGGCATCGATATCCGCCGCATAGGTCTTTTCCGCTTCGACTTGGGAGACGCTATCTTCTGGTATATGGATTCCGACATGAAATCGGAGCCCTCTTCATGGCTGCCGGCACTGGGCGTCTCGGGCGACTTGGGTGCCAACGCCGCAGCATCGTCCAGCTCCTCCTGCAGGTCCTCGATCCGGTTGTCCACTTCCAGCATCTCCTGCTCAAGCTCCATCTCCTCCATCTCCAGCCCTGCCAGCCGGTCCAGCACGATCTTGCGCATCGTGTTCAGGTTCGCGATCTTGTTGTCGATCTCGTGGATCTCGGCCGCATGCATGTGCTTCCGCACGCCCATCATCTCCAACCGATGGCCCATGCTGTGCTTCTGATTCTTCAGCTTCTTCATCGAGGGCGGCACATCCGCATCGTCTTCGTCGACGGCCTCGCCGATCAGCCGCTGCCCTCGCGAATTGTGCCGGCCATGCTTCTTGCGGACGCCCTCCTCTTCCGGCAGCGAGGCTTGGAAGCCCTGGAACAGCGAGTAGGCATTCCTGTCCTCGGGAATGTTGGCAAGCAACTCGTCGGGCAGGTAGGCCAGCGCCCGCTGCTGGATTTCGGGCACGGATATCCTCGAGCGGACGAGCTCACGGGGGGTCGTCTGGGCGAACGAGAAGACGGAGCGCTGGAGCATTGGACGGCGAAGTTCCCTGTGGAGCTCTCCCAATGCGTGCTGGTAGTGCTGGGTGACGCCCTCGGCCCCTATCAAGCTCCCTGCCGTAGCTGTGACTTTCCGCCCAAACGCCTGTAGCTGGCGCCCCTGCCACGAGTCAATCAACACCGCAATGACAATCACAATCACAATCACGACAACGGGGAGGGTCTCTGGCGTACATCAGGAAGCCCGTCGATGATGCTGGACTCGTCGTCGTCCTGTGGCCGGGGCCGCGGGCTCGTGGACCTGCCCCGTGCCGGCGAGCCATTGCGGGCAGAAGACGATGCCATGCGCACTGGTGGCAGGGGCTGAACGAGCGAGCGGGTGGTGTTGTGCAGCCGGAAGAGCGCTCGCGGTCTCTATATCATCGCTGGGGTCAGACTCTTCAGGACTGCGTAAGCGCGTCGTGACGATGGAGGTTTGGTGTTGAAGATCAATGGAGACGAAGCTTGCTTGAGGGTCGGCCGCACCGCAATGCACCGGGCTGGCACCCATGCATGCGTCATTGGCCGCTCCTTTCCAGCACCCCCATGATGACTGTGTTTCCACCCACCCACCATACATAGTATATTGCACACCTGGGGGCCAGAAGCCGGTCATGGATTCCGCGATCGACCTGTCGGATGCTTCAAGGGCATTGGACCTGTCGAACATCCGCTTCCAGCTCATGTACGCAAGCCCACGTCCACAATATACACGTCCCCCGCGCACGCTGCGTGCAGGACAGCGCATGTAGCTGACAACCGCGGCCCAGTCGCCTCGAGGACACCATAACCTTCCATCTGATCGAACGCGTCCAATTCCCCCTCAACCCCACCATCTACGCACCCGGCGGCGTGCACATCCCCGACAGCCCCCTCAGCCTGTTCGACTGGATGCTCCGCGAACAGGAGCGTTTGCAATCCCTCGTGCGCCGCTACCAGTCCCCCGACGAGTACCCCTTCTTCCCCGACGCCCTGCAAACCCCTATCCTCAAGCCGCTCCACTACCCCCAGATCCTCCACCCCAACGACGTCAACGTAAACGCCAAGCTCAAAGGGAGCTACACGCAGCACATCCTGCCCGCCGCATGCTTGAAGACGGGAAGGGGGGACAGAGGAGAGTCGCAAGAAAACTACGGGTCGGCCGGCACATGCGATGTCGCGTGCTTACAGGCCTTGAGTCGGAGGATCCATTTTGGGAAATTTGTGGCTGAGGCCAAGTTTCTGAAGGAGACGGAGAGGTATGTCAAGCTGATCAAGGCCGAAGACAGGCAAGGCATCGACGAGGCGATTACAGACGCGAAGGTGGAGAAGAAGGTGCTGGAGAGGCTGCGGCTGAAGGCGAAGACGTATGGTACCGATCCGGAGATTGGGTCCAACAGCGAAGCCAAAGTCAACGCCGACGCTGTCATGGCCATGTACAAGGTAAGCGCAGCTTCGATGCCAGAAGATGCATGTGGTGGCTGATCAAATCCCAGGACTGGGTGATACCTCTCACAAAAGAGGTCGAGGTGGAGTATCTGATGCAGCGTCTGAAGGGAACCGAATGGGAGTAATTCCGTATGTTTTCTTGGTGTCTACCCGTCTGCCTGCCTAGAAGGCCCTTGGCGCGTTGGGCAGATGTTTGTTTGTTTGGTATTCATCCCATCCATAGACTGGTCACTAGGTAGACATCGGAACCATCGGAATGGGAAGACCGGCAACGCCGACCTCATCCATAAAGCCACATATACAGCCCCTAACATCGTACGAAAACCCTGCCCATGAAACACATACAAGTTTGAGCCTCTACCCCAACAGCGCGCAACTGAAACGCCCTTCGTGCACGTGATCGCGTAAGCCGCCCTATATACCGAACATTAAACCTCAAACCACCCGTTCACACCCATCCCCCCCCCCCCCCCACATCGCAAACGAAACCAGCGAGTGGACTCGAAGCCGCGCCGAAAAATGAACACGCTCAAAGACCTGGCGACGAACCCCGAGCACACGCAATGGCAGTATCCTCTCCTCATCCTCGCCGACGCCGCCCTCTGCGGCGTGATAATAGATAGGATACCGTGTATGTTCCCCCACACCCTCTCCCCTTTCCTCGCACTTTTTTTTTAATTCTTGGAAAATACGGGTTTAATGGAATGATTGCAGATACGGAGATCGATTGGAAAGCATACATGGAGCAGATCGCCATCTACAACAAAGGCGAGCGCGATTACCGTAACATCGAGGGTTCCACGGGTCCGTTGGTGTATCCCGGCGCGCACGTGCTGATCTATCGGATCCTGTACTGGGTGACCGAACAAGGGAAGAACATCCACCTTGCGCAGTACCTGTTTGGGCTGCTGTATTTGCTTACGCTGGCGGTGGTGATTCAATGTTATCGGAAGGCACGGGTACGTAACGTCCATTCTCCCTCCCCCCCTTCGAAATTTTCTCCGTCAACTGGTCCGTTGAAGATGTTGGAATCGAAGCGCTCGGCTTGAAGTTGACCGCGTGCAGGTCCCGCCCTATGTCTTCCCGCTGCTTGTCCTGTCCAAGAGGTTACACAGCATTTTTATGCTGCGATGCTTCAATGACTGTTTTGCCGTCTTGGGATTGTTTTCGGCGATTTATGCATATCAGAATGAGAGCTGGCATCTAGGCAGCTTCTTCTATACGACGGGTTTGAACGTCAAGATGAGCTTGTTGCTGCCTTTGCCGGCTATGGGGATTGTCATGCTCCAAGCGCTGGGCATGGGTGAGGCCATGACGCAGGCCATGATCATTGTACAAGTTTCGGTATGTCACGACGCACATGGGAAGCTCATTTTTGATCCATTGCTGACTGCTCGTAGTGTGCATATGGGTATCCCTTTCGCAAGAGAGCGCCCTCCTATTTCGCAAGAGCCTTCGAATTCACCCGCCAGTTTCTCTACAAATGGACCGTCAATTGGCGTTTTGTCCCCGAAGACGTTTTTCTCTCCCGATCATTCGCTCTCGGTCTCCTATCCGTCCACGTCGGCCTCTTGTACTGGTTCGCCGAGACGCGCTGGATGAAGCCCTCTGGACGACGACCCCGCGATATCTGGCGCATGATCCGCGGTGGCGTATCAGACCGCGAGCAAGACCAGATTTCCCGGAGGGTAACACCCAATTTCATTATGACTACAATGCTCACTTCGACCGTCATTGGCATGCTGTGTGCCCGGTCGCTGCACTACCAGTTTTACGCATACATTGCGTGGTCGACGCCATTTCTGCTGTGGAAAGCAGGCTTCCACCCGATTATTCAGTACGCGCTATGGGGCGCGCAGGAGTGGGCGTGGAACGTGTATCCGAGTACACCTTTGAGTTCGGCCACGGCAGTAGGTGTGCTGGCCGTCACAGTATTCGGTGTATGGCGGGGAACGAAAAACGAATTTGCGAAAGAGAAATTGGAGGAGGTAAAGTTCGAGGGAGGAATCGTGGAGCAAGACAAGCATGAACATGCCGAATGAGCAGCTCTCTTAACCCGTCTGTCTACTCCTCATCCGAGTCTGAAGGAGGCATCTTCCCGACGGTCGATTCCTCTTCGTCGCTGTCTTCGTACGTCGATTTCTTCGCGAATTCCTTGGGCCTGTTTTCTCATGTATCAACATTTGTACATATACCGCCTTTCGATACCCAATCCATGTACCAGCGCAAATTGCACCACATCATATAGATATCACATACCAATATGCCATCTTCCTCCACGCCTTCTCATCTCTTACCACATTCACAATCTCCCCATCCAGCTTATTCTCCCGATCCGCCAGCGCCGCGGTATCAACAACCACATAGCTGCCGCGCTTTATCCATATCGTGGACCGGAATTTGGGCTCCAGCTCGGCAAGGAGGGGCTTGCCGTTGGGTTGCTCGGTGTTGTAGAGATTGCTGCCCGCGGCTTTGGTGATGCGGGCTATGACGTGGGTTCCCGGGAGGGCAGAGGGAGGCGTCAGGGTGTCCTCGACGGTGGCGAGGAGGTTGCGCTTGGGTCGTGGCATTTTTGTATCGCACGGCTGGGCAGTTGTGCTGTGTTGATGGCGAGCGTGGAAATATATTGAGATTTGGAGGGGCTGCTAGATGAGGGAAGGTGCTGCCGAGGGTTCTCGCCTAATATTTCCCTGCAACTCTTCTCCACTTCACCTGCATCCATCAGCGATGCTAGATATCTATATTTAAAACGAGTCATTTCCAAATACGGTGTGCGAGTCACAAGAAATCGCTCTTCAACTAGATACTACGGCATCTGCAATACCAAAAGCAAGACACTCAGAACACGTGAAATGCCATTTCCTGTTTACTTGATCACGATTGAAACTTCGCTGCCCTACTTACCATGATCATGGCCTCTCCTACTATGGAACTTCGGATACCCATGCCCAAGTCTCTCAGGAAAGCAAACATGGAAAGTTTGGAATCGGTAAAGCGGTTTGAATTCTCATGCTTTCTGATGTTACAACCAGGCGGATGCATCTCCGATCTCACACAAGCGCCAAATGCACGTGAAAAGGAAATTGTTGCGAGTACTCCCTAATCAGGAAATTTTCGCCGGGTGGACAGATCGTACATACCACTATTCCACATCATTGCTCGTTGACGTGCGCACACGTCGCTCGAACCTTTCGTTGAATGGCCAGATGTCGGTCACCCCCGCAACAATTATTCAGCGTGCAGCTTTCACGATAGCGAATCCTCCAGTCATGGGCGTCATGACGAGCGTAGGATTTTTACTTATCGGATGCATTCGCTGGCCCTTTTGAATTTTCCCTTCTCTTTCTCTCCACCTGGATTCAATTGCACGTCGTGATATAGTCGACTCCCCTCCGAGCTGGCTACTTTCTACCAACATGGCGTCCACAGGCCTCCACGGCCTTTTCGATATTCAGTCCGTCGCTCCAGTCACGAGCCCACCTGCCGCCTATCAAAAGAAAACCACGCGGATACGAGACCCGCCATCTACTATAGAACTCGACGACCTCGCTTTCGGCAACCGTTACAACGGCCCCAGCACATCTGTGCCTCAAACGCCCAGCGAGCAACGATCTGGATTCATCACACCCAAAACCCCACATGAAGTCGAATCGAGCTCACCGCCTACCCACAATCAGAGCGAAGGAGTAGCAATTGTGCAAAGCTGGAACAATCCGTCCATCAACAAGTGGAGGATTTTGTGCTGCTGCATGATTTATTTTGGCAATGGGCTGAACGACTCCGGTATGTGGTTCAAGACTGGGGATTTGGCCATGTGTTGATGCGCCACAATAGTCGTCGGTGCTCTGATTCCATACATGGAAACCTACTACCACATCGGATACGCAGTCGTGTCCATGGTCTTCGTAGGAAATGCAGCGGGCTTCATCGCCGCCGCTTTCTTCACCAACACGACCCTGGACAAGCTGGGACGCGCAAAGACGCTGATAGCATCCGAAACGGTGCTCATCATCGCATACATAATGATCGTCGTCACCCCTCCATTCCCGGTCGTCGTTGTAGCGTACGTTCCATCACCGTCCCCCTGTGCGTTCACACCCCGGACTGACGATTGTCCAGATTCTTCCTTCTGGGCTACGGCTTTGCAACCAATCTCGCCCTCAACAACGTCTTCTGCGCCAACCTCCAGCCCTCCAGCGCGGTCCTTGGAGCCGCTCACGGCAGCTACGGTGTCGGGGGTGTTGTTGGGCCCATCATCGGTACGGCCATGGCCTCCAGTGGCATCATCTGGTCGCGTTTCTTCCTCATCACGCTAGCTCTTCGCATATTCTGCATTGCCTTTGTAGCATCGACATTTTGGTCGTACAAAGAAGATGAGCCGGATACCCTCCTAACTGCCTTGGAACGTACCGCGAGCCGACAAGCTGCCGCCGAAGAGAAGGAATCCAAATTGAAGAATCTGGGTGAGGCGATTATGAATCGCGTCACGATCTTCGGCGCTCTATTCATCTTCGCGTATCAGGGTGCCGAGGTGTCGGTGTCGGGCTGGGTGATTTCGTTCCTGATCAACTATCGTGGAGGAGACCCGGCACACGTGGGTTACGTGACGGCCGGTTTCTGGGTACGCTTTGCAAACGCTTCATGACGGACTTTCACACTCAACGCTGACACATGGGTAGGGAGGAATCACCCTGGGTCGTTTCGTCCTCACCCACGCCGCCCCCAGGGTCGGCGAAAAGAAGTTTGTCATCATCCTCACCATCGGTTCCGCACTCCTCCAACTCCTCGCATGGCTCATCCCCAACGTCATCGGCAACGCCGTCGCGGTCTCCGTTCTCGGTCTCCTCCTCGGCCCAGTCTATCCATGCGCTCAGACCATTTTTACGCGCTTGATGCCTCGCCATGTGCAGACTACAGCCATAGGATTCATCGCAGGAGCCGGGAGCTCGGGCGGTGCTGTTGCACCATTCACGACGGGACTGCTCGCCCAGGCTGCGGGGACGTGGGTTCTGCATCCGGTATGTATCGGGTTGTATGTTGTCATGATGGCTTGCTGGATCGGATTGCCCAGGGTTCGGAAGAGGACGGAGTAGGAGGCAGGTACGGACCGTTTGGACTCGTCAGACACATGTTGGAAAGATATCGCATGGAGTTTTCCCGTATTCTGCGTATGAAGTCCCCGGTTTTGCGTGTTCGTTGGGAAGCCAAGTACGAAGAACACCCTGGCAACCCTTGATCCCCCTCTATGAGCTACGTAGGCCCTCCAAAAGGTATATTAAGTGACTTTCTATAAGATTGAAAGGGGAGGATTTGAAGAGTAAGGGTTATTTCACTATAGTAAGATGTAGAAACCACTAGCCTTGGATCAACTATTCGTCCGGCCCGCTGTAGAGTTTTCTGCCACTGTAGTTCCATCTCTTCTTTATAACATTACTGGCTACTACTATCTACTACGCCTGTATAGCTTACTACTACACCTGCATAGCTTACTACCATGCCTGCGTAGCTTACTACTGTACTTACCACTATGCCTACGTAGCTTACTACTGCGCCTGCATAGCTTACCAAATGAACTACCTCGCTCAGAAAAACTTATCTAATTCCTCATACGCCTCTTACATGGTAGAAACATAGACCCCAACAACGCCTACCTGAGTCCGATACGGCGATAATAATGCGAGGATTGAACCATCGGGCCTAGCGGCAATAACTGCCGGACTTAACGGCGATAGACCGACCCACCACAACCACGATATCCGAAAATCCTCGGTTCCATGTTGCTCCCTTGCACCCCGTACGGAAGCTTCAGGTCTAGGGTATGCAAATTGCACTGCAGGAACATCACCAAGATGGGCTGCAGGCGTGGTTTCCATCAAGTGTATATAAAACGCCTTCCCCTCGCCCACCACCGTGGTTGTTGTGCACAACAGGTCCTCGTTCCACTTCCTCCTGCACTCTTATCCTCTACGATTCAAAAGCCACCCGAAGAGCCACCGATTCGACCGGCGGTCCTCTCAACATGTCTCGCGCCGCTTCCCTCTTCGGGAACATCCCCAAGGCAAAGTCCCTCCTCGAATTCCAGAGTATCCTCTCGCCCACGGCTGGTGTCCGCGTCTCGCCGCTATGCCTCGGAACCATGAACTTCGGCGACGCCTGGGAGGACGCCATGGGCAAGTGTGACAAGAAGAACACGTTTGAGATTCTGGATTTCTTCTTCGAGCAAGGCGGGAACTTCATCGATACGTGAGTGGGACCCGCACCTCTTTACGCTTTGCATGTGGGGTCGTTGAGGGAAGGCCAGCCAGCCAGCCAGCCAGCCCCACACAGGGGTTCCTCTCCTTCCTTCCTTTCTGCACCCACGTATCTAGCCGGGAAATCGCAAGGCAGGATGGGAATAACGGTACTGACGAAAGTCCTGGAATAGAGCCAACAACTACCAGTGGGAAGAGAGCGAGCAGTGGATCGGCGAATGGCTTTCCGAACGCGGCGTCCGCGATCAAATCGTCCTCGCCACCAAGTTCACTACGTGCTACCCAAGCCCGGAAGCCCCTCTGCGCCAACGCACCAACTTTGCTGGAAACTCTACCAAGAGTCTGAAAATCTCGCTTGCCGCGTCGCTCAAGAAGTTGCAGACCGATTACATCGATTTGCTGTACGTGCATTGGTGGGACTTCAGCACCGGCATTGAAGAGTTGATGCAGAGCCTGAATCATTTGGTGCAAAGGGTCAGGTGCTGTATTTGGGGGTTAGTGATACGCCAGCTTGGGTTGTGAGCAAGGCGAATCAATGTAAGTTGCCGTACTAGCCCCGTCTCTTCCTTTGCCTGTTCTTCCTTTCCCTGCTCTTCCTTCGCTTCCCTTCCCTTCCAATATCTGTTGTCCCTTGGCCTTGGGAAATCTAACGTCAAGGATGTACAGATGCTCGCGACCACGGTCTCCGCCCCTTCTCCGTCTACCAAGGCCGCTGGTCCGCCGCCGCCCGCGACTTTGAGCGCGAGATCCTGCCCATGGCCCGCAGCGAAGGCATGGCCCTCGCACCCTGGGGCGTGCTCGGAAGTGGAAATTTCACGGTGCACGAGAAATCCGCGTCCGGTGAGGGGGGTCGCAACTTCGGCGCGCAGACGGACGCGCAGCGCGAGCTCGCCGGAAAACTCGCCGCCATTGCCAAGGCGAAGAATACGCTCGTCACCTCGGTGGCGTTGGCGTATGTGAGGCACAAGGCGCCGTATGTGTTTCCGATCGTAGGCGGGAGGAAGGTAGAGCATTTGAAGGGGAACATTGAAGCGTTGGGGTTGGAGCTGAGTGATGAAGAGATTGACGATATTGATGGGGCAGTGCCCTTCGACCCTGGGTTTCCCACGACCTTCATCTTTGGGCCGCAGGCAAATGCGAGGCACACCACGGCTGACATACCCCATTTGACGTTTGCTGGACCGCTGACGAGGGCGCCGCATCAGGTGTTGGTGAAGCCGCAGATCCATAAGCTGGACTAAAGGGGTGGTTGAGTAGAACAACACTGTGTAGGGATGGATGGGTATGGGATGTTTGGTTTGGAGGTTGATTGGGTTGTACCTGGGAATGAACATGTCCAATAGTAGATGTTGACCCCTCATGCAAACACCATGTCTTATCTCCCCCAACACTAGTTCTTCTTTTTCTTCTTCTTCTTCTTCTTCTTCCTGTTCTCATTCTTGTTCCGCGTCTTCGCCGTCTCGCCACCGCCCACCTCCACCTCGGTCCCCGCCGGCTCCATCCTGATATGCCCATACCTCGCCTTGACCTCGACATCAAACCCCTCCTTCTCCAGCCTGAACAGCGCCATGGTCGCCCTGGCATCCTCCACCGAGCTATGCGCACCGCTCTGAATCTCCACACCCAGCAGCTTTTCCGCCAGAATCTTCAACGACGGCGTGCGTCCGGGTATCATGGCCAGCTCGCGGAACTTGGAGTACTTGGATGTGTCCCGTATAAATGGCTTTTCGTGCTTGAGGAGCAGCGCATCCAGGTCGTTTTTCACGCCGTGGCCGACGAGTATACGGCCTGCGAGCAGGATCTTGAGATCGCTGTGGACTTCTTTGAAGGGCCGGGCGCAGTCTTTCCGGAGGTGCCGCGGCTCGATGCCAGATATCGAGGTGCGGTAGTCGGTTACTTGGAGCTTGGGCTGCATCTGCACGTACGAGTCGTACACTTGGTGGCCGTGGTAGTTCACGACGGAAACCCTCGCGAGCGCCGAGTCCTTGTCCGGTTCGGGGCCTATGCCCACCATCTCGCAGTCGAGTGCGATGTACTTGGCGGGGAGAGCACGCTCGGACACGCCTTCGTTTTCCATGTCAGGGAAGTCGGGGGAGGGGGTCAACACGGAAAAGGCGTCGGCAGCTTTCCTGGAGGTGGAAAGGGCGCTTTGCTTGAGGGAAGGCATGGACGCGCTTTTCGACAGTGGCCTGGGGTCGCGGGGCCTGGCGGGCTCCTCCATCTTTTGCCTTTTGCGCAACGAGGGTGACTTGCGTGGTGTCCGTCCTTCTCTTTCCTGCAGTCCCTTCCGTTGCCCCCCATGGACCGCTGTTGCCGGCCTCTTGCGCTTCAGATGATTCGGCTCCTGCTCCGTGGCGTTCGATTTCAGCGTCGCCTGCAGCTTCTTCCAGTTGCTGGACAGATTGGACGGATTGGACAGATTGCCCATTTCGTTGTGCGCCTGCAATGTCGTCGCATGCCCGTGACCGATCGAATAGAATAAATTCCGCAGAGAATGGCAAGCCCGTGCGCGGCCTCTCGCTGATTGGCTGGCCGGCGGCGGCTCCTCGCCCCCGTCGTCATCGCCGTCCGGCCATCGCGACAACGGGCGGCAGCAGCATCAAACGTCTCGCGACGACAACACTCCACCACGCGATCCGTAATTTACCACAATTTGACGGCCGTGTCGGAGGACCCATGGCGCCTCGCGAAAATTCTCATGAGCCGGCTGGCACCCCGGCGCCGGTGGAAACGGGCTTTGCGACGTTGGCGCAGCTGAGGTATGTGCGACATCTGGAAATGCCGTTGGGAGATGGGTGCTGATGGATTGCGTGCAGGGCGGGCGTGAGGGCTTTCGTGGACAAGGTACGTACAGTCTTGCGGCCGTGTATGGTGAGGCGAGGATGGATATGGTGACCATCATCAATCCTATTCGTGTCTCCTGGAAATCAAGATAACCTGCCTTCTTCATGTGTACATGTATACCGACATAGACCAGGATGGCGAAAAGCGCAAGGCCGAGATCCTCATGATCCAAACCCGCGCCGGCAAGCCCAAATTCTACGTGCACTACGAAGACTTCAACAAGCGCCTCGACGAATGGATCGATGCCACACGCATCGATCTCTCCCGCGAAGTCGAATGGCCGGCGCCGGAAAAGCCGGAGAAGAAGAAGACCAGCACGTCGGCCTCGAAAACCGACAAAGCAACCCCGTCATCAGGAACCCCGAAATTCGACCCCAAGAACCCCAAACGCTCCCGCGCCCAGCTCGAGCGCGAAGCCTCCGGCACCCCTTCAGAGGCCACCAGCAGCAATGCCGTCCCGTCCAAGGTCCAGCGAAAGGACAGCGAGCTGCTGGTCACGACCGAAGTCACCGACGGCGCGACGCCCAAGCCCGAAGACGAAGACATGGACGTGGTCGACATCCAAGACGCCGCGGCGGCGGCCAAAGCCATCCCCGACACGCTCTACTCGCGCGAGGACGAGATCGAAAAGCTGCGAACGGGCGGCTCCATGACGCAGAACCAAACCGAAATCGCGCGGGTCCGCAACATCGAAAAGGTGCAGATGGGGCAGTTCGAAATCGAGCCGTGGTACTTCAGCCCCTACCCCATCCTCTTCACCGACGTCGACATCATCTACATCTGCGAATTCTGCCTCTCGTACTACGCCTCGGAGACGCAGTTCACGCGCCACCGCTCCAAATGCACGCTGCTGCACCCGCCCGGCAACGAAATCTACCGCGACGACTACGTCAGCTTCTTCGAGATCGACGGCCGGCGCCAGCGCACGTGGTGCCGCAACCTGTGCCTGCTCAGCAAGCTGTTCCTCGACCACAAGACGCTGTACTACGACGTGGACCCCTTCCTCTTCTACTGCATGGCCACGCGCGACGAGCACGGCTGCCACCTCGTCGGCTACTTCTCCAAGGAAAAGGAATCCGCAGAGGGCTACAACGTGGCCTGCATCCTCACCCTGCCGCAGTACCAGCGCAAGGGCTTCGGCAAGGTCCTCATCGACTTCTCCTACCTGCTCTCCAAGCGCGAGGGCAAGCTGGGGTCCCCCGAGAAGCCGCTGTCGGACCTGGGCCTCCTGGGCTACCGGGCCTACTGGCAGGAGATCATCGTTGATCTGCTCATGGACGGCCGGGTCGAGGCCAACATCGAGGACCTGGGTGCGGCCACGGCCATGACGACGAACGATGTCCTGCATACCCTGCAGAACCTGAACATGCTGCGGTACACGGCCAAGGGGCAGCATGTCGTCGTGCTCACGGATGCGGTGGTCGAGCAGAGGGAGAGGCAGAAGGCCAAGGAGAAGATCAAGGGGAAGAGGGCCATCGAGGCGGAGAGGTTGATCTGGAAACCCCCCGTTTTCTCGGCCGCGAGCCGGACGTGGAACTGGTGAGGGCGTGCTTTTTCTTGTTGTATTTTATGTATATGTGGTGTAAAGCAGGCGATGGTTCCTTTTTTTTTTTTTTTCATGGTGGGGGAATGGGGTTCAGCGATGGGGGGGGGATGTTTGTACTTGTTCTTCATATACCCTTTTCTTCGGAATCAAGCGCGTCTATCTTCGTATACATGGCTGACTTGATGACGCAAAAACACGCGGGTATCCCTGACCGCTAGTAGCCCAAACCTCCTCTTCTTCCTCCTCTTCTTCCTCCTCCTCCTCCTCCTCCTCTCCCCAAATTCAGCCAGCAGCAGCAGCAGTACTCTTCATCTACAGAAAGAAGCAAGACCCCAAGCTCCTTCCCGCAAGATCCAAAGATCCATCCTCCTCCGAACGCGACCCACCATCCCTATCCCCTCCCGCCTCGGCAGCAGCCCTCTCCCGGTCCTAGAGGAAGTAATCGGCCACGGGTTTCTTCGCCGGCATCCCCCTCGAGTCCTGCGGCGCCGCCTCGAAAACGCGATACCGCCTCCCGGGCCCATCTCTCGGCCGTCCCATGCTATCCCCGAGGACGGAGCTGAGCCGCCTGTTCTCGCCACCGCCACCGCCGCCGCCGCCGCCGATGGCGTTTCCGTTGGGGCCGACGTTGGAACCCAGCACCCATCCGCGTCCGCCGCCGCCTCTTTCGCCGTTGCTTCTCCGCACGAATCCCGAGTTGGATCCGTCCTCGCCGAGTTCGAGGATGGCGGCGACGTTGCCGCAACGGTAGCAGTAGTTGGGTGCGGACCAGACGGTCACGATGGTGGATTCGAACATCTCCTTGAAGCCTTCCATGACGAGCTGGTGGGCGCGTGCGATGAGGCTGAGGTCGTTTCTGTGGTTGAAGCACTTGACGATGTCGGCGCCGAAGAGGAAGCCTGCCCCGCGGGGGGAGAGGCCCCAGCCGTCGATCTCGTCGGGGTCCGACCAGAGGAGGTCGCACATGGCGCCTTCGTGGGGGACTTCCTGTTTGCGGTCGAGGAGGCGGATCTTGTCGATGGAGTCGATGAGGGGGGAGAGACCGCCGTGCACGCAGAGGACGGCGCCCGTGTCGTTCTTCAGGGACCCGTTGGCCGAGGAGGTGGCGCCCGTGCCTGCGGGGCCGGTGTTGGAGGGGGTCGGCGCGATGGGGGAGGAGGAGGCGGGGTTGGAGGCGGCTTGCGAGGCGGCGCTGGATTGCGAGTCCGAGTTGCGCGCGTAGCGATACATGATCTCGCCGTTCGCGTTCAGCGTCTCGATCTCGATGTCGCAGTCGGCATCGGGTATATCCATGTTCTGGATGTTCTCCGCGATGGGGCCGTCGGTGGGGGTGAGCGAGGTTGCGGCGCCGCTGACGAGGGCTCCCAGCGCGAGGTAGTCGAAGACCTCGCAGCAGTACCGCCAGACGTTCACGCTGCCGTACTTGCGCAGGCACTCGTCGTAGAAGCCGTACACGGTCGTGATCTGGCGCGATTCGTGGTTGCCGCGAATGAGGGTTATGCGGTCCGGATACCGCACCTTGAGGCAGAGGAGGAGCAGGAACGATTCGAGCGAGTAGAAGCCGCGGTCCACGAAGTCGCCCATGAACAGGTAGTTGGTGTCGGGGACGTCGCCGCCGACGCGGAACAGCTCCATGAGGTCGTGGAATTGGCCGTGTATATCACCGCATATCTGTGCCTCCGTCATCAGCCTGGGTGCGACGGCATGCCCATGCGCTCCCGCGGCCACGTACCGTCACCGGCGCATCCACGCGCACCACATTGGCCTCCTCGATCAGCAGCTCGCGCGCCTTGTAGCATAGCTCTCGGACCTGGTTTTCGGGTATGGGGCGACAGGCGCGGAGTTGTGTGATGGCTCTGGGGGAGGGGCGAGGTTCAGCCTGTGTCTGCCACGCCGGTGGAGTGCATGGCCTTACCTGTCGAGGTCGCTGCCGCCGATGCTCATCCTTTCAGCCAGGCGGTGGGCCGGCTCTGGGCGCTGTTCGGAGGGCGTCGCGGGCGCGCAGCTATGCCGAAAGGTCTGGCGGGCGTGTGCCGGTGGCCGTGCAATGCAAGAGGGTGGGCGGCGGCACTGTGCAGTTCAAAGGGATGCGAGGGGCCTCATGGGGAGGGCGGATCGTCGGCAACTGCAATAGCAAAGGTGGTGGTGAGCGCCGATCGCTGCAGGGTTCGTCGTCAGCCTCAGATTCCGCACGGGCATGCATCACCTCACCACCACCACCCACCGCCGCACATCACCGCCTGCCTCCCGCCCTCCCGCACGACATCCGCCGACCCGGTGCAGCCCAATTGCCTCCGTACGCCCCCTTCCGAAGCTCCAGCCCGCCATTGACGCCCGCAGACCCGGTGATGCCTCCGCCGCACCGCTCCTAGCTCGAACCACCCCCGATATACAGCGTCGGAAGACTTCACAGGCACCACGCCGCCATGCCGCCGCACCTCCACCCGCGGTCGCGCATGACCATGTCGCTCTTTACCAGCACCCTCATGGTTTCCTTCGTCGTCGTCGCCGCACCCCATCTGCTCCCCTGCCCCGTCGACCCGCGCACGCTCGCCGACTCGGCAGACCCCGACGCGCTGTCGGGAGAAGCCAGGAAGCGGCGGCGGCGGCGCATCCCGAGAGAGGAGGCGGGGAGCGAGGAAGCAAGGAGGGCCCGGGGAGCGGACGAGTGGGCGACGCCGAAGAGGGAGAGGGAGTGTCCCGTGCCGAAGCCGGGTGGGCTGATCGGGCAGGTTCTGGGCTTGAGATCCGAGGGGGAAGACGACTCTCTGACCAGGCAGGTGGAAAGGGCGCGGAGAGGTGTGAGGGCGCAGGATGGGTCGAGCGGGGAACGGTAGACGCTTCGAGCGTGTATTCTATGCACAGCGAGACTCCTCCTCCACTCCCTACCCTCTAGCCAAGAGTAAAGTGAGTCGGTGCAGGATTTGCATTCCCAATACTATATGCGTTCTGTAGAGACAGATTCTGGTGCCCCCATGCTGGTCGGATCCCAATGCCACTTGAACCCCAACCCGATACCAACCAGCCTCCCCAAGCTCTCGCCGTGTCCTTGCGTACGCCCGAGTCCCCTCTTGAAATTCAAACCGGAAAGCTCGAACTACTCGAATATGAGCATATCGCTGCCGTGACTTCCGGGCTCGAGGTTGTCCTCGTGGCCGTTACGACACCTCTATTCCGTAGTCAGCAAGTGCTCGTCGTCTCTCCACACTCCACACCGGAAAAGTATGCAGACGGCACACGGAAAACTGCGCTGAAAAAAAAAAGGCACATGCTCACAACTTGGACCTTCACACCACGTCTCTCAAACTTCTTCTGCAACCAAGCAGCCCTACCCCAACAGTGGTCGGCTCCAGGCGGGATGTTCCAGGCGAGATCCTGGACCAGGAAAAGCGTGACCCTCTCCAGCTTCTTCAGGGAAAGGAGGTCTCGAAACGCGTGGTTCTCCGCGAACGCCTTCCTGCAGAAAAAATTCGGCGGCGCCCTGTTCTGCCGGGCGGTATTCGTATCCTCCTTGAACAGCTCCCCCACCTGGAAAGTCAACCACACACTCCTCAGGTTGATGCAGCTCCGCAGCAGCTCGGCCCCCGCCGAGAGCGGCGGGAACGCATGCGACGTGTTGAACTGCAGCGAGCAGATGTGCGGATACATCTTCGTCGTCTGGAGAAAGAAGTTGAGATTGTATGCCGCGTACGACTCGCGGATCACGAGGTCGGCATGCCGCAGCATCATGGGAAGCGACTCTATGTAGAACTGGTCGTTGACGAGACACATGGCGGGAAGCCATGTGCACTGCCGTCCCTGAAGAATGCCGCTAGCGTCGATGCGACCGCTGGGATTGTGTTGCTTGATGTGCGATAGGGATGCGTAGGCGAAGATGAGCTGACGGAGTTCCAGCGGGAGGCAGAGCAGCGTGTTGCCGGCTTGGACCGCGTCCTCGTAGCTGTTGATGAATTCCATTTCCGGACCTGGTATTAGCTGGGTCGCTATGACCGAGGTCGGAATTGGGTTGCGATTGTGCTGTTGTGTTGGTTGGTTGTGTGGTGTAGATGAAGGAAGTCTACCCTGATTCGCCCTTCGCAAGTACCTGAGGATGCGCTAAGGCGTCGGTGCCGGCTGCTGTGATTGGTCGGGAATGTTTGTGTCGACCACGTCCTATTTAGGAGAAGTTGTTTTGTCGTGGTTATGCTTACCTTGACGCATCCTTCCCTCCATCCATCAAGTCATGCAGTCGGCACTTGATTTGTTTTCGGTCCTATTATTTGCAGTCATGGACGGGACGAGCTGTTGACGTCACCATTTGCGCACCCTGATCTCGTTGAGTAGCAGCCCCGACATTTCATTCAGCAGAATGATGACTCTGCAAGGAGTCCGTGTTTCTCAAAGGAAAGCGATATCATGCAGGAGCTTTCCGATGAGCTCGTCCAGCGCCCACACGAAGCGAAGGAGCACTTTCTACAATATCTCCGAGATGAGCTTCTTCGCCTCAACTTCTACCGTGCTCACATGCTGTACTTCATCGTCTGTATTGCAATTTCCTCCGTCATTGTATACGGGGAAGGCATCGCCAATGGCCATGGATCGCAGAGTGCTGCTCGGCTCAGCTACATCGATGCACTCTTCTTGTGTTGTAGCGCGATGACGACCACCGGTAAGCATCCTGCTTCATCGTCTCGGTAAAAAGCTAACATTCAAAGGTCTGAACCCCGTCAACCTAGGCTCCTTGACCGCTTTCCAACAAGCTGTGCTGTGCTTTCTGCTCATCGTTGGAAGTATCATCTTCGTGTCGACTTTCATCGTCTTGATCCGCAGATACTACTTCCGCAAAAAGCTGGCAGATACTGCTCGGACTTCGAAGGTGGCTCGCACGGCTGTAGAAAATATCGAACGGCAAGATGGTACCCATCCCAAGAGCGCCGGTGCGCTACGACGAAGAAGAGGCGGCAAGCTTCCCGGAGTACGAAATGTTGGAAAGGAGTGGAAGAATAAGGCAGCAAGCATCCGTCCGCTGGGGAGATCATACTATCATCGGAAAGGGTACGGCTTCTTCCCGGCACCTTGGGAGACGGATGCTGCTCAGACCTTTTTTCGTCAACTGTGCTCGCGATTCTCCAATGTGCTGCAGCCCGCAGAACATCACTATCTATCGTTTCAACCCGAGTTGGACCTACGAGGACGTATGCATGGTCTCACCGAGCACCAGCGGCTTGAGTTGGGAGGAGTCGAATACCGAGCCTTGCAGGCGCTGCTTTATATTTTGGTTGGCTACCAGATTTTCTGGCTCGCTCTCGGGGTGGTATTCCTCGTTCCATACTCTTATCGCCAATCGGTTGTGGACGTACTGCATACTTCGCAGCCCGGCAATTTGAACCCCGGATGGTGGGGATTCTATTCGGTAGTCACCGAATTCGCGAATGGAGGACTGAATGTGCTGAACGCGAACTTCATTCCCCTCCAATCCTACTACTACATCCTCATCGTTTGCGGCGCTCTGTCGTTGGCCGGTCAAACGCAGTTCCCAATCTTCCTCCGCCTAATCATCTGGACATTGGAGAAAGTTTGTCCATCGCAATCCCAATTGAGGCGTACGCTCGCATTTCTTCTTCATCATCCACGTCGTTGCTTCATTTACCTTTTTCCCAGCAAAGAGACTTGGTACCTGCTGGTCATACAGATGACCATCGACCTCACAGCTTGGTTCCTGTTTGGGATTCTCAACATCGGTATGCCGCAAGTTATGGACATGCCTACCGGAACCAGGGTCATGGATGGCCTATTTCAGGCCACAGGTCTTCGCACCAGCGGTGCATATATCATCACGTTCAGCTCGTTGGCTCCCGCCCTCCTGGTGGCATACTTGGTAATCATGTACATCTCAAGTTTTCCCATTGTCATGGCTCTTCGAAAGACAAACGCGTATGAAGAACGCTCGATTGGTCTTGACCAGGACGACTTTACCGGTGGCGGCGGACTCGGGCAACACCTCAGATGGCAGCTGGCCTACGATATTTGGTTTCAACTCCTGGCCTGGTTTCTCATCTGCATCGTCGAACGCGGCAAGATCAACTCCTCGGCACCAGGCTTCTCCATCTTCACCATCATGTTTGAAGTCACTTCAGCCTACGGCACCGTTGGTCTAAGCACGGGGGTACCCTACGATGAGTACAGCCTGAGTGGCGCCTTCAAGACACTGAGCAAGGTCATCATGCTATTTGTTATGATCAGAGGCCGCCATCGGGGCTTGCCGCTTGCGATCGACAGGAGTATTCTATTGCCTGGGGAAGAACTCATGCATCGGATGGATGAGGAGTACAACGATAAAGGAACTGTTGATGGGAGCGAAGAGGAGGAATTGGAGGAAGACATCAAGCAGAGCGGCCAGAAAGAAGATCAGCCAGGGCATGAGACTGGAGAGCAAGATCCGGAAGAAAGTGCGGGAGCTTCTGGGTCACACAATAACCGATAGATATCGTTGCGGCAACAAGACTCCTATACGTATACAGCTGGCTACGATGCGGAATGGACCATAGGCCCAAGTACGTTCCACATCAATTGCCTATCTACTTCCGCCTGTATAAGAGACGATTGAATGACATTTTGATATTGGAAATTTCCAACTAATGAAGACTCAACCACCCAGCCAGCTCGACTCCAAGCTGCGCTGGCTGATCATACATGATCAAATGCCCCGCGTTCTCAATCACAACAACCTCTTCAGCGCCCAACGCTTCCCCCAGCCTATGCGCATCCCTTGCCGCAATCCACCTATCCTGCGCACCCCAAACAATCTTCACCGGTACTCCCTTGCCAACTTCCGCATACCTCCCTTCAACCGCCTCGGTGCTCCTCGATCCCGCCTGGCACATCTGTCGTACGAACCCCTTCTTCCCCGCAATCGGGTCCCGCAGCCAGGGCTCCTTCAACGTCCACAAATCGTCCTTCGAAAGCTCATGAAATGCCGCATTTCGAATGTAACTCTCCACGATTCCCTCAAACGCCACATCAGGCAGTTCTTCGAAGCTCCTCGGGTTCTCCGCCATCGCTTTGAACAGGGCCTGTCCAAACGGTCCTATGGCCACGACATCGATGAGACAGAGACTGCGGAATCGACACCCGTGCAGCAGGTGGGCTCTCAGGCTCATCAGTCCAGCGTGATCGTGTGCAACGATGTGCGGCTTCACGCCGTCTCCCCACTCTTTCTCCCACGTCCTGTACAGCGCGACGAACACTTCTGTTTGGCGCGCTAGATCGGCATCCAGCTCGGCTACTTTGGTGGGTGGGTTGAAAATCGAGTCTTTCAGGGGTTCTTCCGGTGGGGAGTCACCGAAGCCGGTGTTGTCGGAGAGGTAGACGCAGTATCGGCGGGAGAGGGCGAGGGCGTACGGGACCCAGCAGCGGGAGGACCAGGGAGTGCCATGGATGAAGATGAGGGGCTGTGATGACGGGTCACCTAATGAAGTCCATCTGATAGCGTAACTATGGCTATCGTTCTGGTATCTGAATGTTTGTGTCAAGGCGGTTGGATCGCTGGCGGTGTTTGGGGTGGACATGATGGTGTGTAAGAGTATAGGGCTTTGCCGTGGTAATATCGTGGTAATGCTAGGAAGAATGGCGAAACTACTACATGTAAGAGAAGTTCTCAATTACTTATAATTGACCCAAACACTGACGAGCTGGGAACGCACGTGACTTTGCGTAAGCGCATCACCTTACGTCATTGATGACGGTCTTGCTGATTGGTCACTTTGAGTGTACGGTAAAGGAGATGTACGTCACTTCATGCTTTTGAACCAACGACTAAGACCTTGCCGTCCGTTGAAGATGGAAAAAATCTCCACTGTTTCGTCTTCCGTGACGCGCACACAAGGCATTGCGTGAGAAGGCTCGGGATACTAAAAACTCCCGAGTACTCTTTGGTTGATTAGAGACTCCTTCCGTCGATGTATTGGCTTGCTCCGTATACTTGCTATAGAATTATACTCTACCTACGTGCCGAAAACCGCAGTGCGTGATTGAAATTACACAACCGGTTGCACATCATCCTCACGCATACAACCACCAAACACCATCAGAAACTCAGAGGGTAATATTATAAATCCCATCCACCGAAGAATTGCCAAATTGCCCATTCGCTCCACACTTCGCCTCGAGTTCGGCGCACGGAACCGCTCGTCCCACACTCAAGCACAGCACATACATGTCTCCGTCCCCGGGAAAGACGGCGGGGGAATCAAGCACCATTTCTGCGTTGCGTGGATCAGCAAAGTCAGATATACCTACCCCATCGACGTTTCACTTGAACGTACAGGTCTGTTCGCTGGACAGTTGGACGGGCAGTTGGCTCTCGCCTCGATCTCGACCGGAGCGGCTGAGACGAGAAGCGGCAGGACGGCGGCGAGGATGAGAGTGAAGGCGCGCATTTTTTTTTCTTGACCGGAGGAGGACAGATGGAACGACGGGGTATTTTTGATGGCCGATGGGGCGACAGGTGGTCGAGGAGTGTGGTGGTTGGATTGAGGTGATGATTCCATCTCCTGTGGAAATGTCGCCGTCTTTATACACTCATCTCGTGCGACAAGATCCATCACCCCCTTTGAGCAGAGAATACTCTGCATAGTATGGCTCTGAAGGCCGATGCCATGACTGTGTTTTGGTGTATGTGTGGTGTTGGGATCGTTCAGGGGATTTCCCAGTTTGGGATAATGGGGTAGAGATCTCGCGCGATAGAGATCATTTTAGGGCATCTACGGAGTTTTCTACGCTCGGCGATTGGAATGGTCCGCCGATGATAACTGCGGGGATGTAAGAAATGATGTCCGAGTCTGGGATATGCTGGTAGAGAGGAGTTTCATCTTCAAGGTCAACCATCTGTTGTGTTGATTATGTCGCTCGATGTTGTGGTGTAGTAAGTGAGCGCATGGCTATCGGCCACGTGACAGTTGATCAGATAAGATCAGACCTCACAACGGGTACGACAAGGGATCGGAAAGAGAGGAGGATAACAACAACACAACACACTCTAGGTACTGGCGAATGATTCTGTCTACAGCGTCCATCTATTACTCTTCTTGATCCGATTGCGGGTCGTTCTCCATTCCATCACTCTTGGAGTGGATAACGCAAGAATGCTTATATAGTTATTTATGTGCATGGAACAATGCCATTTTCCCGTCGCTAAACTATCGTCTTTTGCCAACACCCCTTTTTCCCTGGTACATACTGGGTATCTCTAGTGCTTGGTACTCTTTGCCTTGATCCTCGCGGCCAACTTGGTCAAACTATCTTCCCCATCCACCTCCACCCTCTCCTTCCTCTTCTTGCCCCCTGCGCCGTCATCCTCGCCCTCCCCTCCCCGTTTCCGTTTCTTCCTGCCCTCCTCGAGCAGCGCTTTCATCCCCTTCGACCCTTTGAACCTCGGGTTCGTCGGATCGATAGCAAACTCGTGACTCTCATACAACTTCGCAAACCTCGGATCCTCTGTATCCATCTTGAAATCATCCTCCACAACCGCTGCGGCATCCTTTCCTTTCTTCCCTCGCTTCTTCTTCTTCGCTTTCTCCGCTTTGAGTACTTCGTTCATGTCGAAATGCCGTACTTTGGAGCCCTGGTCGTCGTCGACCATCAGGAGTTCGAGGTTGGCGCGCTCGGCCGCTGCTTCCTTGTCCGCTTTTTCGCGATCTTCGCGCTTCTTGGCTCTCTGGGACTTCTTCGATTTCGCTTCCATCGCCTTTTCCGTCTCGGGATCGGAGCCGAAGAAGGGGTCGTTCCATGGGTCATCGTCTTCGGCGCCGGCCGTTGCGGCATCGTCGTTGATGGCGGGCTCTTCGGCGTCGGGATCGCGGCCCTCTTGTATGGCCTTTTGCCGTTGCTTGCGCTTCTCTTTGCGTTCCTTTTGCTTGCGGACATACTTTTCGAGCGTGTTTTCATCGGGATCGTTTTCGAAGACGGACCCTTTTTGGCCGGTGGAAAGGCCGGACGTGAAAGTGACCTCCATCTCGCCGCTGGGCTTTTCGAAGTCGCGATCTCGTTTTGACGAGGACTTTGATTTCGGCTTCGACTGCGAGGACTTTCCAGACGGGCCCAACCCCAGTGCTGCGCGGAGACTTGCCGCTTTGTCGGCTTTCGTGGTCTCAGCCTCATCTTCGGATGAGTCTGATCCATTTCCCAGGTATGCCTGGAGCTCGTTCTCGTCAATCTCCTTTCGAGTGAACGCGCGCTTTTGCGCCTCCTTCCGCGTGGTATCGTCGGCGTCCCATGTCAGTTTGACTTTTGAGTGTGACAGGGCGCCCGTGACGAACTCGTTCGGTTTGTACGCCTTGGGAAGGTCTTCACACCGGTCGTGGGGCTCGGCGTCGAAATCCACGTCGTCCGGTATGAAGCGTAGATCGAAGAAGTTGGAGCTGGAAAGATATTCGCGACCGTCCAGGTTGTCGTATATGGACTTGGCAGCACCGGGCGAGGAGCATTCGATTACGGCGTAGTAGTAGCGCAGACGATCAAGCTGGTAGGAGCGCAATGCCTTGGAGTTGAAATCCTCGCCCTCTTCCTTGTCCAGATCCTCCTCCTCAGGCTCCTCCAGACCGGTGCCGTCCTTTTCCTTTGCATCGGACGAGCCGGCAAAAATCTCCCTCGGCGGGCCTTCGAGCTCTTCGCGCTGCAGTCGCTCCATGCCAAACTCGCTTGGGTATACGATGACGCTGCGTATCCTCCCGTCGGCCGGCAGGAAGGAATTCGCCACCGCCATGATATCCGAGGCGCGTATGTTGTCCCAGTCCATGTTCACCGCGGCGAGACGCGCCGTCACGTCTCCGGTCGGCACCTGGCTACCGTCCCCGGCAAGCTCTGCCTGGTTCTCCACCTCGTCTTCTGCCTCTTCCCCCTCGTCGTCCGAGCTTTCCTCGGACGACGAAGACAGGCCACCGTCGCGGATCGGGTCTATTCCACGTGACTGCGCCTTTGCCAGTTCTTTCCGCACCGCCCGGTCTCTGCGCCGCACCTTTTCTGTGTCCAGCTCCTCATCCTCCCCGCTGTCCTCGGCGTCGGAGCCGTACAGACGCCCCAGGTTCTCCTTCACCTCCTCTCCGGCAACGCGCCGTCCATATCGGTCCACCGGCGCCTTGTTCTGGAAATCCGGGTCGGTGCGCAGCCGTGAGAAGCGTGGATCGAGCTTCGTCGTCGCCCGTCTCTTCGAGGGCAGCCGGAATTTGGGGTCGGTCTCGAAGCTGGCGAAGCGGTTGTCCTCTATGCGCGACTTCTGCGGGGCCGGTGCAGCCGTCGGGCGTCTGGGGAGCGGCATTGCGACGATGGGGCTTCGCTGTCTGCTGAGGGACCTTCTTCGCCCTTCTGCGCCTGCGTTTTGGCGAGGATTTTCGGCGGCGTGCCAAGACGCTTATCGATAGCATGACTCGCGCATCGGCTAGCGCGAGCGCGTCTCGTGTGGGCTGGGAGCCGCAGAGGCATTGTACATGTTGTAGACGGCACGCTCTTTGACAATCACTCCCCAGGCTTCCCTAGGCTCTGCACTCTCGCACATCGTCGGTTGGCTTCAGATTGACCCAATGGCCTACTCAAACCTCTTCACGTAAGCTTCACGTCCGCCCGATGGAGCCACGCTGACCTTGCCACCCTCAGTCCTCGCAATCTCACCTTCTTCTCCATCCTGTCCCTCGCGGGCGGCTACATGGCTATGAAGACACGGACGGTGGCTGAAAAGCGGAGGGAGAGAGCCATCGGAGACTATAGTGTATCCGTCGATCGCTCGGGTAGGATCACCTCTGCATATATGCACCCATCTGCACTTCCGGCCATCCGTTGTTACCGTCCGTTGTTATTGCCGGCCGAAACCAGGCTGACCGTTTTTCCCACAGGTGGCGGTATCTGACCACGACCATTCGAAATGGCCATGGCGGCGGGCGCAACTGGCTGGCCTTGTTTCTGCATTGGGGGAGGTACTCCATCAAAGTCAGGGCTCCATAGCGAAATACTTGCTTTGCAACTCAACATCTCGTGCCCACGTTGTCCGGAGTCAAGTGCACAGGCTCACGGCTCACGGCTCACCATTAGCCGACCAGCTTCACACATGCCAGGCAGAGAGCGCGTCATCGTATCCATCTGCACCCTTCCAGTTCTGCAATGCCACGCACACAAGCCAAACGTGTGCGAATATCATGGCCCAAACGCGTCCAGATGAAGAGGGTTGGGGGACATGCGATGAAATGTCCTCGTACGTACCCTCTTCCGGACTTCGCTTACTCAGATGTTCAGCCAGCTCAGCCTTAATACCACAGCCCTGGAACGCGGATGCTATGAATACGCGTCTCAGCCCCAGCAGGCGATCCTGCACCCATCCATCTCACCTGCATCTTGCGTCGGGAGCTCGATCGTGGACGTGTAGGATTCGGCACGTCGTTTACGCTGCGCAGCTTGCTCATCGCACACAACGATGGGTTTTTGTAGGACCATTGGGTCGCAACTTCAGCTACCATACATATCCACTTGTGACGTCCCGGCACCGTCTGGCAGTCCAATCAGCTTGCTTTCTTCGCCTGGTTGCCGGAG
The DNA here is from genome assembly GCA_019202945.1 of Corynespora olivacea. Classification (NCBI taxonomy): domain Eukaryota; kingdom Fungi; phylum Ascomycota; class Dothideomycetes; order Pleosporales; family Corynesporascaceae; genus Corynespora; species Corynespora olivacea. The sequence continues at coordinate 37,486 of JAGQEM010000041.1, forward strand.
AAATTCGATCGAGACGTGGTTGTGGCTTGGCTCGAGCTGATGCCCACGGCGGTAGAGGGGATCTAGTTGACGCTTCGGACTTAGAGACCTATGGCGCAGCTGTGAGGAGGTCTGTTCTCTGGACGCAACCGTCAGCCTTCAAGTACTAGTCGGCGACCGTGTCGATCTTCCTTTGCCCAACAATTCTGCCACACGCCTCGAGCCATTTTGCTCATGCATCCTCTCCGCACACCTTTTCGATAACCCGTTCGGTCTCGGTGCCGGTAAACAACCATGGGGGAAAACTGGAAACATTTCGATGCTACCGACTTCAGCAACTGGAAGAGGAAGCAGGGCAGCGCATACAAAAGCCCACCTAGAGCAAATTTCTTGGCCGCCGCGAATCACATCCGAAATGTCCTCGAAGGAAAAAAGATCAACTGGGCCGCCATGGGTGGACTGGCCATGATGTGCTTGGGGTCCCGCCGCGAAATGCCAGACATCCACATGGTATACGATGATAGGGAGTTCTCGCGCGTAAAGGCGAAGCTAGAATCGGATCGGCGGTAAGAAAATAGGTGCTGCAGTGCGAATCGCATACTGACATGGGAAGGATACGGTTGCAGAAGAGCATGAACCCTCTCTTTCCGGCGAAGCTCCTCGTCTCGACCGGGCCGAAATTCAAAGATGCCGGCTGCACGGAAAATGTAGATGTTGAGGTGGATTTGGTTCCCCCAGGCAAGTCTTCCCATCTGCGGTTATCCAACACCTGGACTAATGATCGCCAGGGTCTTGTGGATCTCCTCCGAACGATGTGCTGCGAAACAGCCAAGTGATGTTGCGACTGAACCATGAGGGTCAAGGGATCAACTTCAGAGGCTTGAACATGCTCTATCTGGTGAAAACGACGCTACACTTTTGCAAGAACCCGGATATGATTTGGGACGGGAGGAAAGATCTTGTGTTTCTGTGCCGCAACTACGGGAAAGATCTTGGAGCCATCCGAAGCCAGCTGAACGTTCGCGAGGTGCAAGAGAAATTTTTGGGGACTGGACTCTTCTCGAGACTATCACCAGAGGACCAGCGCTTATGCTACAACGTCCTTCTTGGTAAGGATCCACCGCCGTCGATGTCTCTTACCCCAGCACCGTTGCAAGGCCAACAAAATGCTCCTTCGTCAAGATCACAAGCACGGCCACGGATTCCTCCTCACAAATCATCCCCCGCACTCAACGCTGCCATGCAACAACACTCGAACCTCCTTACTCCACCACTTCCGGGAAAAGTGAAGCCACGACCAGCAGGGCCGGCGAATCCTCCGCCTCCGCAGAACCGTACACCTCCGCAACATCAGGGTGCTCCCCGACCATCTAGCCCAGAGCGAGACGCCCGATCAAAACATCGCTTACCGAACAACGCACCCAATACTTCGAATGCCGGTCGGAATCTCAGTCCAGAGAAAAGCGCAAATACAAGGCCAAGATCCACGGATATGCGAGGGCCACAGCAACCCGCGACAAATCCATCGAATCCATCGTACCGAGCACAACCAGGGGGGGCTCAAAATGTTGCACATGTAGCACATCTTGTGAAGCCCCAGGTCATCCACAATGCGCCATCTCCAACGTCCGGCCAACCCAAGGCCATACGACCACACAAGTCTCTCCCAGCAATGGTGGTTGGTCAGCACGCAGGACCTGTTCCTGTTTTCGCTCATGGCCAAGCTGTTCCTCCAATGCCACAAGGTCCAGCAAACTCAGCACGTATATCGCCACCGCCTGCGCTGCTACCTGCGTTTGGATCGGCTTCGCCTCATAAACGGAGAGATTCGCCTCTAGACATTCCTCAAATTGCCCCAAACCAGGCCATGCCGAGAGAACCGGTAGCTCACGGCCATTCTTCATCAACAGCTCAGAAACATCCGCCGCATAACGCGCACTCGCATCCTCCACGAACTACTAGCAAACAAACTCCTTCGCTTGATGCACAACCAAGCGTAGCCACGGCAAAGGGGGGGCTTCGGCTTGTGGGACCAGACGGATTACATCCTCCACCATTACCACCCCGCCCCCAAGCAAGCAACGGTCAACCCAAAGCTGCGCTGCCTTCAGCGGACAAGCATCCTACTCCATCGACCAACTTCATCTTCGAACTCGATGCAAGTTCGCCTCAGGCGACCACCGTGCCCCCGAATGCCATCTCCAATGTTTTCGTCGCAGAGCTTCCGGCTGAAGCGGACGGTGCTGGTCTGATGAAAGACCAGACCGGCCACCTCGTTCATATGGTCGTTAGCCCACCGCTGCCCTCGAGCCATTCGCTACCCCACAAGAGGTATGAAGACTCGCCGGTAAGCCCGTCGCTGGACTATCGTCCTCCCCCTTCACAGACGCAACCTCAGCCGCAGCCTCAACTGCAACTACAATCACAACCACAACTACAAATACAGCCAGGGGATATGCCACCAAATCCGCGAACGCAATCGGACCCCCTCGCTTCCCTTCCATCCAGCCTCACAATCGGTGGGCAAGGTAAGCGTCGTTCGCCGAGCAACTCAGTGTCGCAGACGCCTCCAGGACAGCAAAAACCGCGTCTGTTCCCTCAGGCTTCATTGTCACCGGAGAGTAACAAGTACATGCCTAACCCAAACCGAGTATCGATGTATAAAGCGTACTCCGCTCCTGCCATACCGCTAAAGGAACCACTCACTGGCCCAGCTATCTCGCAACAGCCATCACCCCCGAATGCGAACATGCATGCCCCGCCATCTGTTCAACTCATTCCAGCTCTCACACATCGGCAGGCCCCCGTGCACCCGATTCTCATGCAACCCTCGCCGCCTTTACAACCACTTCCCATCCACTCTTCTTCTCCTTTACACGCTCCAGATCTTTCGCAGATCCCGGCTCCTGCCCATCGTGTTTCTCCTCCTCAACATTCTAACCCTCCGCTACCGAGACGTCCACAGCAAGAAGTCCCCACCCATGCTCCTCCACCCCCAGAGGTACTGAGGGCAGGACCGGAACTACAGCCATTGCAGAGGATTCCGATCCCCCGCCATCTTCTCCCTAATCCCCTAGGAGCGAACCCACCGACTCCACCGCCTACCATCGCCCTGATAGAGCAGGATTCTCATCAAGGACGCCACAAACACGTTGCCAAAGGAGACGCCGTCGGAGCAGGCGCTGGCGTCGTAGAAGCCGCCAGATACGCTGCGTACGCTCAACAGCAGCAGCAGCAGCAGCAGCCGCAAAACACGCAATACCATCAGCATCACCACAGCGATGACCTCCAATACCCCAAAAATACAGCGCCCCAATTTTATCCACAACCCTACCGGCGAGCCATGGAGATGTACGAACAACCGCACTTCGCACCCGGAGAGTTCATGCCCGCTCACCAACGCAACATTTCGTCCGACTCGCATACGTCGACTACATCACATGCCTCGGAGAAACTGGCTATGGAGTATCAGATGGATCTGCCGAGCTATGGGAGTGGGTATGGAAATGGGAATGGAAACAACGCGAGTCCGTATAGCGATGGTTATGGGAGTGATGATGTGGATAGGTATGTGGTCAAGAAACGGGATGCCGATGCGGAGACTGTTTACGATTTCACTTGATGCCGAGGCTGGACTGGGGCTGGGGCTGAGACGTACATCACGAGGGGAAGTGTGGTGTGGTGCGTGAGTGTCGGGGAATCGAGTCAAAAAAATCAAGGGAAGAGGGAGTAGGCGGGGGTGTTTACAAGGGGGATAGATTTCAATGCGATGTAATGATAATCCATCTGTATGAGTGTAATTCTAGATAGATGGTTGGATGTTAGAGCAATCTGTAATTACATCTTTCAAACCTACTTGAGTTTTGTCGGTCGGAGTACGCTTGGTGAGGCTTTTATGGTGTTGTATACGCTGCTCACATTCAATCGCTATCAGAGGAGAATAAGACGCGATGAACAGAAGCCACGGGCTCGAACCCTTCGAACACGATGAATAGCCTGTGGGACCGGATAAAATATGAATTGAAAAAAGTTCGCAAGGCTTGATAGTAACAAACACTCGCCACGCTTGAGCTCTCTGTCGTGAGGTAGGTGCGAAGTGTTTCTTTATTTCTCAACGCAGGTCGCTCGCTCTTACTCTTTCACTCCTACCAAGTGAATAGAACAAAGCACACATTCGTCCCTCACGTCGCCATTCTCCCCCTGTCACGTTGTGTTTCCGTTTTGTTTCGCTTTCTCCGACCTCCGATACATCTGGCCTTAAACCAATACCAGCACAGCCCGCTCACCCTCCCGTGCCACAGGCGCGCGCTTGTAACAATACACATCTCCGTATTTTACACCTCCCGTAATAACCATGTCTCTCCGTTACTTGCAAACCTCTATTCTATTCCCATATCGATTCCCTGCAGCTAGTAGTCGGGTCTAAAGTTGAGGCCCGAGCGGTTTACCCTATTTTACTTCAATGGAAGCACGGTGGGTACAGCGATAGCGAATCGAATCGAATCGCAACCCTTTGTCCCAGACGATAGGTAGGACGCAAGTATCGAGTCACTGACACTTCGAAGCCGCGAATTTTGGTCCGGCGAAACGAACAACTAGAAAACCAGCACTCACTTCGTTAGGCAGGGGTATTCGGGCATCGAGAACGTCTGCCCCTGGAGAACTCCTAGCAGCTTGATCCAGAGCCTGTCTGCAGTAGGTAGTCGTCTCGATCCCATATGCATACTATGTACGTTGCTTCCGACCAAAACCAGGCTGAATCATTGGCGATCGCAGTACCTGGAACCCCCATCGAGACGATGGGATGCCTTGATTGGATTATTGATTGATTGCTTTTCTCCGAAAGCTTTCCCCCATGTTGCGTCCGTCCTCGTGATGTCGTTTCATGTAGGTAACGTTGTATCAAGCTCCTCGTATCTCACCCGCGCATCCCCACCAACACATCGTCGTGTTCGTACTCGCCACTCCTTATGAGAATCACCCCACTGGGTCGCAATGTCGGGAAATGAATCACTCTAATGAAGCCAGGATGTCCGTTCATGTCAACCACGTGGTTAGTACTTCGGTGCTCCTGGCACTCATAGCCTCGGATATCGGAGCCATCTGTGCGACCTTCCCCCGTGATCCTGTGTATCTAGCGCTGCGCAGGAACGGGCGGATGTAGCCGCTGTCTACCAGGCCGTTGCATTGCTCCGCGAAACCGTTTCCCGCGTCGCATCAGACAAGCCGCAACAAACCACAAATTCGATTTTGTATCTAATACCCAACCCTGTAAGTCATAGGTACGTCTCGCGCGAGAAACGCATCAGCCAACTGAACAAGTCTTCCAGTAGAAAAGCCACCAACTCCGCTAAACACCCGTCGAGTCCGTGCTTGTACCCATCACACTAAGCTAGGTCTACGAAGCCTCGTACGTATTGTGAGCCCTGGCGGCTGGATCGATCAACGACTAGGCTAGATATCAAGATACAAAGAGATGCGGTAAGTCGGCGATGAACACTGCAGCGGGTCTCTGCTGAGACGCTAGCGTATTTTGCACAAATAGGGTATGACTGGGATAGCCTAGATACTTGGAGGCTCTTTTCACCGCGTCATCTACGGAGTTTTCTACGCTCGATCAGGCTACTGTAAGTTACCATGTGGATACTGTTCAGTATTGTACTACGTAGAGCAGTATCTAGAGCAGATCATGGATGTATACGTACTAGTGATGAATGATTAATAAAGATTTCTAATCAGCATGTCTTTATAAAGTGGAGATGCCAAGGGTTGGAAGCTACCTAACAAGATAGCTACTTATACGCTGATTTATCAACGCTATTTAGAGCTAATCAAACTTGTATAGATTATAGATTATAGCTTACGTGTGCAGATCTAATGGCTCTGGATGGTGGGAGGGGTAGCTCTTTATGTCTTACGCTGTTCACATGCTTGGTATGTGGATCTAAGTAGCTTCTTTCTAAACCATTGTCATAGCTGACCCCTATGTTTATGATGTTCAGACTGGGTATCTTAAGTTCACATTTTGCTCGGTCTGGATCCTCACAACCATATGTAACTAGGGAATACCTGTGGTTAGAAAAAGGGCTCCTTATTCGCTTTCACCTTTCCGCATCTCTACGTAGAGGGGAGATGCCGAATAGATGATATTGATTATTAATCTACGATCTATCTACACTACTGAACAGTACCCACATGGTAACTCACAGTAGCTAAATTGAGCGTAGAAAACTCCGTACCTGCGCCACGCGCCATGGGCCTTCGGTAGATGCCGCAGTGAACAGAGCCTGAATGGACGAACGACATGGATAACATTCCTTCAAGTATACACGCTTTGAGATGGTGGTATCATCACTTTAAGATAGACTTTCGCGTGTATTGATTATTCGAATTCGATTGCACAAGTACAGGCAGGGGTTGCTGTTGTGTCGGAACATCTGAGCCGTGCGCTCTGATTTGATGGCGCGTCGGTGTCGGAACTTTGTTCAATGCGAAGCTTGGAATTACCATGTCGACAAGGAATGCTGGTGCTTCGGAGCAACATCTGCTTACTACGCTTCCAATTTGAGATACGATGTTGACAAGGAACGTGGGCGTTGTGATGCAACAGCCCACTCCAGCATACGTTTGTTTGTGACGCGTTAGCTGGGCACAGACTATAGGGAACAATGGACGTGACTCGTGGGGCCGGTTTTGAAGGGGTTCTCGAACCCCGAGCAGTCGAAGCATAGTTCCGGTGATTTTAGAGAATTATTCGGGAATATCAGGCACGGTTGTGGCAGATCAGTTCTGTCCACCCACAAGGGTGAAAATGACTCGAGACGTGCTTGCCAAGTCTCAAAAAAAAAAAAAAAAGAGAGTCGGCTTTGCGGGCGGCTTCGTTGAGAGGTTGTTGTTACTGTTTTTTCCGACTTCTGAAATAATTTTCCGTACTGAGGGTGGCGCAGCGAGTGGGTGAGAGTGACTGAAGTGCAAGTGAATTCAGACACCTAAACTAGCATCCGGGGCCGACAAGTCCTGTCACACCTCCAAGTGCGATGTAGCTACAAGTTCCATTCACATTCTCCGTCCCATTCACGCTTTTTTTCAGGTGAATATCTTCGAAGGAGATATCAAAGCAGGGTTGTACTTTGCTGCAACCCACACTACCCGTTGTGGTCTTCTCATTCAGATACCCCGTGAAATTGACAAACGAGATATCGCTGACCAGCATCTTGCTCGTACCAGCAAAGCTCCCGTTGTTCCCGTTGTTCTGCGTAATGGAAGGCGGTGAATCGGCGCCCTGGATTCTGAAGTTACTGAATTTGATGTTTGTAACGTTTCCCCAGCCGCCGCCGCGTGGTTGTCCAGCGCTTTCGTAACCAGATTGCGGTACGGGAACTCCGATCCATGTCTTGATGTAGGCGGAGTTGTGCATGTCTTCGTTATATCGAACGATATCGACGTTGTCGACAATCACGCTCTCAACCGATGAATCTTCAAGATACTGTCCGAGCGAACCAATAGCAATACCATTGCCACCGTGACAGTACACATTCTTCACCGTAACATTGTACGACCTTGGCTTAATTGCAATACAATCATCACCACCCTGATACCACAGCCCATCCAACGAAACGTTTTTTGCATCCATAGTATCGAACCCATCAGTATTTTGGACCCAGTTGGATCCATACGGAGCCTTCGTCGCCGTCGCATTAACCTTGATGTTCTTGAATACTAAATTTGTACCGCCCATAATGTTCAGGGCCCAGAGTTGGGGATCCTTGATATGAAAGTTCGATACGCTAACGTCGGATACATTCCAAAAGACGAATGGCATCGGCCGCCCTTCTTTCGTGTCTCCGGCTTCGGTGTTGTACCACACGTCGCCATTTCCTTGGATGTGAATTTTGGAGGTCGTGTGGCCTTCAATATGAATCTTTTTGCCAGTGAAGATGAAGCCTGCGCGGTGATTTTGGAAGGGGATGAAGTAGGAGTTGTTACGCCAGTAAGACAGGTCGTCCGAGAACTATAAGATTATTGTCAGTTGAGCTCGATGTTATTATCTGTATCATTCTTTTACCGTCCATTGCCCCTGCCAATCGATTTCAACGTCATTGACTATCGGATTGAAGCGTTGCGCAATCCAGTACTCCTCATTCTTGGGGAAGACAATGCGACTACCATGCCCGCAATCTGAGAATGCTTCCAGGATGTTTGGTACATCATCTTTCCGACCACCTTGCGCATACACAGTGCATGTCTTTCGTCCGTGATCATAGCTCCTGTGTACCAGTGAAGTGGCAAGAACAGAAGGTAAGAGCAATGATAGACGAAGAACGCGAAGCATATTGAAGGCCTAAGGAAATTGTGGTATTGAAAATGAACAGGAAGAAGAAGCGACACGTTATACCCAGATACAATGAGTAAAAACGTCGCCCTGCAGACGTCAACGTCCATTGATTTATTCCGATTGCTGGATTCATTCGTTCCGGACGGGATAGCTGCGGGATCGACGTCTTTGTGTGGGGTAGCCGTTCATCCAGCCATTCACCAATGACTTACTGCGAGCGGTTCATCAGATTTGAGCCTGAACACCCCGCAAAAGCTTGGGGGAATAAAAACCCTTTCGGATGAAAAGACCCCGAAAGCGTAATTCTCATTTTAGCGTGCCTTGGCACGATGTCATCACGCGTACTTTTCCCTTCCTACTACAGCCTTTCAATCATCAAGCAACGCGTGATACTTGGATTTTCCAACGCGATGATACTCCAATCGGCTTTTTCGCGCGCAATTAAATTACAGCTACCGCGTTCTACAACTCGGCGGACCTTTCTCACCAGTGCCTCTGCACCTACGAACCAGAACCGCGTCTTCGACAATATTCGCCAACCCAACGACCTGCATACACTCACGCTTCTCTCTGCAACAAACAATCGGCCACTGATAACGTTATGGAGCGCTAGCTGGTGCTCTACTTGTCAAGCAATCAAGCCGCTAATAAAGGGGTTGATTGAAGATGAATGCGTCGGGGAGGAGGAGGGCGGACTAGCATATGCAGAGGTTGAGCTCGACAGTACATTGATTGGTGATCTCGGTGTGAAGTACATGGTAGGCATATTTTTAAATTATATGTCTCGATAAGGGACACTGGCTGATCTTCTATCCACTTAGATCACATCGATGCCTACACTACTCGCCTTTAGCAGACAAGAAGCCCAGTTCGATACTAAACTTATCAAGCCTGATCTCATGAAGAACCGGGAATACTTGAGAGAATGGCTGTTAAACGAGGCGAGAAGAGGGGGCCGAGCAGGTGGTGGCGGCGGGAGTCTTCTTGGGGGATTATTTGGTCGATGAGAACGACAATGTAAGATGCAGTGAATAGTTACGGGATAGGCATAGTATGTAGAGGAGATTGAAATAGCATTATCCTAAATTTACAACAACATTGAATACTAATAGTGGCGTTTAAAGAATTACTCTAGGAAATCTACATGTAACAATAGGAAATCCACATATCACAATAGGAAATCCACCTTCCAACCTGGATCCGCAATGCCATCAAGAAAATCGAGACCTCCGTCAAAAGTCGGCTTGTACGATATTATCCCTTGCTCGTCCAAGTCCATCATCTCACTATCCAAGCTGGTATCATCCCATTGATTTGCATCCTCAAAAGCTCTCAACTGCGCACCAGGCGGTCTGCCATCTTCGAATTCCCACTTTCCATTATCAAACCGTACATTGTTTGAATAATCGTAAGGGTACTCTTCAACAGGCAGTAATCCTAACACGTGATCTTCGTTCTCATATATGCTCTGAACTGTGCTCTGTAAATCTCCCGCTTGCCTTAGCGTGGTCGGGAACCGTCGATCGTCTGGCATATCATCGAGCGTTGTTTCTTGGATAAGTTTTCGACACACCAACCAAGCAAACAATGTTCTCCAATCCAAGGCTCCTCCGAGGGCAAAGCAAAGCAATCCCGCCAACTCTTCATAGTTTTGAGTTTCCATACGGGTGATTGAGGGCGTCAGACCCAGCGCCAGGATCCAGGCGTTCAACAGAGTGTTCCAGCCGCATGCCCAGCCCCCTTGAGCTTGCTCGGGAACTTTTATCGTGTACACAGCTTCGCAAAAATCGACGGCGGTACTCCCCGGTTCATTTCGATGAGTAGACCATTTCGATAAGCCAGTTAACCTCTTGATCTGTTCAAGAATTTCTCCTCGATATGGCTTGAGATGCTCTGGCTTACTATCAAGTAGATAAACGGAGAACTCTTTGCCATTTTCTCTTTTCTCTTCCTGTGTTACCGTAAGGACGGTGTGTACGTGTTTCCCGTTCTGAATTTGCAAAGGCAAGAGCCAGCATCTCCTAGGCCTGGAGATAACGAAGTTGACGCCATGCGATGCCAGTCCCATGCCGACAGGTGAAACAAGCGTAAAACCTCCACCAAAATCTACCCTATCATGGTTTAGGTACGGAGTAGCTTGGAACTGGTCAATGGCTCCAACGACTGATGCGACTCCCTCAATCACGGTATCGCCATCCAAAGGATCCTTTGCACGGGGCATCCCCGAAAGCTTCAAATGCCCATTACGTTTGAAAAGAGCGTCGTACTTCCCGTACGAGTCGTTCCAGAATCCACAGGCGTCGTCCTTGATTTGGGTATAGTAGCGCTTATCCTGCGATGAATCGTGTAATCCCATATCGGTTTGAAATTCTTGAATAATCGCGACGGGATCTTTATTCCAGTGACCTTTTTTAATTTTGAGAGTATTGAACTTATTCTTGTCATGGTTGGAATCATCGTCGTCCTCATCGTCGTCCTCGTCCTCGTCCTCCTCGTCATCGTCATCCTCGTCCTCGTCCTCCTCGTCATCGTCATCGTCTTCCTCCTCGTCATCCTCCTCGTCGTCCTCGTCGTCGTCCTCCTCGTCGCCATCATCGTCGTCCTCTTCGTTGTTACCATCTGTGTATCTGAACTTTCCGTTGCCGAAGTTGACGTTGTTGCTCTGTTCATAAGGAGCAACAGAGATGTTTGATGATTTCAAGTCGTTGTTATCAAACGAGGTAAGCGCCAACCTCCCTGCCAAAACAGTATCTTCCTTGATCTCGCCCCCATCCTGTCTTACCGTCATACGAAACCGCCGATTGGCCGGCACAGCATCTGCATTATTCTCTACAGTGACTCGATTGCAGAAGAACCATGCGACAAGAGTTCTCCAGTCCAAGACTCCAATAAGTGCTACCCGCAAGATAAGCGCAAACGAATCGAACTGGTCGTGGGTCAATTGGAAATCCAAATTGGGAGTCAATCCCATTGCGAGAATCCAGGCGTTTAGGATGGTATGGTAGCCACACCTCCATCCATCATCCTGTATGGCGACATCGACTATACGTGGATCTTTGACAAACTGTACATGTCCGTTGGTGCTATCGTTACGGTGGGTTGACCATCCGAGGTCCCGAGCTGCCTTCTTCACTCGCTGGTAAATACCCTTGTGGATGGCTTTGAAGTGCCCTGGTAGACTGTCGAGAAAGGAGGCGGTGAAAACCGTGTGTGGCTGCTTGCCGTGGCCTTTCTTTTCGCCTCTTTGCTCTTCCTGTATTACTGCTAGAAAGATGTGGGTCCTCCCATCACCACCCTGTTTGTGAACGGTTTTTTCATTTTTCCCCATCACTCTTTCCCCGTCAATCGCATCGTCGGCCTCGTCTCCTCCATGCAGTCCTTTCAGCGTACCTCGACCGAGGGTCACAGGCATAAGCCAGCATCGTCTCGGCCTGGATGCGAACATCGTGTCCGGGTGGACTGGGTCAAGACCCAGTCCCATCTGAATGTTCCAACCTAGTGCAAGGTTGAAACCACCTGCAAAAGTACCTCCCGGATCTGAAGATTTATAATGCCGCTCTTGGAGCTGATCAATCGCCTCAACAACTGACGCTATCCCAAGCAAGATAACATAATCGTTGACGTAATACCTCTTCTCTGGTAACTCAAAAGGTAAGAGAAACTTTTTCCTTTCCACAAAACGGTTGTATAACTTGAGTTGTTCGTGGAAAAATGCGCAAGGGTCCTTTTTAACTCGCCCCAGGTGGGATGATTCTTTGTCCGGATCGTTTAAACCTCTCTCTTGATGAAAACTTTCGTTAAATTCCGAAGCTACTTCGTACCACGTCTCTTCGATTTCATCTCCAGTGGAATTTAGATCGAGTTTTCCGAAGTGAGCAAGCAACGAAGCTTTGTGCTGTTCGTATGCTGTGCTCCATTTGTCGCTTTTGAACACAGAATTGTGCGGTTGACCTGACCCTTCAAACTGAATCCTAGTATCCTGCAAATCGATGTCGTTTGGATCCGGTTTCTCTCTCCAGAACTGTGCTTCGCTTTCGAAAGGTTGCCTAAGTGCATCTGTGAGAGCTCGCTCAGTCCAGATAGATTTGCTTCTTTCAAATTTTCTTGAGGATTTGATTGGTTGAGTTGGTTGAGCGAAGAGGTAACACTGGAGGAAAGCGGCGATGAACGAGGAGTCTACGGAACCACCACGGACATGTGAGATGACTATTCCGAGATCATTAAAAAATTGGCCATCTTTTGTCCAATCTTCAAAGAATTTGGGGTTAATCTTGAGACCCAAAGCCAGCGCCCATGCATTGAGTATGACATGGTAACTGCTCGTCCAATCCTCGCTTTGTACCGCACATGGAATCCACTCAGCATGCGATGGAACTCTAGCTTGATCTGATGAAGAGTATATGTATCGCCACCAATTGTTTTGCTGATAAAGTCGGACCGCTGCTTCAAACACTTCTCGACGCTGTGCTTCGGTTGACGTATACGGTCTCGAGTCCATGACAGAAATTGTTGGTTGTTTGCTCTCGTTGTATTGGATTATGAGAAGTACTGTGTGGTTCTCGACCTCGAATGGTACAATAAGGGGTCTACCAGGGCGGAGAACGGAGCCTAGGGTTGGTTTTTTCCCTTTCCAGTTTTTGAACCCTTCCCGGCCTAGTACACTAAGCCCTTTCAATACGCCCTCATTTATTGAGATTGGGAGCGTTACAGATGCAATGGCTTGCAAGATCTCGATTTCCTTTTGCCCATTTGAGTTTTTGAATCGTTCGATAAACCTTGTGTGTGCATCTACTGTCACACTTTCGAGTTCTTTTAACTTCTCATGGAAATATTTGCATGACATCTCTCGTGCCGCTTCCCATGCTGAGTTATCTATAGGGTCATCATTCGAGTCTCGTGCCGCTTTCCGTGTTGAGTTATCTATATGGTCATCATTCGAGTCTTGTGCCGCTTCCCGTGTTGAGTTATCTATAGGGTCATCATTCGAGTTGTTCTCAATCTTTTCGTTGCCCTCTAGATACCCCATGGTCGTGGCGAGTTCCGTCTTATCCAACTTCCAAATTCGATAACCCGATCTTGAGTACCTCTCTATTAGTTGTGGGACTTGTTCTCTTTGTTCTTTCGTCCATCCATCTGACGGGAAGGAGTCTTCCTGATGTACGTTTCCTTCCGTAAAATACGATGTAAACATGCCTTGAGTGTGTTGTATCCCTTCGTTTGCATGAAGTCTCTGAAGTTCATCAACGTCATTATCAAGTTCGCCTTCAGGCAAGACACTCCCGAATCTATTTCCAGGTTCGATATGGGCCTCGGCATCCAGAAGTTCGTCAGGATCATACGGGTTCTCGTTGTTCACGAATCCCATGCACACTAGGAAAGACCGGATGAGCTTCCAGTCAGCATGGCCTTGAAGAACAGCGTGAATAACTGCTCGGCATGCTGTAAAGGTTCCGTCTCTGGGCGAAAAATTGGGATTGATGCGTAGTCCTAACGCCAGCGTCCATGCAGACATGATGGTGTAATCTGCAGTCTGCCACCGTTCCGCAGCTTCTACTTCCGTGACCCATCTAGCCCAAAAGTCGAATTTGAATTCGTTGTTCAAGTATTCAAGTCGGTCCTCTCCAATTAATTTCTTTATTTTGTTGAAGATTTCGTTTCGTTGGGTACGGTTCAAGAGCCACGGCGCGGAGTCGAAAACTGTTATTGAGACATGCTTAGGTTCAGGAGCAAAAACAAGTACCAAGATATTGTGACCTTGAACTGTCCAAGGGAGCAACAATGGTTGTGTACCATAATGGGCAGCTTTCTTGGTAAACCCTAAGCTCTTCAGTGTCTCGAAAGTGATGACTCCGAAGCATTTTTGCGGTACTTGTTTGTGGTTGATAGCTTGAACGACGGCGGCAACACTATTGAAGATGGTTTTCGCACCAAGGTTCCTTCCCGCAGCCAATTTCTCTGGAACTGGATTCTTGTCTGTTAACTGCCTGATCGCAGTTGTGAAATAGTCGGAGGGGGAAATGCCGGGTTGAGACCCCACGTTTTGATCATCTCTGGCTGCGCCACCAGAATCTTGACCATTTGACTCTTCTCCCTCACCCGGGAAAGTCTCATCATGTTGCCTAGTCTCTCCAGTGAACACAATCGTCGTACCTTTTTCAAGGTACGCAGGTTGAATGTCATTGGTCTGTTCTTGCCATTCGCTCATGAATTTTCTCTCGGCATGTCTGAAAGCCCTCGCTTCTTTGGGCGTCGCTTGGAATTGGCGATCTTCCGGAACTTTCGCTGGGGCCTCGACCAATTTCCAGCATTTCAAGAAAGCAAGCACGAGTTTCCAGTCGAGCGCCAGGTAGTTTGCAAAGAGGTGGAATATAGTATCGACTTGCTGCTTGAAGTCCTCCTTACGATTGTCTTTCATTGCGAATGCTGGGTTCAGTGGTAGACCCAAAGCTAAAGCCCAGGCAGAAAGAATCATAACCCTAAAGCCGATCTCGAGATCGTCATGATAAGGGGCATCAACGACCCAAAGAGCGTGACTTGGAAATGCTTCCATGTTTGCGTCGAACTTGTCTAACCAACCGCAATCCTCTACGACTTCTCGTGCATGTCGGTAAACCTTCTGGCGATCTTTTGCCCCGTAATCGACTGTGGGATGTAGGATATGCATGGTGATGTTCCCGTTCTCCGAAAGCTGTATGACCGCGAGATATTCGTCTCGAATAGGTAAAAGAAGCGGTCGTCCGGGAAGGAACATGTTGTCATCAAGTGCCGTGGCGAAACCAGCCATGTTGAGCCTCTCAACGCCAAGGGGTAGGATGCGAGACATGTGCCTATTGATGGCTCTCAGAACGATCTCGACATAGAACGTCCGAATGTCTGGATTTTCCGAGCGATTCTTGTAAGCTCCTTCATTTCCTTTAATGTGTGCTCCGAGAGCATCAAGCCGCTTGCGAAGGTACCTAGGGTGTTGCGTCAGTAGGTAATTTACCTAAATTTTCGGGGAAATCAACATACTCGCACCAACCGAAACCATCTCTAAAAGAAATCTTACGATCAATAAGCTCCTCTTCTTTCTTCCCCCTCTTCCTCTCGGCGTCAGTCTTCGCCTTCGTCTCTCTCGCCTTCTGCCTTTTACTCGCTTCCTCCTCTTTAGCCTTCTGCTTTTTACTCGCCTCCTCATCTTTCGCCATCCTCCTTACCTCTTCTTCCGTTTTCTTCAATTTCTCTGCGTCTTCCTTCCGCGTCACCTTATCTTCCTCCTTTCTCTTCACCTCTTCTCGCCCAAATCTTTGATCTACTTCTTTCTGCTTCTGCGCCTCATACTCTTTCACTCTCTTATCGACCTCCCGCTTCAATTCCTCTGTTAACCTCTTCTCTAAATTCCGCATCAGCCTTGCCTCAATTCTCGCCTCAATCTCAGCTTCCGAGTGTCCGGCTGGCGACCCTAGATCAATTGGTACGCCCCCCGTTGTCCATCTCACAGACGTATTCCCCGATCCCTTAGCACGATCTCTTGCAATTATCTCATAAGCGCTAAGTGAAAAGGTACGTCCCTTCGGAAACAAGAGTTTACTAGCACCACCTTGCCAGAAGAACATGGGCTCAGATAGTAGTTCGATAGTACTGAAAGAAGGCAGCGGTCCAATGAAGAGCTCGTGCTCTCCATCTTGGTTACTATATGTAGCGCCGTTGATCGTGACGTGTGTCTTGTGTGGCACAACGATGAAGTATCGCAGGCCTGCACTGCCGGCTCCTTGGAAGGGTCGGAGGGATATACGGGCGATTTGCGATGTTCCACCACGTTCGCCACGGTTCCTGGTGTCGGTGCTGTATTGAGGTGCTCAGCGTTTGGACTCAGATAGCCGTTTCGGGACTAGGTACTTACACTTCAAAATCATGGTCTTCTGTCACAGCTAAAGGGTGCGGTATGCCATTAGAAGCCACCACAGCGGACTCCACGTCTTCATTCTCCTCCTCATTTCCACCGTCATCATTCCCGCTTCTCGTTCGTGCGAAAGCCCTCATAAAATTATGGTAGCTGAACGCCCCCAAATCTCTCTTAGTATCATTCTCGATTCGTTCAAAAAGTCTCCGAAAAGCCTCCGTACTCTCATTCTGCATGAAGACAGTGTCGGCTCGGCGCTGATTGTTCAGTTTTGACTGCCCAGGCAGAATCACCGGAGAGTGAATGGTCGCATTCTCCAGCAACTCTGTGCGAAGGTTATGAAGCTTTCTCCATGAATGATGAAAGAGGACTTGGGCGAAACCCTCCGCTGCGGTCAGGTCAAAGGTTCCAGTTTTAGGACTTGCGTGGATAGGGAGAATCCATTCGATCTCTTGCTTGTCTTCCTCCGCGATCTCACTTTCAGGTGGATTGTCAACGACTGCCTTATCAGTTTTCGGCTTTTTCGGAGCCTTTTTTTTGGTGGTATCCGTTGCTTTGCGTTTGGTCCCTTTTGGTGTCATTCTGGTGGCTGGTAGAACGTGAGTAACTTCTGTAATGTACCTTTATCTTGAGAAGAATGCGCAAATAAATCATGGAGAGGTGGGGTGGAGACACGTATAGTGGGATCCTCTGCTCACATAGAGCGCTTTGTTGCGATCCGTGACAATGAATTCGAAGCATCGCCGGAAACGGAATCGAGGGAGTGAACATGAAGAACAACACAGGCAAAAATTGCGAATAGTTCAAAGCACAAAGAAACTATGTATATTAGAGAAAGAAACCACATCGTGATCCGCAAACGTCGATGACGTGATATGACGGATATAACGATTCATGCCAATCTTTCATGCGAACTGTGGTACAGCGCTTCTTTCCTCCTCTTGCACGCCGACTCCTACTATGAGAAGCCTCGGTACACAGATTAAATACTCATAGAAGCTCTAGAGTAGTCTCCTCACGTGTATTGGTTGGATGCCTCGGGGGAGGAGGGCAGTCCGTCCAATCCGACCTCGACTCGGGGGCTCCGAGTGTCTTGGCAAGCACACTGGAATGCCACCAGTTGCACACCCCTTGGGTGACAGTATATCATCCATTCTCGTCCGGTCTATTATAAAGCGCGGCAAAATTAGGAATTCGGGGCCCGTTCCAAGTGTGTCGTGTGTCGTGGCCATGTGAACCCAAAGATGTCCGGGGACTGAAGCACGATGGCTCCGAGATGCCTCCCCTGGTATTGCAGTGGGGGCTGAGTATAGCCAGTGTATCCACAAGGGTGGGACCTCTCAATGAAAGCCTATCGTTGAAGAGTTGTCGGTTTTCTTGGTGCTGTTGTCTGTCATCCTCAACCTCTTTGCAGGCTTCCATATGTGTGCATGGAATTGAACGTCGTGGAGGCATTCATCTGATAGTTCTGACCTGGCAAACTGCCTCCTAATTGGTTCTCCAACCCAGAACCAACGTCTGACCTCATGGTCCGTATGATGTTTGCAGCATCCACACAAGAGGATGTGTTTGCGGTGTAGTGGCTCGCAGGTTCGGCGACATATTGCGGTTCGCCAGAGTACGGCCAAGGGTTGTTATTGAAAGATTGGTCGTACATCATGTACGGTGGGAACTCTTCATCTCTGATCTCAGGCGTGGGTGTCATCGGAGAGTTATAGAACGGCGAGCCTTGGTACCCGGGGGGTGTATCCATGCTCGACACGATAGAATTAGGGCTTGGAGGATCGTTGCTTGCGAGACGAACATTCGATCGGGGTACTGGAATAACGAGTGGTGACGCTGAAGGTAAGAGGCCGTTCAGCCTTGTGAGTGACGTGTGTGTGCTGGCCGGTGAATTGGTACATGATGGGCCATTGCAAGCGATTCTCCGTTCGAGCATCGCGTTGAGGGATGGTGCTGCTGAAATGTAGTCGTATGGTCTGTCATTTGCGCCGCCCATTGCTGCAACGATCTCGCTTTCTGATACTCCTTCGATTAATTAATACATAGATCTACCGCGGCAGGTTGATTGGTTAATCAATTACCTCGTTCATGTAGGATAGACCGCAGCTTCCGGTTCTCGTCGAGGACTCTGCGAGCTGCACTCTGGATCTCGGCGGAGGCTTCGATGCCCATTTGTTCGCAGCTACGCAGTTTGGCCTCTAGTTCATTGAGATACTCTTTCCTTCGTGCTCGCGATCTTCCTGGGTGAATGTTAGACCAGCCCTGCCTAGGGAGTAGAAGTCTCCGAGTAGGACTCACGCTGGTTGTCTCGAATCCGAGCAAGGTTCTGTGCTTTCTGAACTATCGGTCAGTCACTTCTCGCTGACGAGAGCGAAAGATCATACACTTGTCTTTGAATCACTCATGCTGAAGGGTGCTGGTGGACGAAGGTAAAAAGTGGGGTCAGGCTTGAGTAGTAAGAGCTGTGAAGGCTAGGAAACCAGACTGAGGGATGTTCAGTATGTTAAGCAATGCCAGCTATCAATTCCCAGGAGGATGGAGCTTGTTGATATAGCACCGATGGTGCGGTCATAGTTGACAGATATCTAAACCGGGTCAATCGCGAAGGATGTAGCGACCAGGCGGGGCGCCACAGACATGTGCAACTTGCAGGGGGATTCTGAAGGCTGTGAAGGCGTACAGAGTGTGCCTCACTCCTTGTCTGAGCAACCCCCGTCCCAGCGGACGCGGGAGGCTCGTGCATCGAGCATGGTGGGTAGACAGTTTCTTCTAGTGTTGGCGTTGTGACTCTGACAAATCTTGTATTGACGTGTTTTGAAAATTAGCGTCAAAGTTAGACGCGGTCACGTGCAACCCCCCAGATCGAACGTGTCGACGGCGTTTCAGCGGAGATTTGCTGCAAGACTCAACACCAAGGCAAGCCATCGGGGCTGCGCCGCGAAACACAAACGCCGTCTTGACTTCTGCTGTGCCTCTTTCACTTTCTGGAACCAAATATCTGTTCACAAGCCCTTGCAAATGTCATCTACGTCCACGCGATCGCGCCTTTATCAATAATCACTATTACTTTCACCGTCACCAACACCATGGCCATCTTTAACCGGTCCGCCACACGAGCTGAATTCGACCCTACACATCGGTTCACAACTTCATGGATCCTCCCTCCGTCTGTCCTTTTCTTCATACGTGCGGCGCTGTCGATATATGCCTTCACGACGCTTTTCTTTATTCTGGCGTGGCATGGAACCCATCACGACCTTCTCGAAGCCAGACATTCGTTCTCCTACTTCACCGTCTTGACATATTGGGGGCTGGCCTTCTACTATGGTGTCGCGGCCTTACATACCTGTATTTATTGGCGCACCGGCACGCCTCTGCTTGCGCGATGGCCAAAAGCT
The DNA here is from genome assembly GCA_019202945.1 of Corynespora olivacea. Classification (NCBI taxonomy): domain Eukaryota; kingdom Fungi; phylum Ascomycota; class Dothideomycetes; order Pleosporales; family Corynesporascaceae; genus Corynespora; species Corynespora olivacea. Next base: position 57,083 of record JAGQEM010000041.1, read on the forward strand.
CTCCAGGTCGCGCATAGCATGTTTTACTCCACCATTGTCATCTATCCCTTCATTGTGACCGGTAGGTATTCTGGTTCCTCGATCGCATGGCTGTACTGACTGCGTTAGCGGTCTTCTGGGCTCTCCTTGCGCCCGAGAATGGCTTCCCGTCCATTTTCGCAACTTGGTCCAACACCTCACAGCACGCAATGAACTCGGCGTACGCGCTCTTCGAAATTCTTTTCCCACGAACCGAACCGTTGCCGTTCATCCATCTCATACCCGTTATCCTCGTTCTGGCAATGTACCTAGGCCTGGCATATGTCACGCATGCAACGGAAGGCTTCTATACCTACGACTTCCTTGACCTGCAGGCGAACTCCCCAGGCAAAGTTGCGGCATACATCGTCGGGATTCTGGCAGCAGCGATAATAATCTTCCTCATTGTGAGGTACTTTATAATGTTCCGCGTATGGGTGACCGAGAAAAAGATGGGCAAGATGGGTAAATTTTCAGCCCGTCGCCCTGGAATAGTACGGATGGACGAGGAAGAGGGCAAGTACCCGATGTACACTGTGACCGCAAGGTAGTGTATCCTGTATTGTCCTATTCTGTTACCGCTGTACTCTCATGTTTTGGATACCTGCGTTATTAATGGCGCGCTAATCTTACGTATTTTCTGTTTTTTTTCACCCACGTTTTCTATGGTTGCTTGTCCCTTTTCCTGCTTGCATACGGGCAAGCCTCTGATATCTGATCGTTCGAAACGACGCAATTTCCCCAAGTCTCCTGCCCAGGGGCCGTACAGCGTGTCGAGCATTCCGTATCGATTTGAAATTGAGGATAGCAATTTTACTTGGGTGTTGTTGGCCAGGTAGGAGTTCCTCGAGGTTTCCAATCACGAGCGTTGGGATTGTGGTTAGTGTGCAGGTGCAACGGTAAGCAAAAAAAGCAAGCACATGTTGCACCAAGCTCGACCATTTCACAAGGATCAAACAACCGCGCACAGACACACACAAAACTCCCATGTGGGTGATTCGATCTCGTAACGGTATGAATTCCGCGTCTCTTCCGCCCAAGTATAACTCATTACCACATCGCGGCCGTCGGCTGAGAGGCACCAGGTTGCGTGCTTGTGATGCTCTATTCCATTGGGCCTCTGGTGGCTCTCGTCAAGCCAACTACTTGGTCGATGAATTCGAACCAACACAAGCAGCACACGGTGCGTACAGAAGTCTAGTCACGGTATCTATCTTTGTCCATGGGCTGTCGTCTTCTGGGTTAAAGGTAGACTCGCAGCGTAATACTTCCTCCGTAAGTTTAGCTGAAGCTCTCTCGATGCCCAAAATCTGCGAAACGCTAACCCTACGAAGATGAGAACCATGCACCAGGCGAGGAGGAAAAGATAGAATCTGTGCGTTACGCACTGCGCCGGATTCCGACTTGCGCGATTTTTGTACAAAGCGGAATGTCTTTATCAAGTGAACACCTTGATTCAGATACGATAGCCGAGTGCAGAGTTTTACAATCGGTCGAATCCTCCTTTCGCGCGTATAGGAGCTTATCATGATGCCTTTGCAGCTGCCACGGCAACCTTATTTCTGGATAAGGTAAAAGAAAGCAACGTAACGGGCGTGCATGAAAGAAGGCAGTGCAAGAGGCAGCGCTGGTGGATATTTTCACAGTGCCTTTGGTATGCAGCTGTGAATTTGTACTGCTCTTTACTCATTTATCTATCATTGACTTCGTATATGAGAAGCGATTTTACGAGGAATGTAAACAACATGAACACACACATGCAAAAGTTTACATCTTGGAACTCAATACGTCGCTGTTCTGTGAAGATTTCCGTCAGACTACCACGTTACCATAACATCCGAAGAGAGCTTTGTACCCCCCCCCCCCTGCCCCCCTTGGATGACAACTGCATGCGTCCATCACCGACCCCGAACGCTTGAAAGAATTGGCTCCAAACAGCATCTTTTCCGCCGTCAGTCGACAATCGACAATCCGTCATCCTCCCGTGAGCCTATCTTGGTACGATCCATCATTCTGAAGCATTCAAGGATCAACACCTCCCCGCAAATATTTTAAGTTTGGACATCGAGTATCCACACTCTGTACCTACCCCTTGCAGCGAGCGGTCTGTTGGTGTCGGGTGATGAAGCTTCTCCTAAGGTGTATTGTGTGTGCCTGCTTACAGCGTCTATCTCGACTTACCAGGTAACGTCGTTATTGTTTCAGTGTCTCAACGTCGTGGAACGCCGTTGAGAAAAAGGAACGAAACGTAGATAGAGGCGTGGAAGTAGTACCCGCTTTCCCATGTACAACTTCTGTAGGATCCTAATGCTGGTCTCTTTTACCTGGATACTTTCCTTTCGTCCTTCCTTTTCTGGTTAGCTGCAAATCCTATAAACCTTCTCGTCTCCAGTTTCCAGTACATGTGTTCACAAGGAAATGCGACCGGCTTCCTTCCCTCAGGATCCCTACAAGAATGATCCTCCCCACAGCGATCCTCCAGCATCCATGCTTTTGGAATCATGTGGAACGATTAGTAGAGCTCGGAATTTGCTGACCTGGATCTAGCATCTTATCTATTACGCCCTTGGGATTCTCGGAATCACCGATGTTCCACAGGTACTATAGCGGCAAAGCCCTCGTGCGGAGGGTTTCCAGCCGGCCATGTGGAAATTGTCGATCAACCGCACGGTCCGCACACGCGCATATCTGTTACCCGATACATCAAGGCATGGAGATGACCGGCACACCATTTTCGTGCTGAAAAGGATTTGAAAAAGTGGGCGTGGGGGTTTGGTTGCAGAATGGAGTCGTGGTGGGTGGATTGATTGGCTCAACGATACATACGGCGTTGTTTGAAGGCTGTCATGTACGTAGTATGCGCGTTGGAAATGGATGGCTGATGACGTTTTTTAAGGCAAACGAATGAGGCTGTCGAACGTGCGATGCGCGCGCATACGTGTGTGATAGACGGACCGTCGTTCGGTTTCAGGAACAGCGAAAACAGGGGGTTCAAATATATCTCTCTGCATATGCTCAGCTACTAAACTTAAAAAGCTGTACTGCACTATGTCATAGTTATCTATGAGCTATGATCCGGAGTGTTCAGTTGTAGTTTCTTCCACACATGGTTCTTATCGATAAGAATATATAAATATAGCCGAGGTAGTGATTAGTACATCAATATTGGCACCTTTCACAAGCACACAGTGACAGACAGTAACAATTCGCTAATACTCTACACATAAACTTTCCACAACGCCAAAATGATAGAAACGATCTACATAATACGACATGCTGTACGTCTCACTACGCGAATCACCCATCAGACCCCCATTTGCATCCTTCATCCAGCCTCTCTTCCGTCAACGTTCCAGCCATGCAACACCCATGCTATTGTGACACCCGTTTTGCCTCCCCCCCACCTCCCCCCTCCTTTTCCCCATTCTCTCGGGTCTTCCCTGAAACCATCTGACACTAACGCCCCAGTTTCGCACCAACTGGGCAGTCAACCCGCAGACCGGCGAATACACATCGTCAACACGGACACCAACTGGTATCCCGACCGATCCACCACTTGCGGCAAAGGGGGTTGAGCAAGCCAAAGAGCTCGCCACACATTTATGTCAACTTAATCCACCAATTGATAGAGTGTATTCGAGTCCTTTCTATCGGTGTCTCCAGACGTTGAAGCCGACCACGGAAAATTTGTTTAGGGAAGGGAAGGCGGGTGGGAAAGTCAGGGTCGACAGTGGTATTGGGTATGTATCATGCTTAAGATATGACTTTGAATTTTCGCTTTAAAAAGACAGATTGATGATTCGGTTGGAGCTATTTCTCGAAAGGTATTCGAGGGTTATAGGGAACTTCGCTAACCTCATATAGTGAATTCTTCGGACGAGCCTCCTTCACGCATCCAGAACCCCCTTCTCTCACCCTATTAGCTCCTCATTTTGATAATCTGGATCATGGGTACAAGTCCCTCTATGCCCCAGCCCCCAAAGGCGAGCTAATTGTTGAGCTACACGAGCGCGCCAACCGCGCAATCACCCGTATCATCGATGACCTCGACAACGATCCTGAGCAACCAAAAGCCATACTAATCTGCACGCATGCTGCGACTATGATCGCGCTTGGTCGGGTGCTGACAGGGAGCATGCCTAAGGATCCTGATGAAGATGACTTTCAATGCTACACGGCTTCGTTGTCAAAGTTTGTAAGGAAGAGTGGCGAGACAAGGAAGGGGGTTGTGGGAAGTTGGGAGTGTGCTTTGAACTCGGAAACGGGATATTTGTCAGGGGGTGCAGAGAGGGGCTGGTGAGTTACCCATATTCATTGCTTTTTTAGCCTGTATGCATCTCCTGGGGGGGTTCCTCCAGGGTAGAGCATAGAGTCGGTGAGCCTGTTGTAGCGCTCAGCAGATGATCGCTTCCCGAGGAAATTGCTACAATGTCGTACACTGATTCATGAGGCGAGACGCAAGCTCCTTAACCGAACTCTGTTTTCGTTAGAGAGAACTACATCACTGACGTACATCCACCGTAGGAAGTTCAATGGGGAGGAGAGCTTTGTCGCATTTCCCGATAACCCGGTCGAGGATAAGGAGTCGTCAAAGTTATGAGAGGTCAAAGGTTTTGGGACTCTTTCATGAACACATTATGCCATGTGCGGTAAGTATAGGCTCAGCGTTTATGGAGATACTGATCATAAGTGGGCAATTTCGCCACTTTTATCTCATATCAGCCCGGTTCATTCCTTGTTGTCTGTCCTGCCTACGCAGATGATACCAATGAGTGTGTGATCCTGTGATAACCGCATGTGCATCTTTTTCTCTACCTACTACATAGAGAAGGGAGGAGCGATGTTAAACTCACTTCCAATGTATAGAAAGCCTGCTATAACAGCGGCAGCTTCATTGGCGGGTGTCGACTGCATTATGCCATTGAGGTCTAGGAAAGTACGCATCGATTGAGCGGATTTGATCAGCAAGGCAAAGCGTTCGACGGGTTTCCAATAGCTACTGATGATAGAGCCAGCAATGTATCCGGGACGAATTACCATGACCTGAAAAGAGTAAGAGAATTTTTTAGTGTATAGCATACGCTCGTAAACCCATTCAGCCTTGCAATAGCCCATAGGCAAGATAGCCGCCATGGACCCTCGACCATCCGGTACCCACAGCAGGCTTGCTTTGCTAACTGTACCAATTAGTACATTGGTCATTTCTTGAGGAAAATGCTCTATATTCCTTTTCATGGGCTGAATCCATGAGGTTGCACATTGTCTGAAACTGCGACTCAGAGGCGGCGAGTATACGTGTGCCACTGTCGTATTGTGCATTATGTGAGTGCCATGCTGTGATAGCCAAGTATATTCAGATGCTGCAAGCCCAGAAGGGCGAGATGTATCGGCCTGTGTAATGCGTAGCTTGGATCGGACGTTCGGCGAGAGTTAGATGCCGCGTTTAAATGAGGCGACCAGTGGACGTTCCTTGGATGACGCGTTGCTGTGTATACTACCTGGTCTTCTATACGAAGGTGGCTGCTACCATACATGAGACTAAATTGCCAACAATGATGACAACGGCATTATCCTGATCGGGCGTTAGCGACTTTCTCTCGGCTGGAGGTGTTGCCACTGTTGAAGTCCATCCAATCGTATACCCAGACGCAGATCTTTTCGCGTTGACCTCCCGTGTTACGACATCACGGCTTTCTGCCCCTCCCTGCTGCTCAGAAAACGACTCGGGTACGGGTAGACACACAAGAGGCGAGCTATTGGCGAGTGCGACGATAATTGGCTGGAAGTTATTCTCGGCAAGATGGCCTTCAGTCCAATCAACGTGGTGTTCAGTGGAGACAACGACATGGTTGCGACCGTCATCGAACAACCATCAACCCTGGAGTGGACCGAAAACTAGGATAGATAATGGCATGCATTCTTCATGAATGTATACTTCTTGCCGAGGGTATCGGCGCGCTGCGATCACTATGGATGACAAAAGATCTGTAAATGTATACTTGTCACTGATGCGAAGTGGGATATGGAATAGAACAAGCTCATCCCAAGTATCTTGCGCAATGTTCTATCTAGAATTTTATATATGTAATCAAGGAGCTCTCGCATATGGCCTGCCAACATGACGTTGAAGGGGTAGTCCCTGCATAGCCTTGCCATGAGTCCGCGTGCCTAGGGCGAGTCAAAGAGGACATGAATTCCATCTGTCACACCATAAAGGAGACCCAAAAGCGGTTTACTAGCGTGGTAAGTTGACTTTGAAGCTACAGCCCAGTCGGGGTATGCTTCTGGGAGCTCTGCTAGAATCGTCTCACTGGACGGCACCACAACACAGTAATAGGGTGCACATCTGGTAATCCTGTCTCATCAACAAGGAAGATGTAAGCCCACTACACAGATCAGTCGCTCTGAGAGAGATATAGTGCCCGCCTAAGGCTCTCACCTGCCGCGGCGGTATCAAAAGAGCAACACACAGGCGATTTATAGCTGCAATGATGGTGCGATCTATTTTTTCGAGATGAGAGTCGCAGATTTTCTTATCAGTTCTCAACTCCACGTCTCTAAAGTACTTTTAGTAGTTTAGCAGCGGATAACTAGAAGCTAATGTCTTCATACGCTGACAATCTTCCTATCCCTGAGGAGAAATTGCTGGTACCTGGGGAACTTACGTTTAGCTGGCTGTCACGAGAATGACTGATTGGTTGCGGTCGCCAGATCCTCGTCTGTATCATGTCCCCATGTACTGGACACGAGGCCGACAATTTGGCGAGCACCCGTAGCTTGGGGTAACTGTGCTTGGTCTACAGTGTAATTAAACATGGGGTTAGCTTCGCATGTCAATGCCGATATCCATACCGGCGACAGTAGCCACTAGCTTCCTACCGTCTTCGGTGATTTCCGGTTGCTTAGGGGTAGAAGTGTTGTATTGTGGGTTTTCTTCTTCTTCTTGCTGCCGCTAGTCGAAGTGATAGGGACCATATTCTCAGTACGCAAGGTCAGAGGAACGCTATGTCGTGTAGCGCAAAAACAGTCACCCCGATGGAATTCCTTCAACAGAGCTCTGTGGCAATACCTGAGGCCGATAGGACGCGTTAGTAAAGTCCAAACTCAAAGGCAGGGAGACGGTTCATTAGATCCATAACGGAATCCTGTGGAGGATGGAGAAGTGTGTCGATGACATGTATGTACCCATTTTTCGCACTGATGCTCTCCATTTCAACGCGGGTTTGACCATCGAGAACCAGTCCATTTGGCTGCAGTCCAAGTTTGAGCCGCTGTGGCCCGTTGAGGTGGTGACGGGAAAGGAAGGTGGGCAGCGAGGGCATGCATATCAGTTCCTCCGACGTTATTGGCCACGGAACGATGTGATAGCGGAGTATATTCTTGATTTGGTGAGGCTCATTCTTATTACGAAGATCACGTACACGATCAAATGCGTCATTGGTGGGAACGAATAGCGTCAGCCTTTGGTAGATATTCTGGAGAATTTCTTGAATCGTGGGATAATTCTCTACGAGATTGTACCAGTTTGAATAACGCGGGATACTGCTAATGATTTTTTGGGTGACAAATGGGGAGAACGGCGTTTGGTATCAAAGCTATTCAAGAGTCACTACTAGACTAAAGGCAGTAAAAGGTACGAGATGAAGGACTATCATGGCAGCTAAGGGTAGTGTTCGGGCAATTCCATTCTATTTGTAGTTCGATGCAGAAGAGGCTGTATGGTTGGTCGTCCTATCCAATGGAACAGCCTATCTTCTTTCCCCGGGTATGCCAAGACGCGTAACGGCACTTGTTTGGATGGCTGAGCTAGTGTATGAGCGGCCAGTATTACCATATACGGCCGCAGATGTCCCTTCATTATATTTGGGACACTGTAAATCGTAGTTAAAATCGAAATCCTCACATATATTCAACAGCTAGTCTTTGCCATGGAAATATTTGTGAGCAATCAGGCATGAAGACTTGCTACATGTACGGCTGCCTTCTTAGTCATATGGGGACTCAATTTCTGGATTTTGGACACAGTCATGAATCATGTTATGCTTGTACAATTCTTCTCATGGATGCCCTGGTTGTGAGTACGCCGCTTCGGATCAAGTTCGAGACATCTCACTGACACGATTTCTACGCAATGTAGCCCTTTCATGTACTATGAATCAAGTTTTATCTTTGGTCTTCGTAAGACAGAACTCCATATCCACGGGGAGACTTGGGACTGGCCGAATATAGTTGCCCACCGAGATCCGTTTTCGGTTGAAATTCCATCGTACAACACTATTTCGCAGACCGCCACTCGCATTGGCACATTGTAATTTTTTAGAATTTTTGTCTTATGTTTCTCACAAGCATTTTTCTCCATATCTGAGTTTCCCAACGGCAGTCCCAAATAGCAAAGATTTGGACTACGTCGCAAGTACTGTACGCTATCTCCTTGTTCTCTACTTTTTTCTATAATGAAATGGCGTCCATCTATTATTTTTGCAGTCCACGCTTGAGTTCCTTGTCCTATATCTCAATTTGCACTTTTTGTTATGTTGGGACAGGAGTGTGCTTGTGGGGGAGCCTGGTTGTAAAACGCTGGAAATGGGCACGGTCATGGCGTGGCATAACGTGGCAATTGCCCTTTCGCAATTTGTAGCTGATTATATATACGCTATCCTCTTCGGAATTTTCAAGAGTTGGAGTCTTGACTGTAGTACAGCATGGGTAATTTGGCTGGGTTGTACCGGCACTGACTGCAGCATGGCAGTTGGTGAAATTGCAGCGGACGATTAAGAAGCAAAGTATGGCATTATTATGACATCAAACCAATTTCGGAACTCCATTTGAAGGAGTATCGAACTTCATAATACAGATATACATAAGCAACTCTGTTAGAATAACATCCCCGATTGTACAAGGGAGATAAACCACTACGATGAAAACACTCATCATTGGTCAGTTGTAATACGCGCTAGAAAAGATTCAAAGATTCCAACATTTTGCATTCCTATCAACGGAGTTCGCTGACAAAGACGTCGGTGTCAGAAAACCTGTCATTTTTTTACGCTAATGACTACCAAGCCAACACATTACCATCACGCCATCTGAGCATTGTCAGCTGGTACATAATGACTCCCCAGAAAATGATTTTTTTCTCTGTGAACATCTGTAGCTCAAAACTCCAACGTGTTGTTCGCCACACACACGGCGTATATACTAAACTTTGCCAATACCCACAGCACTGATCACAATATGAACCTGCCGTCCACCCCTTCATCGCCATATTCAACCCAAACCGGTATATGGAAGAGATGAATGGTGGGATCAAGACTGGACTAAAGTCGGATAGCACGACTACGAAAAATAAATTCCAAAACACCATTCTATACCAAGGTTCCCGACAACGACATGAACAGCACAGAGCAAGATTTCTCAAACACCGATGACGGTCTTCGATAGAGATCCTGATGGCAAAAGTTTCCCTACACAGGCATTATTGATAGCATTCTATTACTCTCACTCTTGGCCCTCGTATCCATACATGATACAGCATACGCATCACTACGCTGTGATGCCAAAATCCACAAACTGCGGCAACACAAGCACGTTGGTCAAACAAGCTGGTTATCTATTTGACCCTCTCGGCTACGGTAACAATCTGTCTCATGACAACAAATATAGGATATACTGTGCAGGTTTTCGAAGACTGAATCATGAGGGTTAAGATTCATGATCTAAACTAATCTTATGAGCTCGTATAGGAGCAATTACTAATTAGGAATACTCAGGAAGTTTTCAAGGACAGCTCGAGTCGGTTCACAGAGAATTACGACAACACATAGGCACAGAGGGTGGATAGGAATCGTGGAGGATAAGCACTAAGAAGATTGAGATCTAAAAGGAAGCTCGGTAATCACGTAATGTGATAACAGGGTCACGTGACAAGGAGCGAGCTCATCATGTGGTGCGTAATTATCATGCGCTCTGGAGGGCGGTATCTCGTAACATTCTAGAGCGCTCTGTCTGATTCGTCGTGAAAAAGCAGAATTTAATAATAAGATTTGATCTGATCTGTTCTTTGTTTTGTTCTTCCTGCTATTCAAATTTAATTTGTGATAGTGCAAAGACTCACTTACAGTAAGAGCTTTATCGGTTACGGGGAGTGGCCTTCGCACCCGCGGGCTGGGGATTTAGATACAACTGCTTGTTCTTGCAGTAAACAAGCATGCGGAGAGCTTACTGCTTGGTTACGAGCGTTAAAAAGTATAGTTAGATAACCCAAGACTGTCTACATGCATGAAATAGAGGCTTTCCCCTATGAATGATGTATCATGACTTTTCCCGCTTCAATAAGCATTCCGATGCTGGAGACCCCTGATAAAAAGGTGATTGAACTACGTTTTCCTCCATCATGTGGCTCAATATCCCTCCAGCTCAGAACTTTGGCATTGTTATAGTCGGGAACTGAAGATGATCTAATTGAGGACCCTTACCTTGACACCCAAGTACCAGCATCAGTTGTCAGCTGAGTTTCCACGCCTAATCTTTTCTATCTCATCGGCATAGCTCCCTTTGCTTGTTAATACCTGAGCAGACCTACAAGCAATGAACAGGACTTAACATACCTGCAGCTATCCATCTTGTACCTATTAACCTTAACAAATCCAGTAAAGGCTGTATATTCAGTCCAGTATCGGCTTGTTCAGGCTGCTTTAAAAACTGAAGATATACCACCGCCGTTTTGTATAAACAATGCGGTATAAAGACGGGGACGGTATCAACTGCCACAAGTGATGGATCAGAGACTATAAGCTTAGCCGCGTGTGTTACCTCCTCCACTAGAGTCTGTAATGTATCCAGCGCGAATTCACTGCATCCTCCGATGCAGGGCTGCACAATCTGGGTCGCGAACTCCAAGATCTCCAATTTAGCGCTGTTTTTATAGTTAGGCAGTGACAAAAATGAAACAATCTTGGAGGAGCCACTTACCTTCGGCTGATCGAGATGGCGCTAGCAAACAAAGACTTCTGCACAGAATTGCCTTCACTTTGTTCCGTTACAAATGACATCATGGTTTCCAAGATCTGTAAACCCTCGAAAGTCTTGGATGTTTCATCTGATGTTTCTCCATGGACGTGGGCGAGTACTTGCGCAAGTAATCGCGACGACTGCACCAATGTCGTCAAAAGGTCAGGTTGAGTAAGAGTTGAGCGGTCTATTGCTTCCTTATATACACATCAACAAGGTTTACGGAATAGCAGCATGGAGGAACTTACACTAATACTTCCAACTTTCTCGGAGAATGGTTCCATGATATGACTCGGCCCTTTGGCTCTCTCGAGTGTGGTGTATCTACAACAGTATCTATATCAGTTTTAACTTCTTCTAGCATAGGAAACGAGTGGTAGACTGACCTATCGACAGCAATTATACCACTCCAAGTCCTTTGTGCCTCCTCTGCTCGCTCCCGCGACCCATGAAGCTTGATCAACTGTTCAACTGAGGCGGCGTTGATACCGATGTCTACTGCCGCCCGGATATTAGCCCCCGAAGAAATGTAGGCCGGGGGGTACAACCCATGGCCAATCTCAAAGATGGTCATCAGCAATCGACCCTGTAACAGCTCAATGGAGTTGATGCCAACAGCCTCTAGCGTGCCCGAGAGGCGCTTCAACAGCAAATGCAGTGACCGTGTCAGAGATGTAAGCTCTCCGTTTACCGGCTTGTTACATACGAGGTATATGGTTAAGGTTAGGAGACAGAAGTCCGTTGGCTCCGATGCAACCCGTGCAGGTAGTAGCCGATTGAAATACGATGTTTAGGATACCACAGGGAGCCATGGGTGGACTGTACGGAAATAAGCGGCAGCCCAGTCTAGAACATATCGTCCATCGCCAACGATGGCCACTATCTGTTTTTGAAGAGTGTCTCTGATGTTCGGGCACGAAAGCTCTTGCAACTCCGGCACATGCAACGGACGAGTTTGCTGTACTTCAGACTCTTCATCAAGTTTTGGATAGGAGCAAGACCGCTTAAGCCTAGGACAATCGTTAACATGTTGTGAACTTTTTTTATGGAATGGCTGACGTACCTTTTGCATAGTGAACAGATAGGTAAACGCCTATCGCATCTGCGCTTCTGTGTCCTGCACCTCGCGCAGGCTTACAGAACTCCGGAAGGCATTTCTTTTGTCAGCTAACGTGCGGATGCAGGTGCGGAGATACATGTTATGCGGGAGTGTCGGCGGTTTACATGATTAATTTTTGAGTATCTAATGGACGCTAAGACGACGCTAGTGAGCCGATTGGGTTTGGCCTCCGCGTCCGCACCCGCACCCGCTCCAGCACGCATCACCCGCGAATTCGTCCGCACCGGCATCTGCAACGCCTCTTGCTTCGGTCCTGCTCCCTAAGCCAAGATGCTTGAACTTACCATGTACAGTTGCCTGATGAGGAATATGTCCTCCTTGGCGCCACTCTAGTGTAAAATGCCAACAGTTGGTATATAAGGAAGGGGTTCTTGAACATTAAGACCCCCATCCACATTGCCACTACAGACCTGAACAGCGCATCTGAACTACAAGTTTGAATCATGACAACAATCAAAACCGTTGCTATTGCGGGGGTCCGTCTATCCCTTCTAATGCTTGGTTCCGACATGTGCTAATACTCCCAGGCCTCTGGAGATCTGGGAATGCCCATTCTCCATGCACTAATCAACTCCAAGGTCTTCGAAGTGACGGTTCTGTCACGGAAGTCATCCACTGCCACATTTCCGGATTCCGTCAATGTAATTCACGTCGACTACACTTCGGTTTCGGAGCTCACCAACGCGCTCAAAGGCCAGGATGCCGTCGTCTCTGCCTTGACGACAGCCGCTATGGAGATGCAAATTCCTCTAATCGAGGCCTCCATCACTGCCGGTGTCAAGCGCTTCATTCCATCCGAATTCGGCTCTGATGTTGGCAACCCCAAAACATCAGAATTGCCCGTCTACCAGTCCAAGATTGCCGTGCACAAGGCTCTTCAAGTGCAGGCGCAGGCCCATCAAGACTTCACATATACTCTAATCCGCAATGGGGCCTTTCTCGACTGGACCCTTGCGAAGGGGGTTATCCTGGCTTTCGACTCCGAGGCTCCTCTATTATACGACGGAGGCGATCGTCCGTTCAGTGCAACAAGCCTGGCCAGCATCGGCCAAGCAACCGTTGGAGTTTTGTGTCACCCCGACGAGACCCGCAATCGGGTTTTGTATATTCACGACCTCGTTGTCACACAAAGTCAGGTTCTCGCCATCGCTCGGAAGTTGGCACCGGAGAAGAAGTGGCAGCCTGTAACTGTGAACACAGCCGATCTGGAGGCACAATCTCGAGACGATTACAGCAAGGGTATCATCGATGTCAGATCTTCTTTCGGATTCCTTACTCGGGCACTTTTTGCAGAGGGATATGGTGGGGAGTTCAAGCGTGTTGACAATGAGCTGATTGGCATTGGGTTCAAGACCAACACTGAGCTTGAGGCGATGGTGAAGGCGGCAATGGATCACACCCTCGTCATAGGCTCTTGAATCCCTTGTATGGGTTCTTTATAATAAGGTTCCTCTCCTCCATACAAAATGAAGGCGTATCCATGATCAGTATTATCCATAGTAGTACATGAGCGGACCTTTCCCGGGGATAAATTCCGCACCCAGCGTTTCGCCACATCATGCTTACTGATACACAGCTTCATACTTGAAACTACACAGCACCCACCACACTCCACCCTCAACCCTCGTACTCTTCACCAGATCCACCACTATTACTGCTCGCTGAATGTTTCAACCCAGTCGGATCAAAAAGTCAAAATGCCACACTACGAAATCTTCCACACAACCCCCCTCACCCCCTCCCAACGTACCCAACTCGCCTCGGCAATCACGACTTTGCACTGCACCACTTTCTCCGCCCCCTCGATTTTCGTGAACATTACCTTTCACTATTACGACGCGCAAAGGGCGGAGGAGAAGGAATACGTGAGTACTTCGTTTGTTGGCGGAGAAGAGGTATGCACACGTCCATGTTTCACCGTCCAACTCGTATCACGTGATTCCATTTTCCCACCAAACGCCAACACAACCGCTCTTGATCCCACAGTAACATCCCCACGAGGTCAAGCACACAAACTCCATATCCGCACACCTCCGGCCCCGCCCCAACTCACGACCCAAATACCTGCACATCATCAACGAGCTCACCAACCACTGGAACGCCATCGTCAAGCCCGAAAACCCGGACTGGCTATCCGACCCCAAAGCCTTGGACAAAGTCTTCGTCATGGGCGATATCGACGCCGGGGTAGAGCAGGGGTTCGTTGTGCCCGTTGCGGGTCCGGATGGCGATAGGGAGTGGCTGCAGGAAAACATGCAAGGTTTCCGAGCGAGGGCGGATGCTGGGGACGAGAGTATGAAGAGATTGGTCGGGGAGCTGAAGGGGAAGCTGTGAGTTGGGAAAGAAGGAAGGATGAATGAATGAATGAATGAATGAATGAATGCAAGGTACAGATAGGATGATTAATATCTCCGTCGTTCTTTCCTTTTTCCATCTTCATGCCCTCGATGCGTTTCCTCTCACCTCACTCACCCACCATTTTGTCCACCTACTCCTCCCCCTACCTTTCCTCCCCTCGCTCTCCCCTCATCGTTGCAATGTCACATCGGACCGCATATTCCTACTCCAGACTTCCCGCCCCTTTCATTCACCCACCGTCGCTCGTTCCATACACCGATAGAGAAGACGCCGCGTCGTCCAGCCCATGCCCGCGCCATGGGTCATGTTCGATAGCATAGCTATCTACCAAGGGGACTGCACCAAAGGAGCAGAGCCAGATATTGCCGGCCTTGGCGTACAATCCACACCCTCTTCACCCGTCCCTTGTTTACTTCTCCAGCTTACCCCTACCCTCCCCGTGTTTCCTCGTACTGACGCAGTACGCGTGTGGAATAGGTGGTCATCTCCTTCGTAATCGCTAGCGCGATGACAACCACGGCCTCCATCCTCGCCATGCTCCTCGACCAAGCCTTCGACTCCAAAGGCCAGTTCACGTTCCGTGCGCCGATCAAGTATCTTCGAGAGAGATTTCTCGATACGGAGTGGAAGAAGAACTATGCGTGGAGGCCGTTTTTGGATCCGTTGATCATTGGGATGGGGGACCAACAGTTGATTACAGGATATGCTGTCTTGTTGAGCGGATGGATAAAGGTGTGTCATGTTCTTCATTTGTTCTTCTTCTTCTTCTTCTTCTTCTCCTCCTCCTCCTGCAACATCACCAAATATGATATGAGGAGATACCTGAACGGATGAGCTGCTGAAGAAAAGATTCAAGGTCGCTCAAAACTCCTTCGAGGTCCAAGGCGCCCACTCCGTTCTCATTCTCTACATCTGCGCCCTCTCCTCGTCCTCGCATCTCGCCGCCCTCATCACCCTCCGCAAGTACTTCCAGCGCTACAAACTCATTGCCAAGATCCGCATTACGCTTGTCATCGTCTTTGCGCTGTTCCTCCTCGCGTCCATGATCGCGACGATCAGTGTGCCGGAAACGAGTTTCACGAATAAAAAGGGAGTCATGGAACACCAGATGCGTGTCCGGCGCTTGTCGTTTTTGGTTCCCATGATCTTCATGCTCATCGGCTTCTCTACCGCCTTGGTTACTATTTTGTATAAACCACAACAAGCGGCCCTCTCTGTGTCCCCTCGGCACACGGATTCATGGGGCTCGCATTTCCAGGTCTTCAGGTCCTCCTCCAACCCACCGCACCACCGCCACCACCGACGGACAGGCACCGAAAATATAACCGTGCCCGCAGCACGGACCCTCAGGCTCATCCTCCTCATCTTTCTCAACCCGCTCATCTCCTTCATCGTCCAAATCTTCCTCGCCATCCTGTCCGTCATCCTCGTACTAAGTCAAAAGTTCTCGGTCCCCGAGGAGCCGGAGAAATGGTGTGGGTTGATGGAGCAAGGAGAGAATATCTGGGGGTTTGGGCAGACGTTGAGTATGGTTATGTTGCTGTTGCCGACGATGAGTGCAGCGCAGGCGTATTTGGAGGGTAGGCAGCATATCCAGGAGGGCGGAAGCGGTGGGAGTGATCGGTCGTAAATGGTGGAGCGAGGGCCGCTTGATCGTGCGCATGGCTTGTGAATCGATGCTTCTCGCTATGATGCACCTCGACCGACCGTCTTCACGCCTGTTTCTTCTCATCACCCCCCTCCTCTTCCCCATGCAGAGCTTCTGCAAAGCCAATCCATTCCCTCGCCCCCCTGACAAACGCATCTTTCTCCTCGTCCACACTTTCCGCGTGCCTCCAAACAACCACCTCATCAAACTCTCCCAGCACCTCCGCTATCTTGACCTCTTCTTGCAGATCCTCATCCTCATCCTCTTCTTCGTCTTCTCGGCCCTGGGAGGGTGGATGAGGCTGGGACCGGGGGAGTGTGCTCTCGGTGATGCGAAGTACGGCGCCAGTGTAGTTCTCGGGCAGGGCGACGGCGGTGCCATGGAGGTGACGGCCGCGGAAGTAGGCGTGTGACGTTCCTGCGGAAAGCGTGTCAGCCGTGTCCTCTGACGTGTGAACGGCGCCGTTCATATTGGTCTCGTGCGACTTCCGCGGAGCAGAGAATGGCCCGATGGCGTCACATATCAACGGGGTGGAATGTCTCACCAGCCTCATCCTTTGAGGGTTGGAAGCGGCGCTCTGTGTCGTTGATGGGGCCGTTGTGGTTTATGCGCGCAGGAAGGAGGTTTGGGGTGCACTTTTGTGGCGCAGACGCCTGAAGGGACAGCATCGTGGCGGTCCGTAAGTGGATGTCGTCGATGACTTCCGCGGTGGAGGATTTGCTGTATCGCAGACTACAAAACGACGGATGGGATGAACAGAGTGTAGTCTGACGCGTTTTGGATGTAGAGACGCGTGGGCGGACCAGGCGGTGCACGGATCATCTTGCGTGATTCCGCGCCGCCCGTCGCTCATCGGCCTCTTTTCGTATCTAAACTATCCATCACGGACCGTTTGCAGCGTTTAGCCAAGCTTTCGAAATGGAGGTTCATCCCGTCCGACGGGTCCGTCATTTAGTCAAACGGTTCATGGAAGTGAAAGCCATAGATGGTCAACCCAGCAGAAATCTTGGAGAGACCGGCCGTAGATATCGATCTAGCCCCTTTTGGCTAGTGCTTTGGCTCCCTCATACCGAGTAGTAGCTGCCTCTCACTGGATATCAAGACCAGTACTACCGACTGCACTCTACAAGACTACATGAGTCATGCTGCATGTTATGCGTAAGCATGTACATGCCATCACCGGATCTGCCGATGACGGCATTTTCGCTCAAGTCATGGTGGTTCCCTGGTTGGGCAGTATCGGAAGGGTAGATACTACTTCAGGGCGCGGGTGTGATCTTCGCGTCGATAAACCCAAACGAGGGTGGCCTGGAACAATACATAGTAAGGTGGGTATCATGCTCCAACGATGATGCATACCACCAAGCAGCCTCGAATCGTGATCCAAAAAGTCCATGGAGGTAAACAACACCGTCTCCATCCAATGCACCGTACTCGGCATGCCCGAGGGGGTAAGGTCCAGCTAGAATCAGACAACGTACCACGTATATCCAGCCTAATACCAAAGTCTCCACCTCGTGCAACCTCTTCTCCGGAATCCGCTGAGCCGAAATCAAGAGAGAGGCAAGAGGAGGGGGACCCCTTGCATAAGCTCCGCCAACCCTGCATGACAGCTACCCCTCGCTAACCAGGTCTCTCCCAGCATCGTCATGGTGTGTAAGTCGGCCGCCCTCTTTGCGTATACTGTCCCTATAGAACTACGCGCTCCAAGACCTCGGTTGCGACATCCTCTTTGCGAGTTTCCTGGTCTAGCCACGTGGAAGAAGGCGTTCGTCCGGTGCGAGACCGGCGCGTCTCAACACGCGCCACTTGAAATAGCGGCTGAAAACGTCATAGAAGGTCTCAAAGCGGCAAAGTACCCTCGTCGATTCTGCACCTCAAACAGACTGCCACACGCATCAAGGGACAAAGTGGCAGCTCCCGCGAGGCATGGTCTGTAGTCGGCATTTGGCCGTCCCGAGGCGTTGAGTGATAATAGCGTTCGAGCCGCCCGCGCCTAGGGTGGTTTTTTTTGTCCCCTTCGCATTCCAAATTTCTTCCACGGTATTTGCTAGCTGGCTACAGCCATTGCCTTTGAAACTTACAACCGGTCTTCTTTTAGAGTACGAGGTTGAGGAATCCATCACAGCTGGACTGATGGCGATACTGACCCCGATAACCGGGCCTGTAGCAACCGTCTGGAACGCCGTCACATCGCAAGCCTGGGATCCACTGGTGTCGTTGTGCAGAAATGGGACCATTTCCCAATTGCAAAACATCAAGGTCGGGAAGCTTGCTCTGTACGAGAGCAACGAGAGCAACTCGAGTAAAGCTTCACTGAGCTTTGGAAATGAGCGAGATGGTGCCCCCGTAGTGGTGCTCAATGTCCACGACGAGAAGTTCTGGGTCCGGCTGGCGCTGTTCGCAGATATGGTACGTCCCGTAGCCTACGAGCAGGAAAACCCGGCGTCGTTGCTGGAGAGAGCAAGGGGAGGACAAGGAGCTTACCAATTGGTAGGGGTTTGCGGAAAGTTACATGCTGGGCGAGGTATCCTCGCCCGATCTGACGAGATTCTTCGAGGTCAGTGGAAAAGCAAATCACCCCTACACTCTTCCCACTGACGAAATCAGCTCTTCATCCTCAACCGGAACCACCTGTCCAATGGCTCGACACTCACCTCGGTCGTCTCCACCGGCCTCGCCGGCCTCGCCCGCAGCAGCAACAACCTCAAAACCGCGCGCCTCAACATCATAGCACACTACGACATCTCCAACGACATGTTCGCCGCCTTCATGTCGCCAGACATGACCTACTCATGTCCGATATGGCTCCCGAAATCCGACCCACGGCACGCGAGCGAAAGGCTCGAAGAAGCGCAGATGCGAAAACTGGACCGCTTCATAGACAACACCCACCTCGAATCGTCGGACCACGTCCTGGAAATCGGCACAGGATGGGGCAGCCTCGCCATGCGCGCCGTGCAAAGGACAGGCTGCCGCGTAACCTCCGTGACGCTCTCGACCGAGCAGAAGGACCTAGCCTCGCAACGGATCCGCGCCGCCGGCCTCGACGACAGGATAAAAGTGCTGCTGTGCGACTACCGCGACCTCGAGATGCCGGCCGAGGGCCCCTACGACAAGATCATCTCCATCGAGATGCTCGAGGCCGTCGGCAAGGAGTACCTGGACGAATACTTCGGCTGCATCCACCGGCTCCTCAAGCCCCAGGGCGGAATCGCCGGCTTCCAATGCATCACCATGCCCGAGGCGCGCTACGCCGGCTACGCCAAATCCGACGACTTCATCCGCCGGTACATCTTCCCCGGCGGCCACCTCCCCACCGTCACCCAGCTCGTCACGTCCATCGCCAACGGCTCCCAGGGCGCGCTGGTCGTCGACGGCATCGAGAACATCGGGCCGCACTACGCCAAGGCGTTGCGGCTGTGGCGCACGGATTTCCTGGCCAACTGGGAGGCGCGGATTCGGCCGCAGCTGGCGAGGGATCAGAAGGGCGCGGGGCTGGATGAGCAGAGCGCGGAGGTGTTTCGCAGGAAGTGGGAGTATTACTTCCGGTATAGCGAGGCTGGGTTTGCGACCAAGACGTTGGGCGATGTCATCATCACCGTGGGGAGGGAGGGCGCGGTGCAGATGATGGAGGATGTGCCTCTGTGATTGATGGGCGTTGGCGTGGTTGGGTTGGGTTGGGTTGGGTGGGGTGGGGTGGTGTGGTGTTGAGAGTTGTGTTGCTTAGATCCCCTGTGCCGAGACGCGCCCACTCTTGGAGCATTTGAACTCTCCCCTTTGGCAAAGATCTGAAATATCGGTCAGCGTACTTCAGTTCTTTGCATGTTCATCTATAAAAATCTCGCCTATGCTAAGAAGAATACATGACTTTAATTATCATGCTATCGATTGTTCTGTACACAGCCTCCCGCTAAATAGGTAGGTAGGTAGGTAACCTATCCTGTAAGCAGGAATATAACCAGCATAAATCAAGCTACCCATCCCACTCGCTCCGGCCTCGATAAAGCACCCTCTATGCCATCCAGCCCCACCGCAGTACCGTCTTTTGCTGAGATGGCGGCTCCGATACAACTTGACATATCCGCTTCACAGCCTGTACATGTACACTCCGCTGCCATCGAGGTGGTTGGTTTCGTGTAGGGTAAATTTGTACATGATGGGGTTGGGTTGAACGGGAGCGGTGTCAATGCTGGACTCGATGGTCTGGCATTTCTCGGCCTGCGAATGGTGGTGCCGCGTACGTGCTCGTTTCTACATCGTTGATCAAGTCCAATCGGCGCGTGATAAAAAGAATCCAAAGATGCAGCTTTGAAGGGCAAGAGGGCCAGAGCAGATCTTGCTATAAATCGGGGACAGCATCCGTGGGGAAAGGATTCTTTGCGAGGTCATCCGAAGGTGAAGTCTTGACCAAACGCCATGCCCGCATCGTCGGCTCCGTCCAGGTTCATAAAGTGTTCGAAGGTAAATTCGGTGGTGTCGCCGGTCAGGTCGACTATGGGTCCCTGGGCAGGCTGGACGCTCTTGCTCGGCTCGGCAGGCGGCGGGTCCAGGCCGTCGACGAGCTGTAGATTCTTCGGGATCGCATCGCCGAAAGCTGCGAGGCGATGGTCATGGGGGTTGCCCATGAATTTGGCTACACCCGTAGCGTCGCCTCGGGCATTCATCCATATACCGTTGCCGCCCTCGCCCTTTTGAACGGCGGCCTTGAAATAATCTTCGAAGAGGATGCTGGACTCGTACCAGCGGCCCTTTACCTCGGAGACGTCGACGGTGGCACCCACGCTGACGAGATCCCAGTAGGCCATGCTGCCGGTGCTGGGTATGAGGATGCGATTGCGCCACTTGATGTCCTCGCGCATTCGGATGGGTATCGAATTGTTGGGCGGTAGCTGCGGGGGTGCGTTCGGGTTGGTGACGGGCAGCGTTCGGTAGGAGTAGACGTCCCCCGTGAAGCTGATCTTGGGAGCAGAGCCCGGCGTTACCTTCTCGACGATGGCGGTGATGACCATGATGTCGGTGCCGAGGGCCAGGCGCAGACGCACAGGTTCTCCGTTCCAGATCTTCTCGCCACCCAGATAGATGCCGTTGTACTGCCGATGCTCGACGCCCCCGACGGCGGAAGATTTCAAGCGTTCGAAGAGGGTATATGTGGTGTCGACGGCCTTGGCCGCGAGGATGGAAGCATCCACGTCGGCGATGCCGTCCCCAAACCGACCAGCCAGCAAATCGGCCCAAGGCGCGGCGGCGTAGGTCGTGTGGGGATTCTGCTGGAGGTAGGCATAGGTGCACGATGGCGCCGACCAAGCGAGCCACGGCTTGATCTGGTCCGTGACGAGCTCCTGGGCGGGCGAATCGAAGGGGTGGGAGAGGGGCTGCACGAGGTATGCGTAGGCCTTGTCCTTGATCCAGCGGCGTGCCACGAGCCCCAGGCCCCAGGCCGCTTTGGTGGGCCTGAAGAACCACACCACCTCGCCGGTGCGGGCGATCCACTTGCCGTACTGGGCATCCACCTGCTGCTCATGGTGGCGGAGCGGCGGGAGGTCCGTGGGCGTCTTCCGCTCCGGCGCTCTGGCCGGCGCACCTGTCGCAGGCACCGGCGTCGAGGGCTTGCCGCTGGGGCTCTGGGCGGTGGCGCTCGGCCGTCGGATGGGGATCTGGACGACGGGGCTGCGGCCCATGGCGACATTCTCCTTCTTGCCGAGCGGCTCCGCCCTGATCTCCGCCCTGAAGGCCGGCGGCGGCGGCGGCGTGGGCTTGTCGGCCTCGACCTGCAGCGGCGAGCAGATGCGGCAGGTGCAGTTCTGGTAGTCGCTGGCGTCGTCGGTGGAGAGCCACAGCAGGTGGGGGAAGAACTCGATGGGGCTGCGGAAGCGCTTCTTGGGGCCTTTGGGATAGCCGTACAGGTAGGCGTCCTGGCGGTCGCCGGGGTTGCTGCCGCCCTTGGACTTGATGTGCTCGTACAGGCGGTAGCCGTCGGGGAAATCGTGGAGCAGCGTCTGGTTCCAGCGGTCCTCGTACGGCTTGCCGGCCACCTCGCGCAGCAGCATGCCGCCCAGCTTCTTGCGCCATTCGACGTGCTTGGGGTCGTCCTTGTCGATTTTGCGGTAGTAGTCGGCCACGCCCTGCTCGTTGGGCGTCCTGTTGAGCTGGGCCTCGGTGGGCCCGTTGCGCAGGATCTTGCCCTTCTGGTTCACCACCTCCTGGCCATCCGACTTGCAGACGAAGATGGGCCAGAACTGCGTGAGGGGCTGCGACATGGCGGGCGGGGACACGTGCTCGGCGGCGTGGAAGCAGTGCAAGCAGGCCGCGCCGTCGAGCGTGAACCGTGAGGCGTGAGCAGTGAGCAGTGAGCGTCGCGTCGGGGTGGTTGCACGTCTTATCGATAAGCCCGTCGCCGAGGCGCGTTCACCTTTTGATAATTCAATCCTGGATGCATAAGCACCACCACCCCCTCTCGCGGACCATTGCATCTACACGCATGGTTGCGGGCACACTTCGATTGTGCCTCTGTCGTTACCTGCAGTACGATGGCTCGAAATAGCAGCTGATCAACTTCACCGTCGCCTTCTCACCTTCATCGACACGTGGTAGCACGCGCTGCTCCTCATCTCCATCCCCGCCTCGATGTGACGCCTGTAGACTGCCCGTCGCAATCGCCTCTCACCGCTCCCCCCTCCCATCTCTCTCTTTGCAGCACATCGCCGCTCACCAGACAGCCCACCATGGACATCCCGCGCACTCCCGACGAGAAGGGCGGAGGCATCTACCGACATCTGCTCACCCTCTTCGCCTTCACAAGCTCGGCGACATCGGCGACGAAAGCCCGGCGGCGTGAATCGTCCTTCACTGCGCCCGAGGGCAAACCGACGCAGAGCAAACCGGCATTGCGTCACGGCCGATTGAATTACCCAACCGCGCTTCCCCCGCAGACTTCCGCCGCAAAGCCCTCCACCATGAACCCCAGATCCCCCCCCGATGCCAGCAACTCGGTCGCGGATGCAAGCGGTGAGGAATCCAAGGAAAGCTCGGCGGACCATCCTAGCGAAGACGAACTCGCCCGGCCTGTTGGCCGTGCTCGTACGGCGCAGTCAAAGCATTCCAAGACGGGGGGGTTGAAGATGGAGCCCAGGAAGAAGGAGCCTACGCCTCGCCGGAGCGCTCGCAACCGCCGGTCTGACATCCTGGCATCCGATACCCTCCCGCCCACACCTCCTTCTGTGTCCACCAAGGCGCGCGCAACACGGCCTCCCAAGCTCGATACCACGCGTGCCCGCCTGCGCGACGAGATCGCGCAAAAGACCAAGGCCAAAGCGAACAGCTTCCTTGTCGCGAACAAGGACCGCTTCCTCCCGCTGCTCCCGGAGCACAACTTTGTCTCTCGACTGATCTCAAAAGCCCACCACGGCCCAATAGTGGAGTATGAGCCCCTCACGCAACAGCCCGAGGGCGTGACGGCGACGATGAAGCCATATCAGCTCGAGGGGCTATCTTTTCTCGTCCACCTCCACAACAACGGTTTCTCCGCTATCCTCGGAGACGAGATGGGCCTCGGAAAGACGCTCCAGACCCTGTCCCTGTTCCAATATCTGGAAGAGCAGGATCGGAACGCCGGCAAAACGTCCGAGGAGCTGCGGCCGTACCTCGTGGTGTGCCCATTGAGCGTGCTAAACTCCTGGGTCACTGAAGCCCAGAGGTGGGTACCGGAGCTGAGGGTGCTTCGATATCACGGCAACGTAAACGAGCGGAACCGACTCAAGAAGGTCGCTCTGGGTCTGCAGGATCAGCGTGGAAACGAGACCGAGCAGGCAAAAGACCGCAAAGCTTCCAAGAAGGCGGGTGTGAAGATCGCCAAGCTGCCCACCGGCAAGAGCTCGAATTCCTTCAAGATCGTCGTCACCACCTACGATACGTTTCAGTCGGAATCTTCGTGGTTCAAGCACAGTTTCGTCTGGCGCTATGTTGTTCTGGACGAAGGCCACAAGATCAAGGGCAGCGCTACGCAGATTTCGAATTCGCTCAAGAACCTCTCTTCCGAACATCGCCTCATCCTCACCGGGACACCGTTGCAAAACAACCTCCTGGAAATGTGGGCTTTGCTGACTTGGCTGTACCCGGACGTCTTCACGGAAAACACGCAGACGCTATTCAAGGAGTCTTTCGACCTTGGTCGGGGCAAGATCAACCGCAAGACCTTGGATGATGCTCGGAGCCTGCTGGAGCTCGTCATGCTACGACGTATGAAGGATAGCCCGAGCGTCAACTTGGGACTTCCGGTGAAAGAGGAAATCCTTCTCTTCACTCCTCTCACGCCCCTGCAACGCGTTTGGTATACTCGTCTGCTTACACGCATGGATGATACTATGCTCCATGAGCTCTTCGTAGATAGCAAGACCAAAGAGAAGACCGCCCTCGAGGAAGACAAGTGCGACGACAAACTCCAAGCACGGTTGGAGCGTCTGGAGGCCGGAGGCGACGGCAAGGACGACCGATGGGAAGAGACTGCGGAGATGATGCGACAAACCGTCAAGAAAGAGCGAGAACAGCAAGGTGCCGAGAGCTCAAAGTCGGCTTGGCAGAGGCTCATGAACCTCGTGTTGCAGCTGCGCAAGTGTTGCTCGCACCCGTACCTGATTCCAGGTGCCCTGCCGGAGCCGTACGCCGTTGGCCAACATCTCATCCGGGCATCCGGTAAATTCATATTGCTCGAGAAATTGCTGAGGAACAGCATCTTCACCCAGGGCAAGAAGGTTCTCATCTTCTCCGGCTTCAACATAACTCTGGACCTCTGTGAGGATCTCCTCTCGATGATGGGTAACTTTGGGCAAGAGTTCAAGTACTTGCGCCTGGACGGTGGCACTCAACGCGCTCGACGTAACCTGGAGATTCGCCTGTTCAACGATGCCAAGTCCGATTACAAGGTGATGCTCTTGTCCACCCGTGCTGGTGGCCTGGGTATCAATTTGACCGCCGCCGAGGATGTCGTATTTCTCGACGAGGATTGGAATCCTCAGATCACGCTGCAAGCCGAGGCTCGCGCACACCGCATCGGACAAACCAAGAAGGTCACCATCTACAAGCTTTGTACTCAGGGTACAGTGGAAGAGCAGATGATGGGTCGCATTCGCAAGAAACTCTGTAAGTAGCCCCTCAAATCACAAGCGCCGCGACATGTATCATTTCGAGCCGACGTGCACCGATCACTCATGGCAGGCATGAGCTTTGCTGACGTTCGTGTCAGATCTATCGGCCAAGATCACAGAATCTATGAAGAGCGTTCATGGGGACCAAGCATCGACTGGCCGCGCAACCCTCGGTGAAGATGTGCCGGAGATGAGCACGAATCAGCTCAAGTCGCTGATTCGTCGCGGAGCCCAAACCCTCTCCCATCCCGACATCGACGTCACGGACATGATATCGTGGGACCTGGAGACCATGTTGGAAAAGTGCCGTGACAAACCAACAGATCCGCAAATGAATCCGGACGCGCCAAACGCCGAGGTGGACGAGGACAAGTGGCTGTCGACCATGGAGCGCGTTGAATGCGCAGTCTTGGATGGCAAGCGGTACCATCGTCATCATGGGAAGGTCGAAAAGGCCACCGATCACATCTTGCCAGAGTCAATCTCTCGAGGTGATCGTCGCAAGGGCAAGAACACCACCGTCATCATCGACGGTTTCGCCATCAACAAAGAGTCCCTTGACTGCAAAGACTGGGAGGCCGTCCCCACCATGGCTGGAAAGGATCCTCGCCTCGCAGATGTCAAGCGTGACAAACGCCGCGAGTTTCAGCACGAGGTCCACTGCCTTGCCTGCTTTGATGGTACTGATTCTGGACATTTGATCGGCTGCAGGAGCTGTCCTCGGGCCTACCATTTCGACTGCTTGGAACCTGCCTTCCAGGTAAAGGTGAAGGGCTTCAGTGGCTTCTTCTGCCCGCAGCATGTCTGCTGTGAGTGCGAAAAAAATACAACGGATGCTGGTGGGTTGATGTACCGCTGTCGTTGGTGCCCGCGTGGCTATTGTGAGGACTGTTTGGCGGTGGCAGGCTCCGAAGAACTCGTCGGTGACAATCTCCCCGAGTTCGACATGATAGGCGAAGGTGAGCAACGTGTGGTGACAACCTCTTTTGCATGAGCTTCACTGACTTAAGAACAGGACCTACGCCTGCCGGCTTCTACATCAAGTGCCCGGAATGCGTCGATGCCATCGCAGAGGATGAGAACCGACGGGAATGGATGCAAGGGATGGAGATGAGCTATGGCGAGCAGCATGAAGAATGGGTCAGGATGAAAGAGGAAGAACAGCGCCAAGTCGAGGAAATGCAGGATGCTGCCGCCGTCCAAGAAGTCGCGCGTCGCGAGAACAGCATCGACATCGAAGGGAACCGGAAGCTCCAGCAGATGGACATCTCCAGCTCCAAGGACTCTGGCTTGATCATGATGGACCTGTCCGACGACGACGAAGACGATGACAACTCCGATGCCTCTCCACCTACCCTCACCGACACCTCGTTCGCTACACCCATCACCGGCGAGTCGGGCAACAGCACCCCACGCCGTACGCACGATCCCTATCGACCGAGTAGGTCCAGCAGGAAGCGTGCCGATGCTGGGTTCGGCGACATGAATGAGTATCCCGCGGCGAAGAAGGCTAAGATGACCCCGCATGCATATGCATGGCAGAAAGAGGACACGGCTGATTCATACAACGGCTGGAGCTTCGGTGATTGAGCAGCAAACTGGAACCTGTCATGGAGTTTGTACGAACCCAACGAATTCGATGGCAGGCGTCGAAGGGTGGTTGTCTCCGTGCTATGAGGACATGTCGGCATGGCATTTGCATTGTGTATTGCATATGGCGTTTGGACCTACGGTAGCATAGCATGGCATGGCATGGCATGGCGTGGCGTGGCGTGGCGTGGCATGAGTTGTAGAGTTATACCCCCCTTGACTGGGCGAACTGTGGCATTGGTGGTCTTTTCTGGACCGCACAAATGGCTACGGCGATGGTGGAGAGCCGGACCTATTCGTTGAAACGAATTCGCTGTCGAGGCTGAAGGTGCTGCATTGGTTGGTTGGTTGTCTCACGGATAGATGTGCTTGAGCGACCGTTGGGCTGGGAATGTTTCGACGTTGCTCGGACGAGGCTGGCTGTTTGGGCTGGCTGATCTGTTTGAGCATGACCTGGGTAGAATGGATAGTGTCGAAGCGTAACGGGTGTTTTTCTGGTACCTGTGAAAAGTGAACAGTGAGAGGAGGTGCTTTCGATTGGACGTATACAGCCTCTGCATGGTGCCTTGGCTCGTTGATCTCAAAGAAGGCAACTGCCGACAAGTCCAGGACTCAGGATATAGTATTCAGCCGTGACAATACGGCATATACGAAGAAGTGTCCACATACATACCGACATCCCATCGTGTATAAATCGACCACCTCGAAACTACACCCACCACATTTACCTCGAAGTATATCCACCATCCACCACCAACGCACTCCCAGTAACAAAGCTGCTCCGCCCCCCACTCAGATACACCACCGCATCCGCAATCTCCTCGGGCTTCCCCATCCTCTCCATCGGCACCGCAACCTTGATCCTCTCGTCCATCGCCCTCCTCACCTCCGGATTCTTCATCGTCAACGGCGTCTCCGTGTACCCGGGGCACACGGCATTCACCCGCAACCCCCGCGCCGCATAGTCCTCGCTCGCCGTCCGCGTGAGCCCGATGACGGCATGCTTGGACGTCGTGTACGCCGTCGACAGCGTAATCCCCACGAGGCCCTGAATCGAGCTGAAATTCACAATGGAGCCGCGCTGCGCCGCGCGGTTCGCACGCGACGACGGCAGCGGCGTCTGTGCGAGCATGATGCGCGCCGCGGCCCGGAGCACGTAAAAGGTGCCGTTGAGGTTGACGTCCAGGATGCGTTTCCAGTCCTCGGTCTGCGCGTACGCGGTGCCGCCCTCGTGCTTCATGGCGACGCCGGCGGCGTTGACGACGTAGTCGAGGCGGCCGAAGGTCTGGGCCGCTTGCGCGACGACGCGGTTGACGGCCGCTTCGTCGGAGACGTCGAGGGCGAAGCTTTCGATCCGGCAGGCGGACACGCCGGGCGTGTTTTGGATTTCGCTTTGGACGGTTGCGAGGGCGTCGGAGTTGAGGTCCAGCAGGGCGATGCCCGAGCTGCCTTCGAGGGCGAAGGTTTGGGCGCAGGCGCGGCCGATGCCGGAGGCGGCGCCGGTTATGAGGGCGATGCCGGGGACGTCCATAGTGGCTGGGTGGGATGTAGAGGTTGGGTGGGGGTGGTGGATGGATGGTATGTGGAAGTGGGGAGGAGTGGACTTATCTGATATACCTCTGTTGGTATGATGTGGGTCTGGGGACGCTTTCCCATTCGGAAAATGGGTTATCGGTCCCTCCATTACCCCTCTCTGGAGCCTATGCAGTGATGCCCGGAGTGGGGAGTGTCGTGGGTCTCGTTCATGTGGAGACTCCGATGGCTCGGAAAGAGTTGATACGATGGTGTTCAATGCAGACACAGCCATGACTATGTGTTATGGTTACTACTCTTGCACTTCATCCGTTGGCCTTGCTTTGTTCTATACGATGGGTACAGAATAACACCATGAAAAAGATACCACAAAGGAAGGCTATAGCGAACCTGTGCAGCCTCATAAGACTCTTGCTTCACACTCGTCTGTCTATCCATCCATGTATACGAATATACCTGCACCGCTTAGAGACGTGACTGAATCCCAGGACCCGTAGAAGGCGCAGTCAACGCGTCCTTGTGCCTCTTCAAGATCAGATCCCGATACCCAGAAGCCTTGCAAACATCACAACGTCTCTTAAACTCATGCGCACTCCCCGCATACCTCACGACAGTCCTCACCGTCTTCCCCTTCACGTTCTTGTTGACTCCCGTCATCCAACTATCCGCCTCATTAGCCAAACTTCCCTTGCTGCAATCCATAACATGCTGCGTCCAGTCGTCCACAGCCTCCTGCCTAGGCTCAACGTACGTGTACCCGTTCTGGTCGCAGAACTGCAGCAGATCGGCGATCACGCCAACGGTGCGCTCGATGCTGCGAGTTCCATTGCCAAAGGGCTGGTGCGGTCCGAGAACTATGAATGTGTTGGGGAGCGCGGGTACGTGGATTCCAAGGAAGGTGCTGGGACGGTGGTCAGGCCAGATAGGGGGTGCAGAGTTGCTGTCCGAGCTGAGTGCAACCAATGGGCGACCGTCTTTCGCGTGCCAGTCTATGGCGTTGAAAGCTCCGGTGATGGCATCAAACCCGGTTGCGTAGATCAAGACATCTAGCTCGTGTAGCTTTCCGTCCAAAGTCGCAATGCCATTGCTGGTGATGCGTTCGATAGGTGTCTTCTTCAGGTCTACCAACTTCACATGAGGCTTGTTGAAAGCTTCAAAGTATCCGCTCTCGAGGGGTACTCGGCGCCAGCCGAAGCCATGGTCTTTGGGGATCAGACTGTCCGCTGTTTCTGGGTCCTGTACACGCTCGCGGATCTTGGAAGCGATGAACTCGGAGTACAGTCTATTGGCTTCTCGATCCGTGTAGGCATCCTTGAACATCCCTATCCATTTGGCAAAGCCAGGTTCGGAGTACACTTTTTCATAGAATGCAAGTCGCTCTTCCTCGGTCACATCAAACGTGCTTCGCGGATCCGCCTGATGCCAGAAGCCCGATGGCGTTTCGTCGCATTTCCGGAAAACTTCGTCGTAGCCGGTCTTGATCTTCTCCATCTGCTCTGGCGAGATTTTTGCGTTTCGAAGAGGAGCTGACCAGTTTGCAGTGCGTTGGAAAACAGTAAGCGACTTGATCTCCGGCGTTTTCGAGATGGCAGTTGAGGATTGAATGCCGGTAGCTCCAGTGCCGATGACGCCGATTCGCTTGTCCTTGAAGTCTCGGTGAATGTCAACATCCGCGGGCCATCGCGAGGTATGGAAAGCTTGGCCCTTGAAGTCTTGAATGCCAGGTATCGCAGGCAAAGTCGGATTAGACAGAGTGCCCAAACAACTCACGAAGAAGCGCGTTACATATCGCTCTCCCTGCTCATCCACAAAGGACCACGTATGCGATCCGTCGTCCCAATAGGCTGACTTTACTCGCGTGCCGAATTGAATGTCCCTGTACAAGTCGTGCTTCTCAGCAACGCGCTGGATAAACCGGTGTGTGTCTGGTTGAAAGGCAAATGTATCTTTCCACTGCCATTCTTCCAGTAGCTCTCTATCGAAGGAGTAACAATAGGAGAGCGACTCGGTGTCGATTTGACAGCCGGGATATCGGTTCCAGTACCAGACTCCGCCCACGTCTGTACCGGCTTCAAGGAGCCGAATGCGCCAGTGGGGAAACTGCTGCCGGATCCTGTAGAGACTGTAGACTCCGGACAGACCTGCGCCGATGATGAGGACGTCGTATGGACCGTCGGATCCCATGGCTATGGAAACGACTGTTGGATGCTAGTATGCGGAAATGCGGTGATAGTTTGGTGGAATCGATACTTGGGATAGGTGAAGGAGGTTCAAGACAGATATCTCCTCCGCTTCTATTCTCCTCCACTCGGAGTGGCATTCCTCCTTTGATCGGCCATTAAGACAGCAATCGAGCGACGTTTCACCACATGCGGGGCAGAGCTGAGAAGAAGCTGCATCGTCACTGTTTGACCCCCACAGTTGCTATCAAAAGGTGGAGGGGTCGTGAAGGTGGAATGAAATCTAGATAGGCAAGTCATCCCAGACGCTAGGCAAGAGTGGTTAGCGTCGAATGATTTGGGACGATATCATCCAAAAGCCTTCCCTTTCCAACGCAAACCCCTCATTGTGCCTACTTCTGACGTGGCAGTGCCATATCACTATGATTGCTGAACAATCCTGGAAGCCCTACTCAGTTGGCGCTCTCAGAAGGCAGCCTCGATACCTGGATGAGTACCAATGTGAATGCGGGTCGGAGTCGCTCCTTCGGCGGGTGCGCGACAGTATGTAAACCCTCCGGTATTCTCGACGCCTTTCCAACCTATTTTTTAGTGTCGAAATCGTCACATGAAATGCGACGAGGCCCGCCCGACGTGCTCAACATGCAAGAATAGCGGTGTAACTTGCGGAGGCTATGAGAAGAATATCTTCTTTGACTTCGAGGGCGCCCCTGAAGCAGGAAGCCTGCGGTTTCGTCGGCCCCTTTTGACAGAGAAAGAGCGACAGTCTATGAGTGAATGGTTGACATCCAGTATTCCATTGAGGTCGCTCCTCCGGAGCATCTACCGGCTCGACGAGGACAGCGAAGCCGTTCCGTCTTCGGAAGCTGTTCAGATATCGCGCGGTCCTTTTGGGGCTTTTCGTGTAGCATCTGCCGTGGAGAAACAACCATTGCAGGAAGATTCGCGGTTCGTCGATATACCTAACGACCTAGACGACGTGGTTGAGAGCATGGACGAGCATTTCCTGTCGTTCGACGCTGCAAGCCCTCCAGAAGACCGACTGCTCATTCAAACGCACCCATCTCCGCCTCAACAACTCTCATTGTCACCTAGCTTTGATGTTTTCAATGTGACGCTACACGAACGTCTTGAAGAGATATTCGACGATGTTCCAGTGCCAGAGGAATCGTCATTCATGCCCAGCCAGCCATCTCAAACGTTTCAATTTCCTCCTTCCTATTCTCAGATCGATTCATCTAGTCTCTGCAACCCTAGCAGTTCCATGGCGATATTTGGAAACGTGCCGCCACCGGACACTGTTTTTCTTTTGCAACACTACCAATCGAACGTGCTGCGCCTTTTGACCCCATTCAGACACAGCAAAACCCCGTGGCATATTCTCTTCATCCCGCATGTAAAGAACTGTCTGGCAGCTCTTACCCTCGGCGAATCGATAGACCATGCCAGTTTCTGTGCTTTCTACGGGACTTTGGCGATCAGCTCCTTCAGTATAGGTGGCATTACTCATTCGTCAATGTGGCTTAACCAAGGCAATATCTACAAGCAGAAGGCTCGGGAGCATGCCAAAGCAATGCTACAGACCGCGTACGAGATCCCAAAGTCAGCAAAATACAAATCGATTGTCGTAGCGCTCATCACCATGGTCCAGGTCTCTCTGGTCACGGGAAATCGCGACCAAACAGAGTGTTACTTCCTGGAGGCGGAGAAGTTCATACGATTGAAGGGGCTCAAGCGCAGGAAGTCCAGAAAAGTTCGCCTGCTCCATCACTGCTACTCGTTTGAGCGTATCTTGTACGAGAGCACCATGACGAGTACCTCAAACACGAGTCAGCGGAACCACGTTCGCAGAGTCATACAGTCCAGCGGCCTCGACGTCAGCGAAGACAGTCCCTCGTTCTTCTGTCTTTCCCGCTGGCGCGACCTTGCTCAGGACATGATCCGAGAGAAGAACCAAGTCGAAGGCGAGAACGACCTCCATCTACAATTTCCAGGAGCTTGGTCTGCGACCCTTTATCCGGAGATCTTCGGAATACCCGAGTCATGGTTGTTGCTTCTCTCTCTCATCATCCGGCTCGCGAGAGAGAAGGAGGAGACAATGCATCACGATGACCTTACCGAAAATCTCAGCGCGAAAGAGTTCCTCAGCCGTGCGAAAGCGATTGAAAGCTGCATCAAAGACATGCGGCTG
This sequence comes from Corynespora olivacea, assembly GCA_019202945.1. Classification (NCBI taxonomy): domain Eukaryota; kingdom Fungi; phylum Ascomycota; class Dothideomycetes; order Pleosporales; family Corynesporascaceae; genus Corynespora; species Corynespora olivacea. Next base: position 89,874 of record JAGQEM010000041.1, read on the forward strand.
AAGAAGCAGACTCCCGAGAGCGCCCTGGATACCAACTTGGAGAACATTCTGGATGCGCTTCAATATGCGATCTCGGTCTATTTCTACCGCAGAATCTACGACATCGACTCAGCGATGCTACAACACCGGGTAGAGAGCATCCGCGACTGTCTTCTCCGCTGCGATGGTAGCGATCCGGACCAAATCTACGGAACTGCCAGACTGATATGGCCTGCATTCGTAGCTGCTTCGGAAGCAGATGGAACCGAACTCCAGACGTCTTTTGCTCGCTGGTTCAAATTATCTGCGCAAAGAAGCGGGCTTCGTCTCTTCAGCGACAATCTCGAAAACCTACAGCGGATATGGATGGGAAAGAGGATGTCCCATGGGACCAACGGCGCTTGGATTGATGTGGTAAATGATTCTGGACAGCCTTCAGTCGATCTATGATTAAGGACTGTGCAAGGAATTCGAGGCACAAACTCCAAATGCTCGACATCCCCTGACCTCATCACTATCACGTGCCGGGTTAACCTGCTCGATTGAGTGTGGAGTATGAGGGGTATGAGGCTTGGACAGACATACACCAAATCCACGATAAGGATTTACTGGTGGTATTGTCGTTGAGGTGTTACCACACTGCGTCCCCCCGCATATAACTCCCATATCGACACTTTCCAAACCCAACATTGATTTCCACATGCCACCCCCACCTGAAGCTCCATGGATCGATTCCCTCAAACCAGCAACCACCTCAACACGCAAAGCCTCCCCACCATGACCTCCTCCTTCTCAGGCAAAGTAGTAAGCCCGGCGCTCTCTCTTCCCTACCCTGCACCAACCCGCATCTCACCCACCTCCAGATCGCCGTCACAGGCGGAGCTTCAGGCATGGGCCTCGCGGCCGCCAAAGTGCTCGCCTCGCGCGGCGCCACCATCTCCATCGCCGACATCAACGCTTCCAACATCGGATCGGCCATAGCCTCCTTGCCCAACCCTTCAACTCACCACCATGCCGTCGTCGACGTCCGAGACCGCAAAGCAGTCGACTCGTGGATCTCTTCCATCATCGCCAGGTACGGCAGAATCGACTCCGCGGTCAACTTTGCAGGTGTCATTCGCCCTGCGACGCCCATCAAGGACATGAGCGATGAGGACTGGGACTTTACCCTTGCGGTGAATACGAAGGGGGTGTTTAATTGTTTGAGAGCCGAGTTGGGGGTCATGAAGGATGGTGCCAGTATTGTAAGTTCATCTATGTGGAGAGAGAGAGAGAGAGAGAGAGACTGATGCGCTTGTTCTTTCGACAGGTCAATGCCGCGAGTACTTTTGGCCAGTTCGGTGCTGCGGGGAATGCGGCGTACTGCGCTTCCAAAGCTGCCGTCATTTCTCTGACGCGTACGGCTGCGAAGGAACATGGGCAGATTCGCATCAATGCCGTTGCGCCAGGTCAGTGGTTCCAGCCCCCATGTCATAAATCTCCCGTCCGCCTTTTTCCCTTTCCCCTTTTCCCTTCTCGCGAGATGGTTTCTGTCCTTTTCCGTCGCATAGGGAACTGCCGACGTATAACTTCTTTTAGGCTCTGTCAACACGCCCTTGTCTCGCGGCGAGGACCCCGAAGACGTGAAAAAGGGTCTCCAGGTTACCTGTCAGAAGCGACGGTCGGAGCCGGAGGAGCAGGCTAATGTGATTGCGTTTTTGCTGAGTGGGGAGGCGAGTTTTGTTACCGGGGCCATATGGAATGTTGATGGGGGATGGCACTGCTAGGTATGGTGAAAGCAACAGACAGAATAGACAGACAGTCCACCTCCCTTGAATCCTCCGTACGATATCCATCTCGTGCCCACCATACATTCATACCCCTCTCTGCCATGTCGACCAGTCTGTTCCTTCTCCACCACCGTTCACCACCCACCCAAACTCAATAACCCGCAACCGCAGCTCCAGCCCTCTCAGCCTACCCTTGCCATCCCAAGGATCCCCAAACCTCGACCTCTCGCGCCTCAACTTTATCCGGATGCTACCGGCCACCTTGGCTCAGGATTCCCAACACACCGATACCGAGATCCAAAACACGAGGCCGATCGGTGAGGCTGAGATACCTACAATATAATACCTAGCGTGGTCGCATTGCGGGGGACGCGTCACGCGCGCACTTCCTTTTTACCGGCGACGTGGCTAGCGAAGGAGCGAAGCGAATACGGCAGCCAACAGCTCGACGTGGTGATCGGTGGTGGCACTTCTTGGGAGCGAGAAAGTTCGATCCTCTCGTCTTGGGCGCTAGATAGATACGTGCCGGATGAGTAAACGACGGTTCTCGACTGGGCCAACACGCCGATAACGTCTAGGGTAGACGCCTCGTTGGGTGGCCAAGCAAGTATGTACATCTGCCTCATGCATGGAGCCGCGATACTCGCGATCTACCGATCAGGACATGGAATCCAGGATGCATCGTAGCGCAAAAACTTTCCGCATGCATCCACGGCGTGATTTCCCTATCCATTCCGGCTTTTGTAGTCGCGAACGCACGAGGCGTGGTTCTTCGATAGGAGGTGCTGCTGCAAAGGGCAAGCTTTAGCGATAGGGCGTTCGTGTCTGCGGGGTGCAGGGCTGAGATCACGGCATCTGGTTGCGAGAGGCCCAGGTCCAGCGGTGGGGAAGGCGAATCGAGCCCGACGATCGGAGAACGATGGGCGGATGAGCGGTCGGTCGGGCTGTCTGGACGGTGCAATGGGAATTGAGGGGCGATGCGTGGTTTACTACCATGTATGTAGGTTGATTGGGGGGGGTTGAGGCAGGTATGTACATCATACGCTTCAACGACCAGTCTCCCTACCACGGTAGCTGCTTTCCCGGATACCTGTCTAGTCGTTAGTGCTCCGACTCGACAGCGCGATAGCGATGCAAGTGCGGATGTAGTGTGTTCGATGCGGCTGTCTGTGATGACAAGGTAGCGTTTAGCCTGCCTCGCCATCGTACCATGTCGTACCACAGCAGGTAGGTTTGTTTTGTCTTTTTATGCACGCAAAGCGACAACGTCCGAGCCGTGCATAATCGCTGGTCATCATTCATCCGCGCACCACCACCATTGAAGCTCCGACTCCACTCATCCTCCGTCCATCCCGTCCATCCCGTCCATCCCCCCGCAGCCTATCACATTCCCTCGTCGAAATTTCCCTTCCTCATCGGGTAAGCACGGTGAATGTGGAAATGAATCCGGATACAGTAGGATTGTACCGAGCCGCAATCTCGATGGTAGGTGCGAGCCCGGGATAGGAAAAGTTCCTAAAATGCAACAGGATTTATGTGATTGGTTGGACCGGGTGTATATCTGGTGGAATAAGCGTTGGGGGTTTTTTTTTCTGGATGCCGGGATGGAATTGGATTGGACAGGGATGGAGGGGTTCGATAAGCGATGTATGATTTTCCTGATTATTGCTTATGGCCCATGACCGATGCGCTGGGCTGGCCCGGGCGGGCTGGGATGTCGAGGGAGAAGTGGGAATGCAACGCGTCGCGTATCATCGAGTGCAGGAGGGAGGAGGTATGAATTGTGCAGCTCCTATGCAGTACTGTGCCCTCTCGTCTTCGGGCATTTGGTGGTCAGTTTGGCTTCTGGAACGGAAATTGAAAATGGAATCGATCTTTATCGCCGAGATTCCCGAGACTCGCGACGCTGCGCACAGCATCACATGCAAACCCGCCTGCTCCGCGCGTCGAATTAACGTTCGGTAGTACCTGGCGAAGCGCTACAACACGCTGCAAGTCGCATTGGTGGAGGGAGAAGCGGTGAAGGCCAGCTGCTGAAAGCAACTCCACCCGACTCGCCTCGCCTTGCGCGCGTATGCTTACGTGGTCGTGAGAACACATGAACTCCCCACTAATCACCGACCGACGCAGCAAAAATCCCACAAACGCGCCTTGCCACGTCGCTGGGATTCTTCGCACCCATGAGCCCAGACGCTCGGTAGTCGGTTGGTACCAGCCAGGCACCTCAACCTCGATTTCAAGAATCATCATCACCATCACCATTCACGATCGTTGCAGATGGGATCATCGTCCCAACCCTCACCGAATCGAGCTGGATGCACGATACACAAGACGGCGATTTTTCTTTTTCGACCCCCGCATGCAACCTGTACCGTCTTTGCTGCAGGCTTCACTCGCCACGCTCACCACAGCCTAGTCCAACTCCGCCCTACCTCATCTCACCTTACCATAGCATACGCATCGTACGAGAAACCCTCCTACCGATCTACGTACTACACTGTTCGGCACAGGCGGTACAACGCCGTTTCAATGGCAACCCCACCCCGGTCGTTCGGTTGTGGATCACAGTCGTACAGATGTGCATACGTGCGATGGCGGGTGAGCGAGGTCAGAGAGTGGTCGGGAGGGCGACTGCACGAGCCTGCTTGTGAGAGCACCAAAACAGATTAGTAGATTTTGTGTAGAGTTCGAGTATGCACAACGAGGATCAAGGCATGCAACGTAGGAAGGGGTAAACAACATGGTACGCCAGACACTGCTACCCCAAGGAGGGCAGGCAAAATAGCATTCATTCGACGTAGTAGCAAGATTGTCACATCATCCCATTTCCAGCAGCCACTGGCAAACGCGTCGTTTGTGTCTTTCGAAAGGGGGTAAAGCGATGAAGTAGAAGTAAAGCGAGAACAATAGAAGTGAAGGGGTGCTAGGCAGGCCGAGGCGAATCGTCGTCGACTTGCAGAGCTTTTAGTTTGACCTCGACAGCCTTGACCGCTTCAGGGTCCAAGTCGCGATCGACCTTTCCTCGTTTGATTCTATGCAGGGTTAGCACAGAGCCTTCAGCAGTGAGAGGGCGAGGAAGACGAACGGTTTCCTGGTACACTTTTCACATTTGCCATGCCCACAGCCAGGGCACTGAGCCGAGCCCTCTACGAACAGGCTGTGGCACTGCTCGCACTCCCAGCGCACCCTCGTTCTCGGCCTCCTCCACATGCGTTTGGAGGATTCCAGCTCCTGTTCGAGCTCGCTCTCACTAGCAGAATCGACGTCGCCAGGGTAGCCATTGGGCCACTTGGTGAGTTTCGCAGGCTCCCGAGGACACCTGGTGCACCTGACGTGGCGACAATGCTCGCAGATGGTGGCCGAAGACGGGACGAACATGTTCTGGCACTTGTGGCAAGTGCGTCTCACACGCTGCTTCGTAGGCTGATAGACCAGTTCACCGCCCGTCTTGGAAGTGAGAGTGAGAAGCTTCTTCTTCTTGGGCTTCTTGAGACCCTCTTCCGCTTCTTTGCCCTTCTCAGCCGGCGTCTTCTTCTTCGGGTAGCGGGGACACTTCTTGCAGCGCTTGTGCTCGCATTTGGCACACACCTTGTCGCCGCCGTACGTGGTGCCGCAGTAGTGGCAGGTGCGGTGCACACGCATGCGGATGGGCTTCTCCACACGCTGCACATTGATGGGGTGGGCAGGGGTGGAGATCCATTCGTGAGACTCGAGCGTGAGGCCGTATTTGGCAAAGAGGGCGCGGGCTCGCTCCTGCTGGAGGGCGCTGCGGTTCAGCTCCTGGGTCGCAACAGCGACGGGCTTGGGCTCAACAGCAGCAGCAGCAGCAAGGGCAACCTCGGGGGCGGGAGGACTGCAGTATGGTCAGTATATGTGAACGAGGTGGCTCTTTCCCAATGCGGAAGAAACATACGCAGCGGCTGCTTCCTCGCCTTCTTCGACCTTGGGGGTGGATGCGGATGCAGAAGTTGCAGCGGCGGCCGTGGAAGGCGCGGCCTTGGTCTTCTTCTCGCGGCGGAAGACACTGCTCATGCGCTTCACGTACTTGCCCAGGCTCTTGCGGCGGTCGTCCTTGGCATCCCTGGTGGTGGTGGTGTCCGACGGGCCTGCACCTGGCGGAGTGGACATGTTGTCGATGTTGGAATTGTGCAATGTGCGTGTTTGGACGTAAGAATGCTCTCGGCGGTGCCACAGCGCTGGGTGGTGCTTGGAGCTGGCTGAGACCGCACGATAACCGGGACGATGGTCAGCGCGGCAGGAGGCGGCACAAGGCAGCGATCGGGCGTGGGCGGTGCGGTGCGGTGCGGTGCAGTGCGGTGGAGGGAGTGCAGAGCAACGAGACAGCAGGCGTGGGCGTGTCGTCGCGGCGGTTTCTGGGAGAGCTGGCGGCGGATGGGTGGACAATTATGTACGGGGGGATCCAGCAGATTGGATCGACCCCGAACACCGCGCACAAGCGTCTTCGCATCCGTTCGTTGCAGGTTGCAGGGACGGCTGGCGAATGGGCAGATTGTGGGTATTACGGGGCTAATGATGGCTGCGTCTGCTCTGGTTACCCTATGTTATGCACGGCGGGCGGATTCCAGGACTCTGCTTTGGCTCTGGCCACCCCAACCCAACCCAATGGATGCGAGCACGGAGAAGACGCCAGTTCTGTCAGCCACACCAGGCCAGACGACCTGCTCCGGGCTAGCAGCGCCAAGGGTTCCCTTGCTCCGCGGAGCGCGCTGCTCTCCCTGCCGCATCCTCGCTGGCTGCCGCTCCAGTCGGGTACCCGTGGACTGAGCGTGCAACTAAAGAACCCGCCGCGCATCCTCTCTCCACGGCCCCTCAGCTGCCTTCCGGGAGGGTCGCCAGCGTCACGCTGCAGCAGCTGCTACCACGCGAATAGCCAGCAAATGGAATGCAGCCAGTTCTCTCCGCCTCCCCCCAAATGAAGTCATCGACGCATGCACACCACACATGTCAGACGTCGCCCCCGCACCGAGCCCCCCGGAGTGAGTCGTCGTTGACAACTGAGACATGGCGAGCAAGAGATACATGCACAGTACGTACAGAGTATCTGGTAGGCACCGGCGTCCGCTTCCTCTGCAGCAGCCCATGGCACGGTACATATCTTCGCACCCCTGCACCTGCCCGAAAACCCCCAACGGCTATCACGCGATGGACCGTCCTCTTCCTGATCGGGCATCCCGCATACCGTGGCAACTCCACGCCGGCGGAAGGGACGACGGGCGACAGATGGCAGAATACAGTTGACAGACGTTTCCAGCGAGCTCGAGTCTGGATAACAATTCGTCTCGCCCGCTCGGCCCGGCATTCCTCTCGATCCTACTCCACGGCGGCCGGCTCCCAACCCCGAATGCGAGGCTCCAGCAACCTGGGTGGCAGGCAAGCACGCCCCTGCAACCCTCTGTGTCCCTCGGTAGTTCGCCTGCGCCGCACGCATACTTACATAGTATGCACCACACCCAAACCTCCGACGGGAACATCAAATACCCCCATAGCTAAGATAAACTCACAGCTGATTTCTTCGGTCGCTTCCCGATGGCACTGCATCTCAGACAATAATGAAGCCCCAACCTGTCAGTGTCTCAACCTTCGCCGGCAGAAGTCACAAAACGGGATGATGCACTTCATCCGAAATTTGACGCTCTATCCACCGCACCCTCGCAGCACCACGGCATATGCTGGACCATATGTCTCTCATCCATACATGGTACTGACGAGTAGTGAGCTGCTTGGAAGCCCAGCCCGGGTTTCCTCGACTTAACGTCGAGAGTTAACATAGAGGTCAGACGACGACGTCTCTTTCTCGCCGTACAATTTAACATGTTACACTGCGCTGGGATCTACTCCCGACGGAATGTACACGCACCGAGTACCCTTGAAACTTTGTTGCGTCGGCCATGGCGAATACTGCCAGGTCTGCTGGCCATAGGCAGCGCGGCCATCACAACTTCGCACTCTGTCCTTTGCCATCACGGCGGAGACGCCTCGTAGACTGGGTAGTCGGTTCCCTACGTACACCTTCAACTGCTCCTGTCTTGTCCAACACCTTGTCGACCAAGAAAACGTGGCAATCCATCCAGATGCCGAACCCTGCGACCCTTGAGTAATGAAGTTGCGAGTTGCGGGACCATCAAACACATGCCCTGCTTCGATCAGACGTATCCCGGTCGAGCTGCGAGTCAGTCAGTCGCCATCCCGAGAGCCCAGAAGAATGCTTCGGCAGCCCTTCCGCGCCGACATGTCTCCACACAAAACATACGTCAACAATGACGGGTCCGCAGACGACAGACAACAAAGGGGGTGAGGTGCAGCAGTGTTTGACATGAGTGTTGAGTGTGCGTGATGCTACCGAATTCCCGTTGGCCATGAGTAAGAACCAAAGCTCACGAATCGCTGCACGCTGGCGCACAGCAAGCCGCGCGAAAGCCATGACTACACGTCTACCTTCCCAAACCTTCGATCCTCCGTCTCCATTTTTCTTCTCCCGCCTTTCCACCCGTGTCCCAGTACCAAAGTATAACCTTTACCAGGGTAGGGCTTCCCGGGCCGGGCTTGGTTACGTTATAACCGTTGGACAGGTCACCGTCCTGAAACAGGAATACGTGCATTCCACCAATGGCGCCTGATGCCGCTGCGGCATCCCCAAGATGCCGACTTTTCATCACAACCTATGCGCTTGGCCGTCATTTGCCCGGTCGTCGCAATGATGCCTCCGATGGGGAGTGGACTGCGGCGACAAGGCTTCCTTGTGCTGGTACTTCCGCGAGATTCATTTCTCACGGATTTCGAAGCTAAGGAATACTTGAATCGAGCCTTGAAGAAGCGATCTTCTCCTTTTTATTGTTTTGCTCCAACCGTGTTTGTTCAATTGTGACCTGACAATCCGGCACCTTTACCACGCTACGAAAACTTTTTACCCGGTCCTTGCCGATAGAGAGGAACCTCCGTCTTTCGTGAAACGCGGGAACAGCCGCTTCATAGTAGTATGTATCGCATGGGTCTGCATCTTTAGGCATGGTTGGGTGGCCGTTGGAAACGGTGGTCCCTATTTTTGCAGTCGACGCTTGTGTGGCGCAAGGGCCTCCTCATTCTCAACCCTGGCTTACGAGCCTAGGGCAACACCATTACTTCCAAGTGCTTCACCAAATGGAGACACTTTTCAAAGTCGCCTTGGAATTGTGGAGACTCCCTCCCCATTGTCTGCTCGCGCCTCCATTCTCCACGCTCCCTTTCACCCAAGCTGTTCCCCCCGCTCTTCCCTTTCTCCGTTCCCATCCACGCCACCTCCTCGTTTCTGCGTCAGTATCACTCTCCGCCGATGCATCAATCATGCCATGTCCATCTATTTCAAGACCTTCCTCATATAACCCGGAGATCGCGCATGTTGACCACTGATGATCGTGTCGATCTCTTCGGCCCAAATAATCATCCTGTCTGTACCCAACCTCCAGCCCACCACCACGTGTGGTAGATACCCAGAGATTGGGAGGGCTTGCGACACCACAAAGCTTCTGTGCGGTGGAGATTGTACACGTTGAATTTGCATCATCAAGAGGCGAAGCTGATGGTCATGATGACGGGTAGGCACTCTGATGTGGAATGGTTGTGCTGCACCGCGTGGGATGGTGTATGTGGGATTTCGAGCCGTGTTTATGTTTGTTGCCGTGGAGTTGGAGGACGGTATCCGCGTACAAGGAAAGTTCGGCGGTCGACAGGGAACTGCGTGCCCAACAACAGTAGAAGAGTTAAAAAACCGGATGGCCTTCACCCCGATAGAAGATGCTATTTGAGAAGGTAGCTACAATTCACATATTCACACAGACGGTCAACATGCGTCCATTATCATTACACCTTCTCCATCGATGGCACGACATCCTTCCACCACAGCCAACATTCACATTCCAGCCGCAATCCGGCATTCTGCATCCACCGTCCAAAATTCCGCAAAAACCGTTTCAAATTCCACGGTTCCGCTTCCCATGCATCCACGACGTCCAAACCCGCCCTCTGCGGGACATCACCGCAATCGTCCACCATGGCTTAGCGCCCCGTTGCCTCTGCGCAAAACTGCCAGGCTTGTTCCTCCTCCCACGATGGGTCGACCCCTGGATTCCGCACCCGGAACGAATTCCGCCTGTCGCTCACTCCATTCCGCACCCCCGATCCCCTCCCCCGCATGGCGATCCGGGGAAGCTCGATAAGAAGACGCAGGAGGCCGTTCGCTGGGTGTGAAGTTTATCTACCATTCGTTGTCTTTGATGTGTTGCTGGTGACTTGATCCGGGCTGTGAAGAAGACGGGAACAACCGCTTTTTATACTTTATTCACTGAGGAGTGGTGACGGAGGTCTTGCATAAAGAGGTGGGATTGTCGCTGGGCTGGAGGGAATACGCATCGCATCGCATCGTTTTGTCATTGTTGGATTGAGTGTTGAGCTGGAGCAAGCGTCGTCGAGTTTGGATTCATAGCGCGACGCAGCGTTTCGGTTTGTTTTGGGATAGAGGAAGATTTGGTGGAAATACGACGACGAGACAAAATGATCTCGATAGTCGTTTCTTTGCTCTCGGATGAGCTGTTCGAACATACGCTTCGCTTCGTCATTCTTGTCCTTGTCGGGGTTCCCATCGCGTACGTCGTTGTTAATGAGTTTGTTCGACGGGCTGCTAGAGTAAAGGGTTTCTCGGGTCCATGTAAGTACCCATTCCGGTCCTTTTAAAGCCATGTTCCCTGTTTCTATCAGCCTCTCTATCCCATCTACTGTCTGTCCTCGATGGCAAGCAACCAAAGGCTAACGTGCCACTTCCCAGTCAATTGGCCCGTCGTCGGCAACATCCCCGACATCAAATACAACGCGGCCGAAAAATACCGCGAATGGTCCAAGATCCACGGCAAAGTCTACCAAATCCAACTCGGCAACATCCCCGTGATCGTCGTCAACAGCGCCTCCGCTGCACGCACAATCTTCAGTCAAAACAGCCAAGCGCTTTCCTCCCGCCCCGTGTTCTGGACGTTCCACAAAGTGCTTTCGAATACGGCAGGGACGACCATCGGAACCTCTCCGTTCAACGACAGTTTGAAACGGCGCAGAAAAGGCGTAGCTAGCGCCGTCAACAAACCCAGCATCGCAACGTATATCCCGCATCTCGACGTCGAGACCAAGGACTTCGTGAAGGAGGGGTTTGAGAATGGGAAGGCGGGAACTGTGGGCGTCGATCCCATGCCGATGATCCAACGGCTCTCGCTGTCGCTCAGTCTGACGCTGAACTGGGGGGCACGAATGGGAAGTCGCGACGACCCCATGTTCCACGAGATCACCGAGGTCGAAGAAGCCATCTCCAAGTTCCGCAGCACGACCGGCAACCTGCAAGACTACATCCCGTTGCTGCGCCTGAACCCGTTTTCAAAGGGCAGCAGAGAGGCGCGGGAAATGAGAAGGAGACGCGATGTTTACCTCGAGAGACTGAATCGAGATCTGGACGATAGGATGCAAAAGGGGATCCACAAACCGTGTATCCAAGCGAACGTCACCCTCGACAAGGAAGCCGCGCTCAATGCCGAGGAACTCATGTCCATATCGCTGACCATGCTGTCCGGCGGCCTCGACACCATCACCACGCTTGTCCAGTGGAGTGTGGCGCTGCTTGCGCAACGGCCGGATATCCAGGACCAAGCTGTGCAAGAGATACGGAGATTGTATACCGACGAGGAACCGCTTTGCGATGCGTACGATGATTCGAAATGCGAATATGTGGCGGCCTTGGTGAGGGAGTGCTTGAGGTATTATACCGTGTTGAGGTTGGCGCTGCCGCGGGCTACGGTGAAGGATGTGGTTTTCGAGGGTAAGGTGATTCCGGCGGGGAGTACGGTTTATCTGAATGCATGGGCGTGTAATATGGGTGAGTTCCTCCTTCCCCCCTTCCTCCCTTTTTTCTTCTTTCCTTTTCTCCCACCCCTCTCTCATGGTTTTCGACCTCTCCGTTCATCCGTCTATTACATATATATATATATATATATATACCTGCTAACCTCCTCCCTCCCCACAGACCCCAAAGTCTGGCATGACCCCCACACCTTCCGCCCCACGCGCTGGCTCGAACAACCCGACGCGCCCTTGTTCACCTACGGCCTCGGCTACCGCATGTGCGCGGGCTCGTTGCTGGCGAACCGCGAGCTCTACCTCACGTACATGCGCATGCTGAACAGCTTCGAGATCTTGCCGGATTCAGACGTCGACACGCATCCGGTCACGGGGAGCAGTGATCCGACCAGCTTGGTGACCATGTGCAGGGATTACAAGGTTATTTTCAGGCCGCGGAATGAGGGGGCGTTGAGGAGGGCGTTGGGGGAGGGGGGGTAGGTGGATGGTAGCAGCAGTCTGACCGAGTCTGAGACGGAGGGCTTGGTCTGGTTGCAATGCAGTGCAGTGCAGGCAGTAGCCGTTTGAACGATTGTAATTCTTCGCGCAAGCGGGATCCAGATGATTTGTTCTACGCGTTCGGCAGTGTGTCTCTCACTGGCGGCGGCATGTTTGCGACACGTGACATGCGCGTACAGGAATTGGTGGGCAAGCGCACGGCGGACTTGGCAAATTGCGGACGGCGCCTTATCAGGGCAAAGTAAGACCGCCTAGGCGAAACGTAGCTGCCAATATGTCCTGATTGTTGGGATCAGCTCTTGATCGGATCAGATCCGATTCGGGTTTTCTTCTTCTGCGAAATCTGGTCTTTTCGTCTGTGATTGCCAGCCAACTGTCGCGCCCTTGCAAGCACATAGCTTGTTGCAGCTACCGGCCAGCTCCCTTGCCTTTCCTTCTGCCCGCCAACCGCACACCCCCCCAAACGCCATGGTGTGAATAGCCCACCGCGCGCATGTCGGCCGGAACTTCAAAGAGCGGGTGGTTGCAGGCAGGCGTGATTCGGGGCAGCATGCTGGGCAAAGGCATCCTGCCGGGCGACGAAGAGCTGGGCAAGAAAGACGACGACCACAAGCCCGGGGCCTCGCCGCGCATGCCACTCTGGACGTCCGTGAAGACGCCGCTGCGATGGCGAAGACGAAGGATACTGCTGTTCGTCGTGGGGCTGTACCTGCTGTACGTGCTTGTGAAGTATATCCCGGACCTGGGGCTCGAGAAGGGGAGACGTGTGCCGTTTGACGTCGATGTCGGCTTGGGGGGGAGCGAGGCGATTGCGCCGCCCGATGAGGATGAAAAGTACGATCGCGCAGACGACAAGGAGCCTTCGGGCGCGCCGCCGGGATCGAGGGCACCGAGGGAGGGAGAGCCTGCGCCGCACACGTACGATGGGATGGTCAAGTTCTACCGGCTCGCCTCGTCGCTGCATGGCGCCGCGCATACGTACGGCTACCGACCGATCAACCGCAACGTCCTCTTCGCCCTGTCGAGCCTGAAAAGCGCATCCACGCTCCTCCCCGTCATCTGCGAAATGTCGCACTGGTCTAGGAGCTACGTGCACGTCGCATTCATGGGAAGAGATGGCATTGACGTGGCGGACATCCTGGAGATCAATGGCATTGACCAGGTCAAGTGTCCGGCGATATGGCACGATGCACGCCCGGATTATTCGGAATACAGCACGGATGCGCGGGCGGAGGCGGGCGTCATGTCCGCGTTGACGCATATGCAGAGCTTTTTGCATCCGCAGGCTGTCATCGTGGATAACGCGCTAGCAGAGGACAATTTCTTTGTCAGGGGCGTCAGGGCGAGGACCAAGATGCTGAACATGGCGTTGATTGAGGGTCCGAAGGATTGGGAGAGCCTCATGTGGATGACAAGGTTGGATGCGGGATCGCTGAAGGCGTGGAATTCGCCGACGGTCGAGATCTTGATACAGGTCCCGCCGCGCTCGTCGAGTATCATCCGGTTGCTCAAGTCGATCAAGGCGGCCGACTATGGCGGGCTGAAGCCTCCGCACCTCACCATCGAGCTGCCGACCGAGATGGACGACTCTGTACGCACGTTCTTGGCCAATTTCAAATGGCCTGCCAACGGAGATGGGAATCGAATCGCCATCAGACGGCGAATCACGAACCAGCACGCAAGCCAAGAAGACGCTGCCATTCGATTCCTGGAGCTCTTCTACCCGACCAGCACTTCCCATTCGCATGTCCTGCTGCTCTCGCCACAGGCCGAGCTGTCGGCGCAGTACTACCAGTACATCATGTATGTGCTCATGGAGTACAGGTACTCCTCCTACGGCGCACTGGACAGCGCCGGGTTGCTTGGCATAAGTCTGGAATTGCCGTCCACGCGTCTGGACGGAAAGTCGAAACTGGTGCTCCCGAAGCCAAAGGACATGCACTCGGACCGGTACGAGGACCTCTTCCCCAACACACCGAGCGTACCCTTTCTCTGGCAAGCACCGAACAGCCACGCGACACTCTTCTTTGGCGACAAGTGGGCGGAACTGCACTCCTTCCTCACCAACCGTGTGGCCAAGCACCATCAATCGACCAAAACCGAAACGCGGAAGAAGCTTGTTTCGGAAACGCTGCCCTCGTGGGCGGAGTATATGCTGGAGTTCATGCGAGTCCGAGGATACGCCATCTTCTACCCCGGCGCCAGTACTACCGCCGAGTCGCTCGTCGCAATACACAACGAGCTGTACCACGCACCCGAAGAATTCGGTCAGCCATCTCCACCCAAGCCTGAAGGGGCCAAAGACGCAGCCAAGCCGTTCGAAGAAGCCTTCCTCCGCGCCGAAGAGCCCGCAGCACCGCCCAAGAACCCCGAAGCAACCATCCTCCCCAACTCCCGACCTTTGCACCGTGCACTCCCTTTCGACAGCGACCTTCCCGAGATCCTCGATCTCCCTCATCTCCTCTACGATGGCAAGCATATCGCGCCGGGGAATGTGTCGACGGCAGCTGCCGAGTACGCGGAAACGTACCGCCAGGTGGTCGGCGGCTGCGAAGCGGTGAAGGGTCGGCACAGGAAACTCGTGTCTGGGAGCGCGCGGGATCTTTTCTGTTTTGGCGATGAGGCGGAGGGTGATTGGGAAGCCGATGTTGTTGATCCTGTGGTTGATCCGATCAGGCCAACACCCACACCCACACCCACACCGACGCCAACACCCGCACCGGCGCCGGTCTCGTTGGCAGGTGTGTGAAGTTTGGAATGCGGGACCCGGCCACAGGGTTGGAACGGGATAGGCTTTGGCCCGCATTTGTTGGCGTTGAAAGAGCATGTAGGATGCTGGCATACCATGGGCTTGTTGTCTATTATATATATATTTACGTATATGGTAGAGTGTAGTGTTTAGCATGTCTTTGTATCAATCGAGTTTTGCGAGTCGTCTGCTCGGACATTGCATTGCCCTGCCTCGCCTTGCTGTTGTGTAGATACTAGAGATGTAGGTGGACGCGACCGTGCGGCTGGTTTCCAAGAAGGGAAAGGGGCTAACCCGATCCGGATTGGCGCCTCATAAGGGATGAATCTACCGCAACTTTTTTTCCCTCGCCGCGTATCATCAACCTCACTCCTTCTTTGCGGTGCACCACAGGAGCCCCCTCTCCCGCTCACCATCTCGCGCAGGGCTCCCCCTCCCGCCCCTCTGCTTCTCCTTCTCCTTCTCCCCGTACATCCTTTTAATAGCACGCATTGGCCAAGATGATGCTCGCGCAAGCAGCACGCCGGAAGCTTCGACGAGCGGCGTTCCGGGCGCCCACACAGCTGGCGGAGCAGCGGACGCTGCCATGGCTCTGTCCCGCGCCGATGAGATGGACGGCCACGACGAGCGCCACACGGAAACCTCGATCGATGCCCTCGCTGTCGCCGCGGCTCGAAACACGGTCCCTGGCCACCGCCGCGGCCGGCGCCGACGTGCAATCCTCGGCGTCGATGCTGATACCCTTTGACATGATGCAGCCCTGGGGCGCGACGCGGGCACAGGCGCCGCATCTGGCCAGGCTGGAGCCATGGGACCCTGCGGCGCCCCTCGTCCTCGGCGTGCTCGGCCACGCGCCCAAGGTGCCCCTGCGGTTCGGCATTGGCGGCGACCCCGTCGAGCTCTATCAGAATCTGCACGCCTGCCTGCGCGTCGGCCGCATGGACAGGGCCCTGTCCATCGTCGAGCGGCTCGCCAAGGTGTACCAGCCGTCCGCGCCCGAGGTGGTCGAGGCGCACAGCACGTATCTGCACACCATGTTCGAGCTGGCCGAGCAGAACCCGAGCCCGGCGGCCATGGCCGAGATCGAGGAGTGGTACCATGTGCACATGGTGCAGAATGCGATTGAGCCCAACGCGGACACGATTGTGATCCTGCTGCGCGCGTCCATGGCCTTCCTGGACGGACAGGCGAGGACGGACTCGATCCGGAAATACCTCGACATGGCCCGGCAGCGCGGCGAGGATGTGGTGGACATGGTCAACAGCTCCGAGGACTTCTCCGACCCAGAGTGGGATATGCTGATCCGATTCCAGCCGGAAAGGTTCGGCGAGCTGCCCGAGGCCGAGGTGCGCGAGGACATCCAGATCAGCACGCCTCTCGGACACGCCCACCTTGTCGAGCACGGCATCCTGCCCAACCCTGCCCACGACATCCGTGAGGTGAAGCAGAGGGGTCTCGGGCTCAGCTCGCTCCAGGAATCCCTTGGCCTCTTCCGCGAGCGCGATGACGTTCCGTACCCCGACCAGATGGAAGGAACCCGGGAGGAGAAGGATCGAGCATATGCCTACATGCGGCAGATGCGACTCGAGACCGACTCCACAAATGCTGCCGTTGCCCGGTGGAAGGCGGAAGACGAGAAACTGAAGGCCATCGGAATCCACGGCGTCATCAAGTCCAAGCCCATCCAAGCGTTGATGTGGCACTGGTATTGTGCCCTCGTACCTCTGGTCAAGAAGGAGATTGCCCAGTGCAAAGAGGTCCTCGCGAACCCGTTGCCGCAAAATCTGCGTGACGACAGACACATCTACGGGCCCTACCTCGAGGCTTGCAGGCCCGAAAAGCTGGCTGCCCTCACCATTTCCGACATTGTTCAGAGCTGTGCACGAGGCATCCGCGACGACGCAAACCCGCTCAAGGTGGCCACCTTGACGTCTGCAATCGGCGACGATATCGAGGCGGAAGCCGATTTGGAGGCCCAGGTCAAGCACAAGGCGTTTGTGAGAAAACACCGCCGACTGGCCCGGCAACATATGCTCAGCAGGCTGGGCACGACCCCCGTTCAACCAACGGCGCCAGAGGAGCAGGCCCGGATCTTGGACTTTAATGCATACGACGCAACCGAGTTTCCTACTCTGGTGAAGACCAAGATTGGTGCGCTCTTGCTCGGGCTCATGCTGCAATCGGCGACCGTCACCGTCACGGCCCAGGACCCGCATACCGGCAAGGAAATTACGAACACGCAGAGTGCTTTTCATCATGTCAGCGGCTTTTTCGGAGGCAAACGGGTCGGCTTGATTGCGTCGCACAGCGTCGTCTTGGACAAATTGCGCCGAGAGCCGGTGTACAGCATCACCACGTCAAAACTGCCCATGCTGTCCGAGCCAAGGCCCTGGGTAGCCATCGATGATGGCGGGTATTACAAACAAAAAACCTCCGTTATTCGTATCAAAGGCTCCGACCCATCTCAGCGTGCCTATACTCACTCGGCAATCGCCAACGGAGATATGAGCAAGGTGCTCGCAGGCCTCGATGTGCTCGGCAAGGTGCCGTGGCAGATCAACAAGGCCGTTTTCGAGATCATGGCGCAAGCTTGGAACAAGGGGGAAGCTATCGGCGGCCTGGTGGCTAGCAAACTAGATGTGGAGCGCCCTGCGGATCTTCCGCAGGGTGCATCCTCACAGGATCGTGCGCTCTGGCTCCGAAGTTTGAAATTATGGGAAAATCTAAAATCCGGCCTACATTCACAGCGGTGCTACCAAAACTTTCAACTCGAGATTGCACGAGCCTATCTGAAGGAAGAGCGGGTGTATTTTCCCCACACCGTCGACTTCCGCGGCAGAGCGTACCCTGTTCCACCCCTCCTGAACCATATCGGGGCCGATATGGCCAGAGGAATGCTCAGGTTTGCCAACGCCAAAGAGCTGGGCGTCGTGGGGTTGCAGTGGCTCAAGATCCAGCTCGCCAATCTTTACGGCTTCGACAAAGCCAGTCTACGAGAGCGAGAGCAGTTCGCCATGGATCATCTCACCGAAGTCTATGATTCCGCGACCAACCCGCTGGATGGACGACGATGGTGGACCGAGGCTGAAGACCCATGGCAATGCCTGGCATGTTGCATGGAGCTGAAGAACGCCTTGGACTCACCGGATCCGACACGCTATCTGTCTCATTTGCCGATTCACCAGGATGGAACTTGCAACGGCCTTCAACATTACGCCGCTCTCGGTGGAGACCATGCCGGAGCCAGCCAAGTCAACCTCGAGCCATCTGATCGACCTCAGGATATCTATACCGGTGTTGCTGAGATGGTGAGGGAAATGGTTGCCGAAGATGCCGCCCAGGGCCACGAAGCAGCAAACTTCGTCAAGGACAGCATCACCCGGAAGGTGGTGAAGCGAACGGTCATGACCAACGTCTACGGCGTCACGTTCACTGGTGCCAAGCTCCAGGTGTTGGATGAGTTGAAGGATATATTCCCGAACTTCGTACCATTTGGTAAAATCAACAATCTCTCTCAACCGGCTCTCTACATCGCCACGAAGATCTTCATAGCGCTCGGGAAGATCTTTAACGGTGCCCAGGAAATCCAGTACTGGCTTGGAGAGTGCGGGGACCGTATCACAACATCCATTTCTGCCGAGCAGATCAGAAAGCTGCAGGTGGAAATCGATGGCGAAGAAACCGCATTCCGTGGCCCCAAGTACAGGCGGCTCCGCACCACCTTGGGGTCCAAGAAACCCAAAAAGGTCGACGAGGCGTTCACGACAAGCATCATCTGGACCACACCGTTGAAGATGCCTGTCGTACAGCCCTACCGAAAGGATGGCACCCAGATTGTCAAGACGAAACTTCAAGACATCACGATCAGGAAGCGTAATGCTGCGGGCGCAGTTAATAAGCGCAAACAGCTTCAGGCCTTCCCCCCCAATTTCATCCACTCCCTCGACGCTACTCACATGCTTCTCTCCGCCCTCAAGTGCAGTGAAATGGGTCTCGACTTCGCCGCCGTGCACGACAGTTTCTGGACCCATGCGGCCGACATCCCGAACCTGAACATCATCCTCCGCGACGCCTTCGTACGCATGCACTCGGAAGATATCATGGGCCGACTCGCCGCCGAATTCAAAGCCAGATATGCGGGCTCGATGTACCGCGCCAACATCGTTGGTAGCTCGCTCGCCGGGCGTAAGATCGCAGCTTGGAGAAAAGAATTTCACGGCGCAAATGATCGTAAACTCTCGGAAGCCAAGACCAGGGATGCGACCTTTGAAGAGGTGGTGCTCGAGGCTAAGAGGCAGGACTTGCTCAACAGCGAAGACCCGGAGGAAAGGCTAAAAGGAGAAGCGATGGTGACGCCGACCAGCATCTGGCTAGCGAACCAAGATCCCAAGGCTATGGCGTCATACCGTCTCGCTCTCCTCGGTGAGATGAAGCAAAGAAGCGCATCCAAGTTCAACGAAGTGAAAGAGAAGGTTCTGGGCGCGGAAATCGAAGCCTCATCCCCCTCCACCACCGACATGGACATGGACATGGACATCAATGCCGACATCGACAACGTCGCTGCGGCCATCGAAGCCGAGGCCGAAGACTTTGATCTATCGCAAATCGACCCGAAGACCGAGACCTCGGAGGCATCTACTGCGACGGGCGATGAAAAGCCGAATTCGCCGGATCCGAATTACAAGTTTATGGTGAAGACTGTGCCTGGATATGCTGCTATACAGGTTTGGCTTCCGCTTGCATTTCCGCCTGTGCCGCAGAAGGGGAGTTGGGACGTTTCTAGGTTGAGGGAGAGCAAGTATTTCTTCTCGTAGAGGGGACGGTCGGATTAGATGGGGTGTTTGGGAGCTTCTGGAGCATGTTTTTCTTTTGACATATCGACGTCATTTATGGGGTTCTGGGTCTGGGTCTGGTCGGGGCCTGATTGGTTGGTCGGGGCCTGATTGGTTGGTTGGGGGAGCGTGTTGTACGCCTCTCTTTCTCTCTTCCTCTCGTCGGATGCGAATGTGTGGAGCGAGCGTTTCTTGTAGAAGGGGATCATACCGAGTGTACGGTATAGCTACTTGGTGGCACATGTGTACATGTAGTCTGTACCCCCCGCCACTCTTGTTCAGGCTCAGATGTAATAGCATGGCATGGGATGTTTATGTATAGTATAGTATAGTACGATAAAAGGGGGGAACGGAAAGGAATGTAAAATATGTAATTCTATGTTGGTGCGTGCGATTGCGTGAATGGGTGGATGTGGGGAAGGATAGGGGGAGGTGATGGTGCTGTTGTTGGGATGTTTAATGTTTGTGCCTGAGTGTGAGGGTGCTGTGGGAGTTGGTGGTGGTGGTGGTGGTTTAGTTACTGCATGGACTTGAACGACTCCGTGTTAGAGGCGTTTGCATGAGTTATAGACCTAGTTGTGATGTATCGATTAGCGATGTTGGGGCGCTGTGACGTTGTCTTTTTTTTCTTTTCGCAATGCTTTTCCGATCTCTGCCTTTGAATTGTCGATGATGTTTGAGATTTTTTCCTTGGATGGGAAGCGAGTTTTGATGTAGAGAAGACGATGTGATGATGATGGTGGTGAGAAACGCTTGTTTTATTATAGCTGGCACTCTTGAATTATAATAGAACTAGAGACATCTTTTACTCGCCTGACTTTCGACTTAGTCTATATAGCAATAGTCAGTGAGTACCAAAGCCTTCCGCATATACACACAACTCACATATGTAGTCATATCCCCACATAAGATACTAGAAACTATTCGGCGGGCGCGTAATCTTCGTCAGGTGATCTCCGTTCAGAGTCTTCATGATCTTGCCGAATCCCTCGTGACTGTAATCCTTCTCATTCCACATATCCTTGTGATACCGGACCTTCCCTTTCTCATCCAAAGTGAGAGTAACGAGTGAATTCACCTTCTTCGAGATTGGCATCGGCTTCGGTGTGTATTCTTGCTGAAGTTTGAAGATGATCTCGGTGGATTGGGATGAAACTACTTCGGTTTTGATGGTACGAGATTTGGCCATGATCTTTGGGATGCCTTCAAGCTTGTAAGTTCTTCTTTTTTATCGAGTATAGGACTTGGGCGATGCTTACCATACCACTGCCCAGCGATCTTGTACCTCGTATCGCAGTAGCTCCATGGGTCGTCGTAGATGGCTTCTTCAGCGTAGACTTGCATATCTTCTTCGCTCGCGCTGCCGGAGTAGAGATTGCATATTGCTTGCAAAATCCGCTGCTGTGACGGTTCAAGGGAAATGGATTTCTCCGGGTATGGCTCGTAGTTTACTCCTGAAGATGCATTCTGAGAAGGGTCGGCGTTCTTGGTGAGCTCGACGGGATCGGGCCGTTTTTCGTACTTGTCTTGCAGTGCTTCGGCACGGGCCCCGGAACCTGTAGGGGAAGCCATGATTTATTCGAAATGTTGCTGCATCTCAGAGCGTCTCGAAGTTGTTACGCTCTCGACGTTGATATTTAAGATGCAGTAGAAAGGACATTGTTTATCGTGACGTCACTGCGATGATTGCATGTTATGATATTACGCTTTCATCATACATTAGCTGGCACATTCTTGCGTACAAAGTGATTTGTTAGAACTTATAAAGCTTTCAGCCCTCGCGGTAGAGTGTTCTTGTATGGTCGAAATCAGGCATCTAATCTCCATCCCAACGTCCCTATTAATCATATGTAATGATCGTTTTGCCTACTTCTTATTCTAGTTACTGCCGGAAGGCATGCAATGTACTGTTGACAGCAAAAAGACAAACAATCTATACAACGGAGATGGATTCTGGAGATATTGTACGATGGAAGCTGATCACTAGAGGTTTCTCGCGCCTGTGAGCGGGGGCGAAATGATATGACATCATTGTAAAGCCCACCAAACCTCTTGACTTCCTTATTGACACTCAGATCTTACACTCAGCTTCTGTCCGTCTTGGAAAAAATCTCCGAAGAACGAATCTCAATGGTAGCGAGGGTGATTCTCGCAGCATTTGACTCTTCCTGAGCTATCTAATGGGGCTGACGCAGTGTCGGTCTCTACACATTGCCACTTTTGTTACTCACGATGCGAGCTGGTCCCATATTAGTCCCCGGGAGCTCGTTCCAATTTCACGCAATGGAGTATATAAAGCCCTATTCCATTCTTTCAGGGAGAGGAGTCCGACGTGTTGGACTGGCCTAAATCGACAGTCTTGTACGAATGGGCGAGGAAGCTTGGCGGACTCTTGGTCAGTACCGAGTATCGATACTTCGTTCCGAGCAAGCCTTTTGGCAATGCCTCCACGATAAATGAAAACTTCAAGTTCTTGGCGCTTAATAACGTGATGGCCAATGCAGCTGAGTTTATCAACCAGCTACAAGTCCATACGACGGGTTCCGCCAAAAGCAAGGTTCTGGTTGCTGGTGGATCATATGGCGGCTTTCTAGCTGTTGCGTTTGGAATGAATCATCCCAACACCTTTGATGCTGCGCTCGCTTCTTCTGGGCTTGTTGTAGGCTTTGGGGATAGCTCCGACCTGGACTCTTATAATTGGTGGAACTGGCTCAACCGGCTGTACCTGACTCACTCCCTTGAAGCATCCAAGAAGATTCAGCAGGCTTTCACTCATCCTTGGAACCGAATTGAGACGAATGAAACTTCGTCCTCTGCACGCCAGTAATCTCGGGAAATCTCACCCAGGCGGTTGTGCTCAGAGATCTTGCAGTCCAGGTCATCTCGATGGCTCCGGAGTTCAACTATCTTTACGCAAGCCAAGGACGAACCCCTGTTGTGCTTCTATTCTTTGAGATTCTTAAGATGACAAAGAACGAAACAGGTCCAATCCAGGTGATTGCAAAAGCAAACTGGATGTGGTACAAGCCACTAGGAGCAAGCTGTTTGGAACCCGAGTATCCTTTAGACTTCATAAGAAATGTCCCCGTGCCACTCATCAACTAAGAGGTCTTCAACTACATCATCCGTGAGCCCATGCCATCTGTCTCCGTGAGGATCTGTTTTCTGACTCTCTATTTTATGTACATGTTTCCCGCTTCATTCTTCCGCGTATCCGCCAACGGCACCATATTTCCAGCTAGAACTTTAGACTACAATGCCGCGAACCGTGCTTGCGAGGCGAAGTTCGGAGCGTCCACCCTAACCAAAGCTGAAATTCAATTCCAACATCACCTTTGACCGCAGGAGATCCAGAACTCAACACACATCATTTTCAGTTTAGGCGAATATGATCCGACTTCGACGATGGAACCAGCATCTCTTCCTCTCACTGCGAATCAACACGCCAGTCGCTCCCTGTATACGTAGAATATTGCATAGAGAGAAGAACCTGTTCACGTCACGCGAGGTTGACAAAGAGAGTACTAGGATCTTGAGGAAGACAGAATTGAGTATTATCAAAATTTGGTTCGAGAGTGAGAGCTTTTAGGGAAGCTGGTATGGTCTTGCTCTGGTACTGTCTTCAGCTCAAGATGGTTTTGCAAGTCTTTCCAAACATCGCAACCACGAAAACATTGCTTCCGGCTGCAGAACCTACCAAATGCTAAGATTATTGAGTACTGCTATTATTCTGACTCATTTCTCTGATCTGGCATTGTGAAGACCTACGGTCTAGCCCTATCGAATTCTAGAGGCGCCCCCCTCCTATACTCCACCGAAAGTCGATCGGTGTTACTCGACAGTAGCTATATACAAATTGTACAATGCTGGATATAAATCTCATTCTGAATGAATAGGACTTAGTCCACGGCACGTTGTGTATTTACGTTAACGAGGCATTTACAGCTAATGCGTCATGTGTTTTCGCGACTTTCACCTGCTCGCTTGGTATTGTTCATGCACACTCCTTGCGATTTTTTTTACTTAAAACTGGAACACCGAAATCTACTCAGCTTTCTCATACAACCGCACCACAATCGCCTGCAACTATTATTGACACTAACCTTTCTTTTCTTGAATCTCCACACCACACAATGAACTCCTCAACCATCGAATCCACCCCCGTTGTTGAGACCACTGCGCATGTGGCTCCACTCTACACTACTGACCGAAAGGCTCGCGACTTCCATGATATGGCGACTACGTCCTTTCCCGAGTACTTGGCCGAGGTTCGCGAAAAATACGCAACCAACGAGGACCGCCTTTCGTCCCTCGAGAAGATCATCAATAAAGCCATTGCTACCGCTTCACAATTCTCCATCGAGGATAGTGGTGAGATACATCCCGACGATCTCAAAGCCAAACTGGATACCAAAATCAAGGAAGCCCATGCCGCACATGACCGTGGCGCCGCCGTCATGAAGCAATTTCTCGATGTGAAGCTGCAGGATGCCTTTGATTTAGATGAAGCTATTGAGAAAGAGGTTACAGTGCTTCAGAAGAAGGGTACTAGACAGAAAAACTTGGCTGCCAAGTACATTTACGTCCCAGTCAAGAGTAGGGCTGGGGATGCTAAGGATTCTGCAGCGGTTGACAATGCCAATATTCTTCCAGTCGGCCGTAGACACACCACCAGGTCCAATGTCACCAATAAGGGTGCTCCCCTCGACTCTAAAAAGCCTTGACCGCCTCCGTTCATCCCGTCCCAAACGGGCACCAATTCTGGCTCTGCTTCCGGTCTTGCTTCTGGCCCTGCTACTAGTAAGGGCTCTGGCAAGCGCAAGGAGGCCTCCAATGTCGAGATTCCAACCGAAGCTGTACTTGCCACTATGTCCCGCAAGGAAGTCTTCATGCTGGGGTTTGATACTGGTGCCAAGTCCCGTCGTGAAGGTTCGGGGGGCCGACTAAGATTTAGGTAAAGGGTAGACTTCTTTGATTCGCTGGCGAAGATCTGGATGTTGCTTGGATTGACCAGGGTACATACAAGTTGCTGTTAGATGCCTTGATTTCTTGTACGGAATGTAGTAGGATGCCTTTGTACCAATTCTCCATATGTACTTTCTTCACCGCGCGACACGCTTGCATTGGTAGCTATAGTCATTGTCATTACCTTGAAAACACCGCAATAACAGATCCCAATTTCATCTCTTTATTGAACTGAGCCTTGACTGCCTTCCTGAATATCTATACACAAATGTTTCACGACAGCATCTATAGACCCTGCATAACCCAAACCCATTAACCCATCTCCCCTACTTAGTGTACCCGAATCGTGCACACAGGCCCTACACTCCCTTCCATAACACTCTTCAAAGTCATATCACCCTCCTCCCACCACTTATCAAGCTTTTTCAAGCCCCTGCGCGCTAAACCTGCGTCTTGGTTCCGATACACTGAGTCGATTTTCCTCACATCGGTCTTATCGTTCACTAACCATCGTTTATCCTGTGCCAGAAATTCCTCGTACTCAAGCCCATAGTCACGTTTCACATTCGCGGCGAGATGAGCACGTGCAGACTTTAGAAGGTGAACGTGCAAATTCTGGCCCGCTTTTACGGCGGCGGTGTCGCGGGATTGCGGATGGATTGAACTGGCAGAGTAGTAAAGAAGAGATGATGAGGACGGTACGGCGGAGAGGATTTTGTTGAGGCCGATGTGTGTCAAAGGCTGGGAGTCGAGATTCAGGTAGCGGAGGGAGGTGGTAAGGAGGAGGTCGTGGATAGCGTGGGCAGTGCGGTCGGTTATCCAGTTATACCTAGAGCCAAGGTCCGGAGTGGCGAAGCTCTGGCCAAGATCCAGCATTGAGATCTTGGGATGGCTGTGGAGGGCTTTGCAGAGGGCGGTTGCGCCGTCATCGCTTACACCTAAATTTGAAGTTAGAGAAAACTCTGGAGAATGTATCCAAACTTTTGACGCATAAATGTACTTACCAATCGAGCTAATAGACAGACGTGTCAGCGATTTGTTCTTCTTCAACCCAGCTGCCAGGGCGATCGCAGCAGAATTACCCATGGGGTTATTGCTCGCGTACAATGAATCCAACATGCAATGTGGCGACGCCAAAATATCAGCAATAGCCGTTGCAGCTTTCTCTCCGATGCCCACAGCATTCAAGTAAATGTTTCGCAAGGGTAGTGGGTTATCCGACGCGTATTGTGCCAGCTTCGTGAAAAGCTTAGCAACACCAGCATCGCCCAATTCGGTCTGATCGAGATCTAGAGTCCGCAGATTCGGGGTCTGCGCGATTAGCCTGAACACATCGTGCGCCGCAGCTGGCATCAAGGGATTCCGTTTGAGCCAAATGTTAGTCACAGAATTTGACTTGACCCATTCGTCGACGAGGAGCTTGAAGCTCGCTGTGTCGATGCAGTTTCCAGCCAGGTACCAAGTGTCCATCCGGTTCGGGTACTCTTTGAGGAAGTTTGCGATGCAGTTCGCGCCATGAGGACCTATGATGTTATTTCCGAGCCTGAATAGCGCACCAAGTCAGTGCTTATCTCACATATAGAACAAATGCAGGTATTACTAACAGGAAGTGGGTGACGAAGGTATTCGTTTTTAAGCTCTCAACCAAGTCACTAATATTTTTCGGACCAAGGACCATTTTGCAGAGGTCCATGCGGTGGTCGGAGTAGAGTACGCCTTTTTCAAATTCTAAAGATTTGACGTTGTAGTATGGCTCTTCGATTTCAGCAGCTAGATCGGGTGATGCAAAGTTAGCAGTTGCTTTTTTAGATGTAGAGAAAAGTGACCAGAGTACAGCACTATGACAGAATCTCGCAATACTTTTCCAAAGCTTAGACTGGGGAGAGAGTTGCTAGTCGTCTTTTGATACATGACTGTACACAGCATGAAATTCTACTTACCATCGACTATGGCTCGCACGGTAGATGCCTTCTCCTCTGTTCCACCGAGAGCCAGGTGCTCAAAGAACGGCTCTAAAGTCTTCGCTTCAGCAATTTTGACCGGCATTGGCAGGCTGGGCGCGCCATCCAGCGAAACAGGATCACTGATTGGATCCCAGGCGCCCTGTTTGATGATGCGGTTATCCCAATTCATCAGCTCATTCCGCTCTTTTGCCTCATATATCACACGTTTCCGCTGCTTGATGACCAGGTGTCGCAGCTTGACGATGTCTTTCTCGTACTTGATGATAGCACCAACACTGTTCTCCATGTCTGGGTAGAGAAGTTGCGCGATTTGGGTGGCCAAAGTAGCAGCTTCCGGATTTGCAGCTCGTCGACGCGGAGCATCCATGATAATCTCGTCGATGAAGATTGACGAAGGTAAGGCGATGCTGGCTGAAGAAGGTAAGTACTCGTCGTGCGAGTCATCGAATGGCGATACTAGAGTTAATTGACTTTGAATGATGTCGAACCATTGCGCAGCAGTATGAGTCAGCGAAGGGGGAGGTTTCGGGATCTCCACGGTGGAGATCTGGGTTGCAGAAGCCATTTGACTTGATGAATGAAGACATGATGTAGGAGGGGAAAGGAGAGGATATAAACACGATTTGATTCTCGTGTCTGAGTCACAAAAGGTTAGCGTTGACTGTCTGGTAAGTTTTAGATATTTGCATGTTTGCCCGCTGTGGCTGTATGGAAAGGGCGGTATTTTGTGCAATTATTTGGCGTTGCCTAGTGATCTGCTCGATTTGGTCTAGTGTTTACAGCCATCCCGAACAGGTTAGCGGACTTGGCCCCACATGGGTATTGCTTGTCGCGTGAGGTTCCATGCAGCAATTTACGCCCGGATATTCGAGCACCATTGTTTCGAGTATTCGCAGTTGAATAGGTTGGAGGGATTGTAGGGAGTTTTGGTCGGTGCGCAAAGGTGGGCGTTACCATACATACTTCCTAATTCAGATGGATGAAAGCCCTATTCAGGAACCAAAACAGATTTCCCATTCACCAATGAAAGGCACGTGTATTGGCTATCCTTTGTGCTTTTCGATTCGACGCCACATAATCCAACTATAACACTTCCCACAAGCAATTTTTTCGAAATCGTTCTGTACGAGTCCCAGGACCCATCGTTCCACGCTCAACATGTTCGACCGCTGGAAGCACGAGTACGAACGCGTCGAATCGCACGATGGGGCACCACAGAGCCCTCAATCCTCGGTCGCCGCTCCACCAAATCCCAAAAAATTCGTATCCTACCCAATATCCTTCCTTTCCGGCGTCTCCTTGACACTCATCCTTGTCGCGCTCTACACCACTTTCCACCCCTACCCCACGGGGACCTACGAATCCGGCTTCCACACCGAGATCGCTGCATTGCATGCCATCGTCAATGTCGTGCCCACCAAATTCAGCGGCACGTTGAAGTACAAAGGCGAGCATCTGTATATCGACCTTGGCAACGACGTGCAGTACTTTGGCGCACCATCACCTGCGATCGACAAAAACTGGGACATATTACTCACCGGTATGGGTAGCGAGGAGCTGTGGCCGGATGACATCGTCAGTCCCGACGTTCTACATACACTGCATTGCCTGAACGCGGTACGAAAGCTACTCGATAGTCCGTACTATTACAACCATACTTTCGACGCGCATAACCGGGCGAGGAGGATTCATATTGACCACTGTCTCAACCATGTTCGACAAGTTATTCAGTGTCATATGGATATGACACCGGTCCGTACGCTGTACTTCAAAGAAATGAATACGGAGGTTGGAGATTTTGATCAGGTGCACATGTGTCGCGATTATGGACAGTTGCATCAGTACATGGTGGAGAGGGAACCGAAGAGGGAAGGTGAGGGCATGCATATGAAGACCGATGCTGAAAAGCATGGGCATCAGGAGGGGTATCCGGAAAATGAGGAGTCTTTCTTGCCTTGGGATACTACGTGGCATGAGTTCGAGTAGGGTCAACGCAAGGGGTGCAAGCATACATGAGATAGAATTGAGAGCAATCGTTGCAACAGGATAGCCGATTGGTCGATGCAAATGGATCGTAAAAGCTGTCTCACACTGGTCGCCGTTGCCTAAAGCTTTCGTCGCGCGTTGATTATAAGGTGCGGAAAAGCTTGACGAAACATCCTATACTCAGTCAGTTGGCCACCCTTGTTGATCTTTGTGAGTTCAATAAGAAAAAGTCCGTTTTTCTTCGTGTCCCAGGTCGGCTTGTCGCAAGCATCAGTAGGGGACGTTTTTTTTCCTTGGATGTTTCCTCTCTCAGAAAGCCCCCATCCCCGTCCCCACTCTCCCCCCTACCTGTAAGTGATATACATATATCAGAGTTTCTCACTTCAAATCTCTCACTTGAATTTTTGATTAGTTTTGCAGAATGCGCCGGCGTTCTACCTTTCGGGCTGTGGATTTGGTCTAAGCAACACCCCAGAACCCCCCGAAGACAACACAACTCTTGTCGAACCCGAGGTCGAGAAAGGCATCAAATGCGAGATCAGAGACGTATTCTTCGTCCCCGTAGAAAAGGAATCGGGAAAATTCTAGTGGGTGGACGAGAAGCCGTTGGACGAGGGCAAAGTCCCTGTGATTGACGCGCGAGCTTACCACAAGTTCAGCAAACCCGACAGATTTGGAAACCACGACAACTTTCCACATTACGCCAAGCTGTCTGAGATCGGTCGGCTTACCCGGGCCCAATCCATGGATAGATATTCATCGACTATCGATGACGAGACCTCGATGCAAGTTGATATGACGCCATTGACTGGCAAGCCGTCTGTCTGATCGACGAAGCAGACGTCTTCATGGAAGCGCGCACAGCCAACAGCCTCCAGTGCAACGAGCTAGTTTCAGGTACCACCTTCCCACACCCATCACCATCCCTCTCCGCCTCATTATCATGCTGACCGCGACCAGTCCAGTGTTCCTCCACCTCCTGGAAGATCATCCAGGCATCCCCATCCTAATAACAAACCGCATGCGCTCTCTTGACTCAGCCTTCGAATCCCGCATCGACATCAGCCTCACCTACTCCGCCCTCACCCAAGCCGACCGAAAACAAGTCTGGAAGAACCTCATCGCGAAGATCGATGCCAAGGACGTCGATATGGATGAAGCGACGCTGGATGGGCTGGCGAAGTGGGAGTTCAATGGTAGGCAGATTGAGAGCGCGGTTAAGACGGCGAGGACCTTGGCGGCGAAGAGAAAGGAGAAGTTGAATGGTAGGTATCTGAATGTGGTGTTGACGTTGAGGAAGAAGGCTTTTGGGTTGATGGTCGAGAAGGAGACGGAGGATGAGGGTAGGGCTGTGAATAGTAAGGTGGTATCAAATGGTGTGGGGAAGGTTTAATATGGTGACGCGTTAGAGAGCTGGTTGGGGGATGAGCACGACGATATGGCGGGTGGGAATGAGCATTATATTTGCTGCGAGGGCATCTGTATTTATTACTGCTGTAGCTTTAGACATAGAGGAACTTGACATGCTTTGCTCTGATATCAAGTCAATCCAGATTTCCCTCACCTGGCGTTTCACACCGAAGGAAGATTCTCTGCGAAACCTTTCTTCAAGTCGCATATGCTCACATACAATCTTCCAGTTCAAGACGTCTACGAAACGATCAAGCTCGGTTATTTTGGACAAGCGTTCCCGTGCATTTCAATTGGACAACAACTCATCGTGAACGATCAACGGCTACATGGCAGCCGGCATCGTTGGTTGGTTGGTTGGTTGGTTGGTATTGATTTACGTCCTATAGAGTTGGCCGAAGGCCATCCTGCTACAAAAGCCTCCCATGGGGCATGATGGACGTGCCGAGCACCTGGTGTGGTGAAGGCAGATCTTATTATTGCTGCCCTGTACAAAAGGAAAGTAGAGAGCCGGTCGGTCCTTAATCCTCCTCTAAGTAAGAAAAGTAAGGAAATGTTGCTTGCGTGAAACGCGTTATCTGAAGCCTATCAGGCTATTGTTCGTGGCTTTGTAGCCCTTGTGTGTGTCCAAAGGACGTGAGAGATCAGTCTCGAGGCGCTGCAACGCCTCGAGGCTGGAGTATAGTAGGAAGAAATAGAGAAGAAACAGATAAAGAGATAGAGGTATAGTAAAAGTATAGAGTTAAGCAGGGTAGTAGCGGCTTCAGCCGTCTCCCCTATCAGCAGTATAGGGACACGACACACAGACTGGGAAGCTCTGTCCCGGTTCTACTAAGTGTGCCCTATAGCAAACATAGTTCTAGGGGAATCTAGGTAGTACCCTGGCGGCTGGATATGAGTTCCAGAAACGCCGTAAAGTCCTCTGGGTGACTGAGCAGTGTCTTCAGGTACTCCTTGCCCTCACTAGGGTCAGCCGGTGGCCAGGCTGGTCATTGTGGCTATAGCCGGAAATATCGAGCCATGTGCCGGCAGTAGACTAGGTGGTCTGGTGTTTTGTCATCCCCACAGACATAAGTTAGTGTGGCATTATTATACTAGAACTTCCTGTGGTACCAGGCGAAGTCGCCGTGCTTTGTCCTAATTACCAGCAGCCGAGCTAGTGTCCGCCGGCTGAGGCTGAGCTCCTTTGGGGGTGTGGTCCTATAGGAGAGCTCCTACTGTTTATACTAGGTAGATAGCTTCGGGTTCTGTTTTGTCTACTAGCCTGACTCGGCTCGACGGTTGTGTGTCTTCGCGTCTGTTCGCAGACCGGTGATCGTGGGTTCGGCGGCGAGCCCCGTGGGGTTCTGCGGGTGGTGGGCCTCAAGGTCGGCCAGCCTGTCTGCTGCTTCGTTCCCCTATATGCTAGTGTGTCCTGGGGACTATCTGATGTGGATGTCCAACATGTCCATAGCTTCCTGACACAGAGGCAATGCAGCTGCGTCGTCACAGTGGGCGTTCCTTCGAAGGCACCCGGCATCGTTGGTTGGCAGGCCCATTGTACCAGAGATTGTAGGTGCCAGCTAAAGAAAAGAATGCTCTTACAGACAGTATGGGCTCCCTACACCACTTTGGCAAAGAAGGAGAATGCAGGTTATACCAGTCAGTTGCTGTGGAAGTGGAGGGCAGTACGCCCAACAGCCGCCTGGCCGTGACGTCACAGTATAACAATGCGGAGCAGACCGGTGCACTTCGATAAGAACAACAGTACATATCAAGGACAAGAGGACGGTATGTTGCAAGGCTGTGAGCAGATGATGGAGAGTCATTTCACAATCATAGACAGGCAAGGTAGACAGGCAAGGTACCCAGAGAAGATCAAGATGATGAAGATACATGTTTGATTGATTTGCAGACTATTTACGAAAGACCGGAATGGCTTAGTTGGCAAGCAGTCGCTATTTACCCGTCCACATGCCAAGATGGCAGTGCCTTGATGGATGGTTATGGCCATCTTGGTGTGGACGGATCGATATGTGGGTAGTTGATGTGCTGTGAAGTTTTGAGGTCAACTTGGTGGTTTGCCGGGTGCCGAATGATGATGACGGGCGAGAGCGTGGAGTGACTCTCAAGCCGTGGCGGCAGCAGCGAGTTGATGGTGGTGTTGGCTGAGCGTTGGTGGTCGAGGTCCTGGACATGTCAGCGAGGGTCAGTGAGTCAACAGTCAGAGGAAACATACCTTTGAACAATCCGGAGGCCGTGGAACGTGCTCTTACGTCAGTGAAATTCTGGACCTGTCGCAAATGCCCCTCATGGATGCCCCGCTACGGCGGTAGCGAATTATAGGGAGCCGGTCCCAACGAACACCGCGCGCCCCGAAGGGGTAGCTAGAACAGAGCCACTGCCAAATGCAATGCGAGTATCCACCTGATCAGCCTGACAGGCACGGGGTCGCACCAGCACCGGAGCCCCATGCGGCTCCGGCGAGGCGGACCCTGAAGGTATGTGATGGTGGTGTGGGCGACTGGTGAGAAGGGTTAGTAGATTTTGAGTGAAGGGATGGCGAGGATGGTACCTTTTGTCAACCCATGATGGGTGGGGATGGCGTTGGGATTTGGTGTGAGTGTGAAGAGGCGAGAAGAAGAGAGGGCGGCAGACGGCCGGGGGGCGCCTTATATAGACTTGTGTGTGGGCTTACTAATCACCGGCCGATTCTCGGCTGTGCAGCAGCAAGAGCGGCTAGAAATCTGGGTGGGTGACCACAGGCGAGAAGGGAGCTGATGTGTGTTCAAAGGGTCGAATTTCGACTGTTGGGAGCAAGACGGTGTTGGTGGAGGACTGGGCGTATATGCTGTTATTAGCGTGATGAGTCATCCCATCGTGCTCCAGACTACGCAGCTAGATCATTGGCCTGAAAGTCAATTTACCCAGGTAAATCATTAACAAGATAAGGATTACGCCTCTCATGGATCAACAGTACAAGTCGGGGTTCGTAAGGCGTAAGGCAATCGTTTCTTGATACAAGGGGGAAACACGTACGGGTTCTCCCCCCCCCCCTGTCGACACCAGATTTCTCAAAGCTCTGAGTAGATAAATCTATCGCGATCAATCGATTGATCAGCGAGTTGCTCGATTATCTACCACTTAATTATTGATTAATCTATCGCGTTGGTCAATCAGTCGCGATAAATCTATCAATAATCAATTAACCGCGCGTAGGTTTAGTAAAATGCATGCAAATGTGTAAAACTTAAATTTACTAGGTCTATGCACTCTTGCGCACGCTTGCGCATATGAGATGAAAAAATCTTTCCTGATGTTTTAAGAAACTCAGGATAAACCTAGCTCCTTAATAAAAATATCAGCAGCCTTTTCTGCAACTGCAACTGCTGTATTCATTGTGTTTGCAGCAACATTGAGCGGTGGAACACTCAAGTCTGCGACCTTGAGCTTGTCAACCCCGTATACGTTTAGATTCTCATCCACGACAGCACCATCCTCACGGGTCCCCATACGACAAGTTCCCATAGAATGCCATGTCGTTCCTACTTGTTCCCGCGCCCACTGTTTGATTGCCTCGTCGTCTTCAGCTGTGTATACAATATCTGTGATATCCCCAGATGGACTGTCGTTGAGTCGAACCGGTGCAGCACTAGAGTTGGGTGCAAATTTGGGATGAAGGAGCTCTACTTCACCGCGGTATGTCTCCATACGACGGAAAATCTCTCGTTGCTTCTTATACGCCCACAGGTGCTTCAGGATATCCACGTCCTTGGCATCAGAGAAGAAGCCAGTGGTGAAATTCGGCCTATCTTCTATCTCAGGCCCGGTTATGTGTATCGATCCACGAGACAAAGGGTATCCGGTGAAAACGGACGCAGTAAGATATTGTCCAACGGGAACAAGACTCGGGTCTGCAGGGAAGCTAGTAGATGTTAATTTGTCGGAACTGAGAGTGATCGTACGATGGACTTACAAATTGACAAGCGCTGTTAGCAGGAGTGGTTTGTTGATGTTATTCTTGTACTCTGCTTGCCACGTTTCTTGAAATGCTGGCCCTAGCTCGGCAACTTCTGCGTCAGTGGGTCGAAGCTTGCCCGTGACATCCTGAGCGTTCCAACCAAGAATCGAGGCGTTGTTCTGAATCGCCTCACTGGCATCCAGACGACCAGAGAAAAGAGAGTCGAGTGTCTCATCTTCTTTCATGCTGGAATAGTACGGATATGTGATGAGGTGGTGGTCCTGGTAATTCTCACCAACGCTAGAAAGATCGGAGACCACTTCAATTCCAGCCTTCTTCAAGATTTCGGGACTACCAACGCCAGATCGTTCCAGTACCAATGGCGTTCCTAGTGCCCCAGAAGACATGATTACCATCCTCCTTGCCTTGACAGTGCAAAAGGTGCCGTCGGCTTGGACTTTTGGATTTGGCCTGAACTCAACCCCACTAGCTTTCGTTCCTTCAAAAACAACACGTTTGACTTGCGTGTCAACAAGTATATTCAGTCCTGGATACTTCCCACTTTGAATCTTGGGGTGTATGTATCTGGATGCCGTATCTTGTCGTAAACCGTCTGTTCCAATATAGTGCAAAGCAGGTTGGACACCATTGTTGTAGTCGAGGGCTGATAAGTCCTCAATTTCAGGATACCCGACTTGGCCTGCAGCTTGGATGAAATCTCGTGTCGACCGGTTCGCACGGTAAGTACCATCGGAGACAACAATGGGACCATTATAACCATGTACGGACTTTGGCCCCGGTCCAAGGTATGTCTCAAGCTGGAAAGTATCAATACAGTCTCTAGAACAACTAGTCATGCGGGGTCAACAGCACATACCTTCTTCAAATAAGGAATCATGTCATTAGCAGACCAGCCTGGTACATTCCATGAGTCAAAATCACTGCGTTGAGCCCTCGAGTACATCATCAGGTTAATCGATGATCCTCCTCCAAGGGTCCCTCCGGACGGAACAACAAGCTCCCTGTTGTTGAGTTGAGTCTCTGGATTGCTTTGATAGAAGAGAGTTGAATTGCTCGTGGCTAGGAGACCGCTCATAAACAGAGCGGGGTGTACAACGGTGGGCACATTCAAGTTGTTTGGGCCTTGTTCAATCACCAGAATGGATAATTTGGGATCTGCCTCTGCCAGCGGTCCGGCGATGACGCAAGCAGCTGTACCACCTGCAAGAATCGGTATCATTAGATCACACCACTGGGGATCGTGGAAGACGACACTAACCTCCGACAAGAATCACGTCCACCTCTGACAATCCATCTGGAAGATGTTGGAAAAGTGTGCTCATTGTGCTCTCTACTAACAAGAAGATCTAAAGGAGCTAAGAGAGGTTAAAAAGACTGAATGCGACACTGCGCGTGTATCTAGTATGTCGAGCTTTGGTGTTTGGCCATCTTTATACGGCCGGAATCGTCAGTTGGCCAATGTTGTACTGGGGGCTGTTTGTGACACTAGATGAGAACAAGACAAATAAATTGAGCGTAGCAGTCACACAGCAGCGAGGGTCGCTTTTCCAGGGTGTCTCTGCATATGAAGCAGCTGTATGGCACATACGCATGTAAGATTGCCTGGGCAGTATGTACGTACTGGCATTGAAAATAAATATCTGGAGTGCTTACATCTTGACACGTAAACGCTTGCTTTTCCGAGCGGTGTAAACTATTATTCCCGGTTAACATCAGCTTCCTGCAGCCACCTACAAGCGACGTGTTGGAAGTACGGCACAGCACGGCCTTGATACCAAATCCATAATGGTGCAAATCTCACATGTCTGTGCATCTGCCTGATTCGTGGGGAGGAGTTTACCTCCGAAATACCAAAACTGCGCGCGATTCATTAGAGGATTCAGGATGGTTCGGCAATCCAGGCAACGGAAAATGCGCTAGAAAAATAGTTCTACATCGAAGGACCATAGCCAGCCACAAGTAAGCTGATACGGCCCTAGCGTCCACATTACAACCCCTTTTTTGCAGTGAGAGCGTAGTAAGTCGTTGAATTGGCCAAATCTACTACGATACAAAGGATAAGTATTGGCCATCGTCAAAGCTGGAGGTCTGCGCGTCTGGTCTAAAAAACCCCATGTAAAATTTAGTGCTATCGCTAAACACTTATTTCTCAAGATTTTACGTACGCTGCTTTTTTGAATGTCTATAGATTATAGATGATTAAGCTTGAGGTAATGCTCGGATCAGACGCGCAGACCTACTTATCTCCTGTAACATAGTATTACAGTCCGAGGGTGCAAAGTCATGTAATAGTAGGCTTGAGATTTTGGGATCGGACTCCTCCATGAACGTCTCTGACGTAGTTTATTGCCATTAAAGTGCAGCAGAATGGACCCGCGAGTAAACGCGACAATGGGGTAGCTGCTTTTGTTCCCTACTTGTTAACTGGGGTGAAGGCTTGGGTTATATGAGGTGGAGGGTAACGACCGGGATGAGGCTCACAATCATGAATTGGGTAACTGCTGCTGAGCTATCTAAGTGGGAAGCTCGGCGATACGTGTTGCTCAGGGCACGGTCCACAATCTGGTGATGGTGCCAGCCAATTGGCGACTGGCAAACGAAGAGATCTATCGTGGTTGCCTGGTTCACGATTCACGTGACAGGTTATCCTAATGGTTGAGGCACATTCTCACGGTGTCGAAATACCCTCTCGAAAATGAGGCATAGGAGAAATTGTCGGCTACCATGAAGAAACGGAGTTTGCTTTATTGGTAGACCATTGGTTGATCGCTTGTGGGATATGTCAATGGTGAAAGACGAAGGTAGGGTCGATTCGTATTAGAGACTATATGGAGCGATAATGAGCTTATGTGGCGAGAAAATATATACAGTAAAAATGATTCGTACTATTCATGGACTTGCTTCGAGGACAGTATTGGCCCATTTTAAGAACCCCAATGTGTACCCCTCCATTCCGCGACGTACTATATATATCATTTAAAACCTCGTACTTTCAATAAAACAGAACCAAATGGTCGAGTGGTCGAAAGGAATCGCTATCCAATTTGACTACTCAGCGTCAAATGGCGTTGAGTTCGCTGGTTCGAGCCACGGGTTTGGCGATTTTCATCCGGCTCAAAAAAGTCTACAGGTCGCTCCTGTGGACCCCCCAAAAATCCGCAGCTCGCTCCTGTGGCAAAAAAAATCCGACCCCGGGGTTTTTCTACTTAAAAAAAAGTAGTTTTTTGGAGATTTTTTCTTCCCGACTTTTCTTTTGCGCAGAAGCGTCAAGTCACTACTAGAGAAAGCAGACGATCTCCAAACAGCCAGTGAAACATTCCGCTACGTAATCCAATTAAGAGAGGCTATACACCTTGTTCGAGAAGGCGCGAATCTGTAAAGTTCGGGATTTCAATCGGGCATTGCCTCAAGATTGTTTCATTCCTACTTTCCGTTGAAGCCGCACGACGACCCAACTCCCAAGCGCCATGATGGCTTCCATTAGAGGCGATTCGTAAGTTTGGATTGCTGTTTGCGTTGGATCGTTGGAACCCTGAGTTGGACATACTACCACGGCTCTTGGGCGTTGGTAATCCAGTAAATCTTGAGCTCACCATTGAAGAGATTTTTCTTGTAAGCGGCAAGAGGAATCCCGCATAGAATTGGCGGACAATGCTCAACACGGGTGGGAGACAAATAATAATGATAGTGGCGGGTGACTCGATGAAGACCCATTACACCATGGGCATTCCTTCATCTACATAGAGTAGTACTTATACCACAAATCAAAAAAATGACTTGAGTCATACGTACAAGTGATGTCCTCATCCAATGCTTTTGCTGCCCTGAGTACCGTTATTAGTTGACTAGATGACATGATGATAACACTTCTGCGCCATAATCAGCATGATCATGTATGATCTTTTGCCAGTCAGTAACTTAGCAGTATCTCAAAATAAATACAAACATAACACCAGTCTTTCTGGCCGCACTTATCTTTAGAGCCCAGGTTTTTGGTAACGGTAGGAGGAGGATGATCAAGTCGATGACAACACCTCGAACAGCGCTTCCGATCCATAGCGCACTTGCTGTTCCACACTTCCCTGGTAGAAGCGGATTCCAGCCTTTTGCAAGAGGCTTGCACATGAAAGCAGTGCCTAAACAGATGCCCAGGAATTACGAGACATTCAATCCATGTGTTGTCCACAAAGCAAAGTTCCACCATCCGGGGTTTACGTGTCTTGGAAATAGGCGGGTAAGAAATAATAAAGCGGATGTTTTGGTTAGGGTTATTGCATAAGACCTCTTGAAGCCTTGTTCTATCACCAATAGATGCTATAGAAACATAACTACCTAACGCTAGCAGCAAGCCATTTTACAAAATCAAAAAGCCGCATGCGCCAACGACTATTCCAAATCCAACGTTAACTCCAATGTTGAGCTGGTCGCCTTTTCAATGTATCCAAATAAGAGCCGAATACCATACTCTCCTTGTGAAAGTGAAAATTAAAATTAAAATGAAGAGAAATGTTAAGGAGGAATGGCGTGTACTCATAGACCCCACATCCCGCGACCAACTCGTGTAGCTGCCCTTCCTACCGCCTTCGCCTCCCTCACCACCTCGCCAGTTTTCCTCCCCAGCAGAACTGTCACCTTGAAAGTCCTAGATGCCAGCTTCTCCGTCACCTCGCTGGTCTTCCTCTCCACCTTTGTTGCCACCTTGGTGGTCTTCTTCTCCAACCTACTCAACACTTTCTCAGCCTTTGCTTTACAGTCGCGGCCGGCTTTGGGAATGATTCCGCTGCGACGACGGCCAGCCTTCGACATCTTCTCCAGGATCCTGATCCCGTCAGGCCGCGGAGCTGTGGATTTGGTGGCACTAAACGTGCGTTCGTGGATGAGCGGCACACGTATCTCGTTTGGTTGGCTGTTGTTGATGCTGTCGTTGTGCACCTGGATAGTGTTCGCTTCATCTTGGACTTCGCCGCTGGGTTGCTCATAGAGCGAATCAAGGGCTAGGTAGCAGTCCCTGTCTTGTTCGAATGAGCTTCCGTCGTCCGAGGGTGGTTGGACGACGATGGTTGGTATGGGGCGAAGAAGTATGCTCGCTGCGAACTGCTGGGCAGGTTTCCTGGAGTCACCAACATCTTTCTCGAACAGGCTGCTCTCCGACTCCGTCGACCATGCAGCTTCTATTGTTCCAGCTCTGGGCTGTTCAAAGCCACACTGATCGGAATCCTGGGGATCGGAGTCGAAACTGGAAGAATCGTCGTGTTCAAGAAGGCTGGAGCTCTCCTCGTACTCTCCCAACAGTTGGTCGCTTGCACTGCTCTCCGATTCTGTTGTTGCTGTGGGTGTTTTTACTCCACAGGAGAGCAATTCGAACTCGGACTCACCGGGATCGGTTTCGAAGGCAGAAGACTCAGCGTCGTCGAACCTGTAACCCCCCCATTCGAATTCGCGAGAGAATCCGTCGCTCACCCCATCTGCAGAGTCCACCCGAACATCCTCCTCATCCAGACTTTCTCCGAAGCAGAGTCCGCTCCTGCCGTGGAAGGCTTTGTTCGCCATCTTCTCCTCCAGCTTCACGCGCCACAACTTGACGTTGTGGGATCTGCCACACATCTCATCGGCGTGCAGAATATTGAAGCGGTGCCTCAGAATCTCCGCCGCTTCTTCTTGTGGGCCTTCGGGGGGATTGAAAACCAGGTCGCGGCACTGACCGTGGCCGGGGAAGTCAGGATCCACACACATTCTTCCGCGGATGAAGTTGGAGTAGCGGATCAGGTATGAGGATGAGGATGCGCGGATGCGCTCGTCGCGGCGTACGGCTTCCTTCCGGAATTGATCTACGACGTATTCATCATCGTCAATTTCCGAATCGTAGTCGTTCTCATCCTCATCGATTTCAGAGTCGTAGCTATCCTCGTCCTGGTCGGAGAAAATGCCCTCTTCGTCGAACTCGAAGTCGAAATCGGCATCGTAGACCGAGTCAGCCTTTTCGTGGAAGGCCCCCTCGTCTTGGGGCTCTTGATCGTGAGTGTTTGCTACGAGATTGTGGCTTTGACAGAGGCCCGCGGTGTAGCTTCCGCGGGGCGTCGAAGGGCGTGGGGTTGCGATCGTGGAAGACATTCTCAAAGTCGGTTGAATGGCACTATGGCGGTGTGATTGACCTTGAGAAAGTTGAGCGTGGAGGAAATACAGGGTAAGAGTGTGGGCTCTAGGGGCAAGGGTTTATATATTGGTGAGGCGGGGCACGCGGGCATTTGTAGACAGACAGGTGCCAAGAGAGAAAGGGTGATATCATTCTTTGGAAAACGGAGGGTGCTGCGATGAGCGTTTGCTTCCTCGGATCAGGCACCCCATTTCAACGTTGTTTACTTATGTGACTTCGATGTGCAGATAAAGCATTTGTATTCTGCCTTTCAGGCCGAGGATATGGTAACTGTTGCTGGTGATGTAAATCTTGCCGTTGGATTTGAACTTGATCTCGGCATATATTTTCGCCTGACATGTTATGCTATACTGTGATAGACGAAATGCACGTAATTAATATCGATGCCAATGCTCCGACGACTATACAGAGTCGAGGTTTCCACGGAGCGAGTTCGACATCTTGACAAGCGTAGAGGGCAAAGCCTTGATAATATTTGTATGATGCCAAAACCCACACTGGAAAATCAGAAGATCCATGCACATGACTATCTCTTTGCCTCAGTTCATCGCATCCCCATAGTTGGGTCTGTCATGCTGATGGGAAAACTATCATTTGCTGCGTGCTGCCCCGGACTGTCCAACTTTCGAATGGATTATAAGTCTTATAACTTCTGATTGACTCGATATTGGGTATGCATCGCCGAACAAGCTCGCAGGTTTGTATTGAGCACACAAGCGTGAGAAGTGGTTGGGTGATCAAGTGACAGACTTGGTGCCGCCAGTTCAGCAGGATAGACACTGTAGATTGTACTAGAACTGTGATCATACTATAAAAGGTTTCAATAACTCCAGAAGCTTTCCCGGACTGACGTCTGGAGTGTCCCCGACACACTAACCTCTTTCATCACTAGCGTCAAAGCATCAGGCAAGAACAGGCGAGCTGTGTTCTTTCTCCACCCATCCACCAGTGAGTGACCTTCCATCCTTGTTTTGATTATTCTGGAATCCATCACTTGTTTCTGGGTATATCATATGATCATCTGCATTCGCCGTTTGGATGTCAAACAAGCCACTCATTGACCCGGGTTGAGGAACGACTTCACTGCATCCACCGCCCCCGCGAACTTTTCGCCGTCAATGAGAATCAGATGCCCCATTGGCTTGACGCCCATTTCCTGGAATGCCCTCTTGCTATCGCTCGCGCCCTCGTCCGCCTGCGTCTCATAGCCGTAGCTCCCCCACGCCGTCGCATGCTTGTGCAGCACCTCGTCTTCCGGATGAAAGTAGAAGATTTCCGCATCGCCGCCGTCGCCCTTTCCTCCCCTCTTCTTCTTACTCGGCGGCTGATTCTCAGATGGCAAATTCGACGCGACCTCGTTGTACGTCTTTGATAGGACGAGGTAGTGTGTGAAGGCGTACGGTTCCTTCTCTTCGAGCGCCCACTGGATTTCTTCCAGAAGCATGGTGTACATTGGCGGAACAACCTCGTGCGGCATATTCATGAAGCGCTCGGTGAGAATCAGGCCGACCTGTGCGGGCGATGAGGGGTCGAGAAGAGATGGCAGCGCGGAGAGCGAGGGCGATGAAGAGTGGCGGGCGAGGTAGGCAGTCAGGTCTTTGATCACCTGCTTGTCCTAACTGGTGTTAAATTCGTATCGGAAGCGTCCAAGTCGAATGCATCTCACCCTGTGTGCTGTGAGGTTCAGCACTGTCAGGAAAGCGTACGGATCCGTCTCATTCCCATCGACCTTGACGGTGCTTCCCAGCAATGGTTGCGATAGGATGAGGTCGGCGAGCTCGGAGAGATTGAATCTTTGGGCGTCGATATCGAGGAGTTGGCGCAGCAGATTCTTGAGGCCATGAAAGTCGACGGCGGGCTGGGGATCGAACCATTCAAACTCGACGTTCACCATGTCCATATCCTGCATGTTGTCAATTCCCCGGTCGCATGCGGGGAGGAGGTGGGGACCAATGGTACCTCGTCGCTGTCCGAATCGTCATTTTTGCGCTTGTTGTTGACCTCGGGCGCATCGGGCAGCGCCTCCGGGTCCCTCTGCGTCTTTCGTTTCCCCATTGTCTACAACTTGTGGCAGTGGAGGTGATCTGGGCGGCCTCGAGATATTTTTCGGGGAAGGTGCGCACAGACACGTCGCTGCCCGCCGGCGCGCGTTGCCTGCCCCACCAGAATTTTTGTTTTCCAGTCAGCGCCCCTCGTTTTGTCTCTGCCCACTGCCCACTTCTCTCCTTCCCTCTCTCTCTGTTTTTTTCTTCCATTCACCATGGCGACCGACGGCAGCGACCCAATTCCCCCGCACAAGACCTTCGACACCATCCTGGTGCTCGACTTCGGCTCCCAATACACGCACCTCATCACCCGCCGCTTGCGCGAACTCAATGTCTACTCTGAGATGCTCCCGTGCACCCAGAAGCTCGCCGACCTCGATTGGACTCCCAAGGGCGTGATTCTTTCCGGTGGCCCCTACTCCGTCTACTGGGACGACGCGCCACACGTCGACCCCGCCGTTTTCGAGCTCGACGTCCCGATCCTCGGCATATGCTATGGGCTGCAAGAGATCGCGTGGCACTTTGGGAAGAATGTCCTCGCGGGTGAGAAGCGGGAGTACGGACACGCATACTTGAAGGTGGATAGGCATGGGGATGGCGGGGCAGGAGGGCACGTGGACAAGCTGTTCGCAGACATTGAGGACGACGCGGAAGTCTGGATGAGTCACGGCGATAAACTGAGCCATCTGCCCGAAGACTTCATCACGGTGGCCACGACAAGCAATGCGCCCTTTGCTGGCATGGCACACAAGACGAAGAAGTACTACGGCATCCAGTTCCACCCGGAGGTCACGCACACGCCCAGAGGAAAGGTGGTGCTGAAGAACTTCGCCGTCGATATCTGCGGGGTCAAGACAGACTGGACCATGGGCAAATTTGTGGACCAAGAGATTGCGAGGATCAGAAAGTTGGTCGGCGACAAGGGTCAGGTCATTGGGGCTGTCAGCGGCGGTGTCGACTCAACTGTCGCCGCCAAGCTGATGAAGGAGGCTATCGGCGACCGCTTCCATGCCGTGTTGGTCGACAACGGCGTGCTGAGGCTGAACGAGGCGAAGCAGGTCAAGGAGACGTTGACTGCCGGCTTGGGCATCAACCTCACGGTCATCGATGCCTCGGAGCGTTTCCTCGGCCGTCTTAAGGGAGTCACCGATGACCCGGAAAAGAAGCGCAAGATCATTGGGAACACCTTCATCGAAGTGTTTCAGGAGACTGCAAAGAAGATCGCCGCCGACGCGCACGGATCTGCGAATGCTGGCGAGATTGAGTGGCTGCTCCAGGGCACACTCTACCCAGATGTCATTGAAAGTATCTCCTTCAAGGGTCCTTCGGCTACAATCAAAACCCACCACAACGTCGGTGGCCTGCCCAAAGACATGAATCTCAAGCTCATCGAGCCCCTCCGCGAGCTCTTCAAAGACGAAGTGCGTGAATTGGGCAAGAACCTGGGCATACCCGAAGACCTCGTCTGGCGTCACCCCTTCCCTGGCCCAGGCATCGCCATCCGTATCTTGGGTGAAGTCACGCCCGAGCAGGTTCGTATCGCACGTGAGGCCGATTTCATCTTCATTGAGGAGATCAAGGCTGCAGGTCTGTACAGGCAGATCAGTCAGGCTTTCGCAGCGCTGCTGCCCGTCAAGGCCGTGGGCGTTATGGGAGACAAGCGTGTGCACGACCAGGTCATTGCTTTGCGGGCGGTTGAGACTTCGGACTTTATGACCGCCGACTGGTACCCATTTGATGGAGCCTTCTTGAAGAAAGTCTCTCGTAGGATTGTGAATGAGGTGAACGGTGTTTGCCGGGTGGTTTATGACAGTAAGTATTGTACGCTACATGTCAAAGCTCTTCTTACTAACATGTCTCAGTTACCAGCAAGCCTCCAGGCACCATTGAGATGGAGTAGTAAATGTTGGAGAGCGAAGGGTGGACACGATCTGAATGCAAGCAATAGATACGGATCTTTAGGATACTTGGGAACGGAAAAACGAATATATGATAGACTAGACGACATGATACCCTGCACAAAGCCGCTGCGGCTTCTTAGAAAAATGAGACACGGATTCACCTCCATACTGAACCGCTGCCGGACCGAACTGCTGCCATTGCGATGATCACTTTTCCACTCGATATTAGGTAGATGTCGCTTAATTTCCCTTCAAGGTCATGCTTTTGTATTTGAAAGCAAAGTTATATCATCTTGGATGCTAAATCGTTATAATACTCTTCAAAGTCACAACTTCTTTCACGATGTTGGTGGACGGCAATCTACACGCGTGTAAGTTACTTTTTTGGGAAGCGATCGCCGAACTTCACTTTTGGATGTTTGTCAGCTTGCGTCACTACGCATGGGTTGTGCCGCCTTCCACTTGATCTCGAATACATAAAGCTCCATAGTTGTCACTGGTCTGAGCACTCGTAACACA
The DNA here is from genome assembly GCA_019202945.1 of Corynespora olivacea. NCBI lineage: Eukaryota > Fungi > Ascomycota > Dothideomycetes > Pleosporales > Corynesporascaceae > Corynespora > Corynespora olivacea. Next base: position 134,494 of record JAGQEM010000041.1, read on the forward strand.
TCAATTCTACGATCAAAGACACGGGGATCACAACAAACCCCACAGCAGCAACGACAATGACGTCCACCAAACCCTACAACACCCTGCCCTCCAATGCTTCACCCAACATCGAACCTTTCGAGATCCATGTCTCCGATGAGAAGCTTGAGCACTTCAAGACTCTGTTACACTTATCACCCATCGCAAAACCCAGCTACGAAAACCAATCCGTCAACCCCAACCAACCACAAAACCTCGGCGTAACGCGCGACTGGATAATGTCCACCAAACAATACTGGGAACAAACATACGACTGGCGCAAAGAAGAATCGTACATCAACACTTTCCCCCAATACATCGCCACAGTCCAGGATGACGACGGTCGACCTTTCAAAGTGCACTTCGCCGCTTTATTCTCCGAGAAACCGGGCGCGATTCCAGTCGTGCAGAGCCATGGATGGCCATCCACATTTGCAGAATTCTTGCCGGAATTGGAGTTGCTGAGGAAGAAATATACACCCGAGACGCTGCCGTATCACATGATCATCCCTTCGCTACCGGGTTGGTGTTTCTCGGACCCTCCGCCTTTGGATGGAGATTGGAAGTACGAAGACTCTGCACGTATCCTGCACAAGCTCATGCTCGCCCTCGGCTTCGGGGAGACAGGCTACGCAGCGCAAGGCGGAGACATTGGAGCCGGCGTGGTGCGGAACATGGCGGCCAGGTATCCGGAGTGCAAGGCGCTGCATCTGAATTTCAGTTACATCAACGATCCCGGATTCGCGCAGGAGGTGGAATCGAGCTTGACGGAGACGGAGAAGAAGGGTCTGGAGCGTTTCTACCAGTTCGGCAAAACAGATAACGCGTATGGGAAGATGCACGGCACGCGAACCGCTACAATCGGACAGGTCCTGTCCTCCTCTCCCCTCGGCCTCCTCGCATGGATAGGCGAAAAGTACCTCGAATGGATCGATCCCACGTACCCCATCGCCATCTCCACGATCCTTACCGAGGTCAGTCTTTTCTGGTTCTCCGAGTGCGCGGGTACGTCGTTGTATCCGTACCGAGAAGACTATCTCTGGGGGGTGTACCGGGGCGATTATCTGCATGGCCAGAGGCATTTGTACGTTGAGAAGAAGTTCGGGTTTTCGTATTTTCCGAAGGATATTTCGCCGATTCCTAGGCCGTGGATGGAGAGGACGGGGAGGTTGGGTTGGTTCAAGGCGCATGCGAGTGGTGGGCATTTTCCGAGCTTGGAGAGGACGGATGTATTGCTAGCGGATCTGGAGGGGTTTTTGGATGAGATGTGGGGTAGAAGTATGTGAGTTGGTTAGAGCTGGTGAGAGATGGAATTTGAGAAATGATGGTGTTTTATTGGGAGCTCAGTACTCATGTGTATTATTGTTTTTTATAATGGATGACGTTGTACTTGGACTGTGATTCAATTGAGACTGATAGGATGGATACAAAATTGTGCTCTTAAACTTTTGCCCAATACAAGAACGTCAATGTTATAGTACCTTAGGCAAGTTCAGATATCTCAGAGCAAACGGGCGAACTTTCGCGATCGTGGTTGAGCTTTTGGTGCTGCATGACCCACAGTAGTGAGTTCATCGATACGTCATCAGGTACCCGCATCATCAGAAGCCTTTTAGACGTCCTTCAGCTACTGCATATAAAAGCTGAACGCGCACGCCACCCATCGAAACTCTCACAAGAAACTAAATTTCCAACTCTTCAGCCTCTCAACAATTGCAATTCATCTTCCACCCCACCAACTTATCAAATTCCACACATCATGTCCGGAAACTCTAGCGTCGGTACCGCAGGCGTGTACGAGGCAGGCGACCAGCGCAACTACAAGGCCGGCGAGGACCCAAACCAGCCTGACCGCTTCCACGAGGGAAAAGAAAACTCTCACAAGGCTCTGGACTCGAGTGAGTCCCCACCATCCCGCTTTCCATCACATATTCTTCATCTACCCCTTCACCCCTCCCCGTACCATCTTGATGTTTCCTAAAGCGAGGCTGACGAATATACAGAGGACGAGCGCTCCATAGCCAACAAGCTCGCCCGCGAAGCGCATCGCGAAAAGGAGAACGAACGCAAAGACCCAGAGACTGAGTTGCTGCAGAAGGATGCTACGCTGCCCGCATTGGCGCATGGAAACGAGCCGTCCAAGGGAGCGAAGATCGATCAGCAATTGAGGGAAGAAGAAGAGGAGGAGCTTAGGCGGAAGGGCAAGAAATAGATGCTCTCTATAGCAGATAAAGGTCCGGAAGTTTTTTTTTTCCCCACAACGGTCGAGGGTCATGATGACGTTTGTATAGATATGATACTGGCACCATTCAGGTCGTTTGGGAGCTTCAACGCCCATGAATGCAAAACGAACAACATCATGCCATTTTCAAGTTTGTCAAAGTGATGTTGCCCAAAGGTGGATAAGAAAAGTACATGACTGCGGATCATAACCATGTACATCCAAAAGTGTGGCGCACGGGCCCATTGGTGGAGCATAACGGAGAACTTTCACCTCTGCGATCCACACCCGATCTTATCAGATTCCAAAAATTACTCGAATAGGTAGTTTCACAATCACAATGACTCGCGTCGGAAATACTCCGAGGTAAACCGACTAGCACCCCGCGCGCTCGCCATTATGTTCACCGAAGTCGCTATCTCTCCACTCGAATCCGCACAGCTCCCGGCCGGGAACCTGCGGGCTTTGAAAACCGTTCTAGTAGCCGATCTGAATTGTACATGCATCCCCTCCCACGTCCTCTCCGCTTCTTGTCGTCTCTCGCAAAAGCTCCATTCCGAAGCTCGACCACACGACCCCACATCGATCCATTCTACCAGACGCTGCAGCGACACGCCGCCACCATGTCCACCGCTTTCCGCCTCAAAGGCAAAACCGTGCTCATCACCGGAGCCAGCGCCGGCATCGGAAAATCCACGGCTTTGGAGTTCGCGAGGACACAGCCAGATGACTTGAAGCTTATTCTCACTGCGCGCCGCATCGATACATTGAAGGAGGTTGCAAAGGAGATTGCCGGGTTCGCGAAGGGGGTGAAGGTGCATCCCGTGAAGCTGGACGTGAGTAAGCCAGAGGAGATTGCAGCCTTGGTCGGAAGTTTACCGGAAGAGTTCAAGGCGGTTGATGTGTTGGTTAACAATGCGTGAGTTGGCCCGGCATCTGGATAGCATCAGATGCATGGACGAGAGAATCGCATGGGAGCTTACAAGAGGGATAGAGGGCTCGTGAAGGGCGTCGCCCAAGCCCCTGACATCCTGACCGATGATATCAATATCATGTTCGCGACAAACGTAACTGGCCTGATCAACATGACGCAAGCCATCCTCCCCATCTTCAAGACCCGCCCGGATGGCGGCCGCGGCGACATTATAAACATCGGCTCCATTGCCGGTCGCGAACCGTACCAAGGTGGCTCCATCTACTGCGCGACCAAAGCCGCCGTGCGCTCCTTCACAGACTCGCTTCGCCGCGAGCTCATCTCCACGCGTATACGCATCATTGAGATCGACCCGGGCCAAGTCGAAACGGAATTTAGCGTCGTGAGGTTTTACGGGGACAAGGAAAAGGCGAAGAAGGTGTACGAGGGCGTGGAACCGTTGACGCCGGATGATATCGCCGAGGTGGTGGTGTTTGCGGCGGGCAGGAGGGAGAATGTTGTGTTGGCGGATACGTTGATTTTCCCGAATCACCAGGTGAGTGGGTGCGTTTTGTTGGGATGGTGTGCGTGTGTGCTAATTCATTGGGGCGGTAGGCTGCGGCGACGGTTATGCATAGGAAACCGGCGCAGTAGATGGTGGATTGGGCTGACGGTGTTTAGGCTGGCACGGGCGGTGCCATGTATAAGAAGCCGGTGCAGGAGAGGGGGAAGTTATAGAGGTAGACTACCGATCATGGCTAACTGTTTACATGGGAGTATTGCTCTTGAGTTTTTCCATTGTGCTGATGTAGTGCCACAATCTTCAGTCTACAATACCTTGAAGTCACACTCCAGGATATATCACAAACTCCACACCAGAGTCTCGTCCAAAACTAGCATCAAAACAATCGAATCTAATTCTGCGGTTTGAACGCCACGGCCTTGGAAATACTATTCCAGTGCGATAGTCGCGGGCAACGACATTGTGGTCTCTCCAAAATCCAACCTCGCATCCATGTCCATGCCCATGCCCATGCTCCCCCTCTTTACCCCTCAATCCCCTTCCGCTGCAGAAGATCCTTGGCATATAACATACATAGTAGAGTCAGTATCATCCGTATACATTCTCCAAAAGTATACACCCGTAACCTGGTACCTATGGCGGAAACTACCCCAGCCAAAATCCCGCCCCTCGCCGCTAAACCTCACAGCAACGGGCTTGCAAACCTGCAGCTCGCAAACCCTGACGACATCCTCTCACGGCACAAGCGGACTCCGATAACGCTCCGCCCTGTAGGGAATGATATACCCACCATGATTGCACCCGAGGAATTTGAAAAAAAAGCTGCTGTTCAAAACTTGCACGCCTCCCTATCGTGAATCCCCAATACTCGGCCGCCGTAGAGCGCGCACGTGACGCGTGCTGAGACCCGCACACCGGGAGACTTGGTCAATGGAACATAGCCTGGCATTCCTCCGTAGTAGATGCGGGTGCCGACCAGGTTGACGAAAGCTCCATCGAGGTAGGTATCTAAATAGCTGCCTGGAAAGAAGAAGGGGAGGATTGCGGGGGACGCAGCCATCTGATTGGAGCAGCGCACAGACGATAAAAAGCTCCAATAATACAATACAATACAAACAAAGCCGAACTGCTGCACATGAACTGCACCCACCCTCATTTCCAGGCCGCCTCGCCGGAATCCCCGCGATCCAACCCACAAACCCTTCACCCCGAAACTTCGCATCGAAACGTCCCGAATATTCGTCCCGGACCATCGTCTCGTTCTATGCAGATACCGCATACCTACCTACCTGCACATCGCGCCGACCGTCCACAAACTCCCCACCACACCCACACCTACACCCACATCCACACCACAGCCGCCGAACACCTCCCTACAATGGCCCTCAACCTCTACCTGAACAGTCCGTCCTCATCCCACATCCCCCACCCCCCGAAAACTCGGCCTAACCCCTCGCACAGAAAAAGTGTGCATAATGACGCTCGACGGCCGCACCATGGTCGGCACCCTGATATCGTGCGACGGCAGCATGAACCTCGTCCTCGCCGACGCCATCGAGCGCATCATCCGCCCGCGCGAAGAGGAAATCCCCTCGGAAGAAGTCCCGCTCGGGCTGTACATTGTGCGCGGCGATAGCGTGGCGGTGTGTGGGAGGGTGGATGAGGAGGTCGATGGGAAGATTAATTGGAGTCTGGTGCATGGGGAGGTTCTGGGGGGGACGAGACATGTTTGAGGGGGTGGGGGTTTGGTTTCGGGCGTTTTTTTTTTCTCCCAAGAGATTGGGGTGGGATGGGTGTGCGATGGCCGTGTGAGGTGAGGGGGGGACACGCCGCGGCACGATGCGGACCTGGAATGGGACGATATGGATGTGGTGTGGGTGGTGGAAGAGTGAATGGCATTTCATGAGGCCAGGGAGGCCGCGATACCCGTGGAATATGCAGAATACCGATACCCAGAGTATGTAATCTCTTCACCGCACCTACACCGTACAAACCGCTGACAGGGCAGATCGCGAAGGAAGGCGACTTTTTGCTTGATCGTACAGAAGCCCAACTTTTGCCCTGTTTTCGAGAAATACATCTCTTGCTCGTTTTGCATTTCAGCGCCAACGCCTCTGCCATGATCCAGTCCGCTCCATCCCCTTTCCCGCACGCGGATTTTGGCACGTGCATTAGCTCAGCCATCCTGCAGCTTCAGGTTCCCGACCCCGTCACCTAGTTCCTTCTCACTATCCAGTTCCTTCACCCACCTCCTCATCTCTACTGCACGCTCTTTCCAAGCCCCTCCCTCACCCCCGCCATCATCTTATGATCCCCCGGGTTAGCAGCCGCCTCATACAAAAAGCTAATCGGCTCCTTACTCAACTTCATAAAGTCACCCTTGAACCCCAGATAGCTGATTCGTGTCTCTTCCTCTTCACCGTCGCTCCAGTTATCCTCGAAGAACAGCGTGAGCGAGCGCGTCGTGTTGAAAAGCGCGCGCTTGACGGGGATCTCTTGGATCTCGGTCGTTTGCGAGATGGAGAGGGTTTGCGTGGGGGGTTTCTCGGCGGCGCTGCTGAAGTCGAGCGTGTCGTCGTTGATAAAGAGTCTGAGGGTTTTGGGCGAGTGGGGCGTAGGTGATGTGCGGATCAGGACCGAGTGGAGGCGTACTTGGCCTGTGAAGCTGCAGTCGTGGTGGTGTCAGTGGTTTATCCGGTGGATTCCCGCCTTCCTGCCCGTGGGATGAGAGGGAACAGGAGTCTCACGGCACGATCATCAGTAACTGCTCATCTGCAAAGCTCTTCAACTCGGGCTGCGCATCCATCCGCTGCGTCCATGTCTTCTGGCATATTTTCCGCCCCGAACCCGGCTCCTCTTCGTTGAGGGCTTGCAACTTGCTGAAGTCGATTTGTTCGTAGAGGAGGTTCTGCAGGGCGGGGACGATGTCATCGTCGTGGTCGTGCACGTGGTTGTGTGCTTCGGCGTGCTCTTCGTCGTGGTCGTGGTGATGGTGGTCGTGGCTGTGTGACATTTTGTCGATGGTGGGGTAGGTATGGTGGGGTAGCTTTGGAGCTTGCGCTGTGGAAGTCGAGGTTGTGTCTGCACGGGATAGGTACAGTGGAGACTGGATGGAGGGATGGTTGGGATGTCGAGTCAGGTGTGGTGGTGTTTGTGGCTGGGTGATGACGCGACCGGGAGCACGCAAGTAGTACGTGAAGGTACGTGGAGCGTGGAAAGAGTTGCCGCCTAGTCAAGACAGTTGCGCATCATTTCCCGCACCGTGAGCACGTGGCCGTCCAAGAAAGAGTACTGGAGGGTTACGATACGATACGATACGATACGTTAAGAGTACATGCTGGTCAAACTGACAGCTACCTGGGTCAGCATGCCGCCATCTAATTATCACAAAGGGCCATCCCAACGCCTCGCTCTAATGCTCTATGCCCATGACCGCAACATGAACCAAAATCAAGCCAGCATGGGCTGCGAAGCCTGCTCCGCGGCCCTTTCCTTCGCCCTCCTCTGCGCCCTCGCTTTCGCCATCTGCGCCTTCTCCTCCACCGAGAATTCGGGCTGCTTGACCGGCGCATCGGGCAGCGCAACGCCGCTGATCTCTGCCTCGAGGGCTTCCATCTCATCTTCCACCTCGTCCTCGTCCTGGTTGGACATCTTGTTCGCCAGCATCTCGCTGATTTCCTGTTCCCATGGATCAGCAGACCGTCTCCCTCCTCATGCAGCGTGGCTGTTCCTACCTCCTGATAGGCCCTCGCCTCCTCGCTCTCGCCCATCAGCTTCTCCACATTCTCAATGCCCCCCATCTCCTTGTGGATCTCCTTCAGCACACTCGTACCCTGCTGCAATCCAAAAAGCACATCTTTCTGCACAAGAGCGAACTCGACGTCGTTGGTCAGCTGCTCAAGCTGCGCAAGCTGCGCGTCCGTCTTCGCGAGCAGCGACTCCTGGTACTTCTTGCGGCGGAGCGCAAGCTTGGCTTTGGGCGTGTCTCCACGCGCGAGACATTCCTTTGCGATTTCCTTCTCGCGCGAAGTCAGGACCGTGATGCGTTTCTGGTACTGGTGCAGCTTGTCGCGCTGGTTCTTCATGTCCAGGATCGCTCTGGATGCAAACGCACACGCTATTAGTGGGAGGCATGGAGGGATGGGGGACGTTGCGGTTCATGCGTACTTGTCCTGGGCTGAGATCTTGTGCGCGCTATTCGAGTTGCCCATCGTGATGTCGTCGAGAAGCTCGCCATGGGCAGAGGGTGAGCAACTGCGGTCGCGGAAGATGCCCTGTCCTCGGTCTGCCTGCATGGACGGTGCCGCGGTTGACGTCGCATACAGGGATCATCTCCCATTGGCGGGTCGTGCGCTTATCGATAAGCATCTTTCAAATTTTGTGAGCGCCGTTGGTCACACACGTGAGAGACGACCTGATGTCCAGGCACAATTCCACGTCTTACGCATTGTAGACCCCTAGAAACTCAAAATCGAGAGGATTTCCCACCGTTAAACAACGGCCAACAACAGAACATGTCACGCGGTGGCCGTGCCTCCCTGCAGCAGGGCCTTGACAAGGACGTATATCAAATCGTCCGAAAATATCTCGACAGCACGGCCGAGTCGCCCCTGAAGCTCAAGCCGCACCAAATCTACGATTACATCAAGTCGTCCAACTCTTCCCTCCGGCGTCGAGCCAAGAAGCAACTTGAGGATTCAATCGAGCGGGTACTGCTCGTGCTGCAGGAAGATGAGAGTGGCGAAGATGAAATGGCCGAGCTCGAAGAAGGCTTCGCTGATGCAGGGAACGGGGATGAGGCTGTCGCCGGGGGGAAGAGCTCGGATTTCATGAATCGGCAGATCGTCAGTGGGTGGGCGAAGGACGGCGCGAATGGGGATGGGGGTGCGCGGCAGGAAAAGAGCCGGAAGAGGGAGGGCAAGGGCGCTGATCGGGAGAGGGAAAGTAAAAGAGTGAAGCGGGCGGGGGCTTCGGAGCAGAAGATCGACACGAACCCGCCAACGGGAGTGAGCTTGGAAGATATCGGCGGTGTCGACAACGTCCTGTACCAACTCAAGGACCATCTTGTTATGCCCCTTCTCAAGCCTCAAGCCTACGTCAACCGAAAGATCCCGATTCCGCGCGGCATTCTTCTCCATGGACCTCCGGGATGCGGCAAAACCGTCATCAGCAGAGCATTTGCTGCCGCGCTCGGTGTGCCTTTTATCGAAATACTCGGCCCGTCCGTGGTGTCGGGCATGTCTGGAGAATCGGAGAAGCAAATCAGGGAGCATTTTGAGAGGGCAAAGGAGGTTGCCCCATGTCTGATGTTTATCGACGAGATTGACGTGATCGCACCCAAGCGCGACAGTGCCCAGAGTCAGATGGAGAAACGAATCGTTGCCCAGCTGTTAATCTCCATGGACAGTCTTGCCATGGAATCAAACGATGGGAAGCCCGTCATTGTTCTTGCAGCCACGAATCGCCCGGACAGCCTGGACCCCGCTTTGCGCAGAGGTGGAAGATTCGATACGGAGATCAACATGGGTGTCCCGAACGAAAGTATGCGACAGCTTATTTTGAAAGCGCTGACACGCCAGCCAAGACTGGGAACCGACGTGGATTTCGCATTGCTCGCAAAGAAGACGGCTGGGTTCGTTGGCGCGGATCTCAAGGACTTGGTCAGCAAAGCGGGAACTTGGTCAATGGATCAATATCGTGAAGCATTAGAGAGGCAGGCTGCAGAAGTCGAAGATGACAACATGGACATTGACAAGCCTGTTGGAAGCCAGCCGTCAACTGCGGTCCAGTCAATAAATCGTCTCATCAAGCGTATGCTCGACAAGGACTTGTCAGAGCCTTCAGGATTCGAGGATACCGCTATTACGATGCAGGCTTTTGAGGCCGTTCTACCTATGATTGTGCCTTCTTCAAAACGAGAAGGCTTCGCCACCGTTCCAGATACCACATGGCGAGACGTCGGTGCTCTAGAAAACATTCGCCAGGAACTCCAGATGGCTATCGTGGAACCAATCAAGAACCCGCAACGATACAAGGATGTGGGAATTACTGCCGCGACAGGTGTGCTTCTGTGGGGACCGCCTGGCTGCGGTAAAACGCTGCTCGCGAAGGCGGTGGCAGCCGAGTCGAAAGCCAACTTCATCAGTGTCAAAGGGCCAGAGTTGCTCAACAAGGTGCGTCACATTCTGTGGAATACTCATGCGAATTCTTACCACGAACCTTGGAATCACATACGAGTTTTGCGATATTTGTGTCGGTTCGGTGGTTCTGTGAAGCGCAAGCTGACATTTCATGTAGTACGTTGGTGAATCTGAGCGCGCCCTACGCCAGGTCTTCATGCGTGCCCGCTCCTCGGTGCCATGCGTAATCTTCTTTGACGAACTAGACGCCCTCGTTCCCAAGCGATCGTCCGAACTTCACGAAGCATCAGCTCGCGTCGTCAACACCCTCCTCACCGAATTGGACGGTCTTAGCAACCGCGAGGGCATCTACCTGATCGCCGCCACCAACCGCCCAGAGATGATCGACGATGCAATGCTGCGGCCAGGCCGTCTAGAAACCCTCCTCTACGTACAACTCCCCGAGCCTCAAGAACGGGTCGACATCTTGCGAGCCCAGATCCTACAGAAAGGTGGCATCATCAACTCAGACCTGGCTAGCATTGCAGCCAGGGACGAGTGCACCAATTTCAGTGGTGCGGATCTGGAAAGCTTGCTGCGCAAGGCTGGGCAGAACGCGTTGAGGCGTGGGGCTGATAAGGTGGAGGAAATGGATGTCGTCGCTGCTGCTACCAATATCAAGCCGTCGGTCGGCAATATGGAGCATTACCAGCGCCTTCGCCAGAGGTTCGAGACGAAGCTTTGGTAGATGGTATATACCGCAAGCTCCCTATCAATCCTTTAGATACGTAAAATGTACTTCAGATCAATCGAGTTCAATCCCCCATCCAGGACTCAAAATCCATCAGTCATGTCCCATCATCCACCATCTCTCACCTCCACACCCCCTTCCTATCCCCCACCCCCAACTTCGTCCCCTCGGCCGGCCCCGGCGCCGGAAAATACCCCAACATATGCGCCGTCTCCCTGGCCGTCTCCGTGTCCTCCAAAAACCGCTTGAAGGCAGGCGTCCCCCTGACCCCCCTCCCCTTATCATACCCTTCCAGCATACTCCGCATATGCTCCAACCACCGCCGGCACTCCTTGCACACCAGACCGCCTCCCGAACTCACCAGCGTGCGTTTCGTCAGCTGCGGACACGCCGACGCCGCGGCTATCAACTCGTGGTCCGGGATCCCGAAGTCGTTGCTCAGACCCCCGTTGGCGAACGACGAGGTCGAGGTCCGCGAGGTGCTGGGTACGGAGGGGCCGGAAACGGCGCGTCGGGTTTCACTGCCGCTGGTGGAGGTGTTGGAGCGTTGCAGCATGCTGGACATGCTGAAGAGTCTGCGGGTTTTTGGGCGGGCGCTGGTGGAGCGGTGTAGGTGCGTGGTGGTGGATGGGGGGAAGAATTCTGCGGGTGGGAGGAGGGGGGGTGAGGAGGGCCCGCGGGTGGCGGAGAGGGTGGTGAAGGCTGCGGCGCAGGGGGTGTAGTGGTTGTGGTAGGTCTCGGCGTAGTGGCCGCAGCCGGAGTGTTGGGTGTAGTTTTGGAAACACATCTTGGTTTCCCTCCTTTTTTTTGAGGTTTGGGTTGCTGTGAGGTGGCTTTGTGAAGTGGGTTTTTTTTTCTGCGTTGCGCTCTCTCCTGGATATGTGATATGAGAATCGGTGGTGCAAATAGTGGTTTTTTTAACGGCGTTGCCGGTGGAATTTGTTAGCGTGGATGTGTTGAGTCGGTTTGCGTGAATGCGTGGCGTAAATGCGTATGCGTGTGTGTATGTCGTGCAGCAGTGGAATATGCAGGGTACTCGATTCAACGTCGATCGCGTGAAACCACAACACTTTACTGGATGAACGTGTCAATAGTAGTGAATGGAGTCGCACATGACTTTCGACCACTTTCACGATTTTGCCGGTGATGAAGGCTTGACTGATGGAGTACGTAATCTTGTTCTGGTGACTCTTTGCGATGCCGCTCGAACCTTGGTTCTGTACAAGAAGCGGTGAAGGATCTGCGACAGGGATCAGTTTGGTCACGTGGACGCGTGTGCATATTTGCGAATCTCTCTGAGGGAATGAAATATTTGGTGTGATAATTCATGGGATCGGTTGTTTTGGGCATGTACATTTTAGTAAGGCCGCGCAAGCTAATCATCATGTTTGAAGGTCTATGGCTTATCGTCTTCATTCATCGACAAAGACCTCCAACTCTTGTCAGCTTCATAGCTTTATCCAATACGCTCTGCAATCGAACCCTGAGCGGTCTTCCAATAATGATGAACTCACAACGTCCTCATCTTTGAAGATGAAGATAAGTCGTTTCTCTTAGAATATAGTGTACTAATAAACGCCGAGAGTAATGATAGCTTATCGGCTAGCTATTATGAGACTAAATCGCCTTCGAGCATCACCTTGAGTAATACGGAAAAGGATGTCACTGATAGTATGTAGTATATACTATATATGTAACCTTACCTTCCTTGCTGATAGTCTATAGGATTGGTGGAACCCCGCCTAGAACCTTCTGTCATGAGTATAGAATATGCTTCTTACAAGAGCACTATCTTTGACTCCGAGATGAATCTTATTGAGAATTTGCACCCGGTTGTTGTTGAAGAGCTTATGAAGAGATAGCTAGACCGTTCACCGATCGAACCCATTATTGCAACCCCGTTGGAAGAGTCCTATCCGGTGCTTAAGATTGTCACGGCAGACGGTAGCCAAAATGATGGCGCTTTGGTGCGTGCGAAGCATCTTTGTAGCGCTGCCAAGAAAATGATCCGTCAAGTTGCAAGACACATGGCGTTAAAGTTCAAGGGCTTCAAGGCTATAACAATATCTGCTTAGGGGATGCTCACTAGGACTGCTATGTTCATTTGCTTTGATGTGGTGGCTTATCTAGAGTTTGTTCGGCTTGGTGAGCTTAGTATCTGATCAATTTGGTACTCGTTCTGTTATTGGTAGTTATCTTGATCTGTGGGTTCCATTATCGTCATATATGTAATTGTAGGGCGCATCATTACTTTGCCCACAGCTAATTAAAATCTACTTCTCTGAAACCCCCACCACACCACTCTTCTCAAGTTTGACCTCCACGTGATTTGTAAAATACTTGCTTGGATCGCGTACAGCTATGGCAGCCAAGATTGCGATCACGCCGAATGGTATGGACGCAAGCCATGTAATACGGAAGCCATAAGCATATGCATATCTTGCAGCTCTCACGCTTGCTTCGAACACTTCAGCAGGGACATCTTTCAGCTTCGCTGCCTGCCCAGGAACTCCAACCAACGTCAATTGTACAGCCTCTACCAACTCTTGTATAACTTTATTACTCTCGATACCTGCTGCTGTTGCTGTTCTGATGATGCGTCTATCAACTTCTTTCTTGGATGTCTGATCGAAGATTGAGGAGAATATTACGGAGCCTATGGAACCATCAACAGAACGAAATGTACCAATAAGTCCGATAGCGACACCCAGATCTCGTTGCGGGACGTTTAAAGATGCTGTGGTGTAGCAGTTCAATGTGATCCAGCCGAAAGGGAACATGGCCAGGAATTGTACCGCCATAAGCCAGTTGATATTTGTGGGTGTGATAAGAGCCGCGAGTCCGAAGAACAGCGTTTGCATGAAGACTGCGAACGTAAGCTGGTAATGGACGTGCTTAATGTAATGAACGAGCGCGGGAACGAGGCAGCCGCCAATCAATTGACCGAGACTTCAACATGTTAGCCTATGGGTCCAAGCAAGGAGCGGAAAAGATGGGTTATTCCTTTGAACTTACCCTGAAGGAATCGAATACAATCCGATCTTCATCGGATCCGCAGTGTATAAGTACAGGATAGTCTGCGCATTCAGTGCCGACGCGGCGAAGAACACCATGCCTGCAACGAAAACCAGGACGATCAACGCAGAGAATTCTCGGAAATTTCTGAAGAGATACCAAGGGAGTAAAGGGTCTGCAGGCACAAGCGCATCGTATACGAAAGCGGAGAGAAACGTCAGGAGCCCTAAAACGAGGGGCGCCCCACGAATACGTGTTGCCGCCAGAGTTCAACCCGTATAAAAAGACGACTAGTCCAACGATAAAAAGACCAGCCCCGACAAAGTCCAGCTCTTTGAACTCATGCCACTTTGTTTTTTCGTCCGGACGCGGATGACTGGGAGGGAAATACACAAGGAAAGTTCCAATAAGGGAGAACACACCGTAGCCAATGCAAAGATAGAACATGATGCGCCATGAAGCGGTACTTATCATTGCATTTGCAAGAATGGTACTGGGGACGGCCCATGTGGCGAGATTTAATTCGGTCCAGGCGAGACCGATTCCTCGATACTTATTTGGAAGAATCTCCGAGATTCCTAAGCTTTGTCAGAATCGTAGGTGGGCGCAGGAGAAGATGAATGGAAAGAGACATATGCTTACCGGCGTACGCGACCGATACAGTGCCAATTGACAGTCCCAGTATCACTTCTCCCGCGATGAGTTGATTCATCGTTTTTGCGGTACATGCAACGACGCCTCCCACAATCGTCAAAAGCTGTCCAAACAAGATAATAGGTCGCCTTCCAAAGATATCGCTCACTCTTCCTGCTACACTGAAGCCCACTGCGGCAGCCGCACCCCAGCCAGATGGAATCCAGAAGTCGATATTCGCACCACCAATCTTCTGAGAAAGCTGGACCAGAACAGGAGTAACAAGTATGAACCCAAACATGATTGGACCCGTAAAAGAGGTTCCCAAGAAGAACGCTGAGAGCACGACTGGGAGAGTAAGCTTTTGCGGCTCAGCAGGATTGTTTTCGATAGCGGTGCGGTGAGGGTCATCATAGTCTGTCTTCAGATTCAAGTCTTCATTGTGTCTGGATGTGATGTCGGCTTCGACCATTGGCTTGTATGATTCTTCGTCCCTCATTTTGATAGATGGTCTATGAGTGGATCGAAGAGTAGCAATGTCATGTACTCGAGGTAGATGCAATCAAGAAGATTTCGTATGATTCCTCATTGATTTTGAGTAAACATCCGGACATGAAGTATTTCTCGTGTGAGGCTGCTTATTCTCGTATAAGCTTTCGCCCTGCAATTGTGGGGTCTTAGTTCGTTGCTAATAAGACGGCATTTCTCTTAAGCTAGCAGGCCACCAGTGAGGGGAAATGCGGGGTAAGTATCTCCGCTGTGCCCCATCAAGAGCAAATTCAAGCAGGGGAAGCAACCGGTGCAGCAGTCACATGATAGCAATCCCGATCATGATAGCGATTCCGATCCGGCGACTCGTCTCGCCCGGACCATAGCAGAGAGAAAACGGGGGCGGAGTTTGAAGGAGGTCCGCAAACAGGAGAAAAGGATTACGCAAGCTGAAGAGGAGGAAGTTGAGGAGATCATCAACCCGTCGACGCTCACAAGCACCCAGCTCGCTGAACTTCTCGCGAAGAAAGGTGACGAACTGGCGGCGAAGGAGGCGAAACTAAGCCAGAAAGCTAAGGCTGCCATTACCAGGGCTAAGCGGTCGTTAAAGTCTCACTTCAAGGAGATAGTAAAGGATATCCCCAGGAAGAAAGCATGCATCACCACCATCTAAGACCTAGAGAAGGTCGTAGATGGCTTCTTTGCGGAGTTCGAAGGGTGCGCCTGGCTCGACCCTGAGCTCCAACTCAACTGCCAAAAATCACTACCACCACTAGCGAACGACGCAGAATCCTTGGTAGCGGGTGAACTCATGATCGACGCCGAGAAACCGGCAAATCCGATCAATCGTGACGCTCTGACACGCGATTTAGCCTATGATCTAAATGAAAGAGAACATAAATTCTACGCATAGAGAAGTATTTTCGTCTCATTCCCCAGTCATCGATCTGATTTACCGGGTCGACCTGAGTCAGTTGTTCTTGGAACCAATGTTAATGTCGACGCCAAACGCTTACGATCTTGGGATATCGGATCGCGGGTGGGGCCTTAGCCGAGACCCACTTCAAGATAATATTGACACCTGACTTGAGTTTTACCTCGGTCGACTTGACTCTAGCCTTTATAAGGTAAATTCTTTTAAAAACATTCTGAAATATTAATCCTATGCTCCAACCCTATTTAAAATTCAAAATAAAATAAAAGTTGAGAAATAATAATTACAATATACTTAGAACATACATAGAAAGTGTTTAAAATACATTGTAAAAGCTAAAATACCTCTTGAGATAAGAGTCAAATCAGCCGAGGTAAAACTCAAGTCAGGTTGACCTGCAGCCTGCCCTTTCACTGCCGAGTTTGAGGGAACCTTGGATCTTCAGAAACACCAAATACCGCAACTATTCAACAGCGCAAACCACTACATCACAAAGATGGCTATCCAGAGCTCAATAGCAGGAGAAATCTTCCAAGTACTAATATTGGCGGTGCTTGGTGCCAGTTTCTACGCCTTATGTGTCACTATCTATCGCTTATTCTTCTCTCCACTGAGCAAGATTCCAGGACCGTGGTTGACGAGAATCAGTGCTATTCCTGAAGTGAATGCGCTGAAAGAGCAGCGACGAACGGACTGGGTGAACAGCCTGTTTGTACGATACCCTGGTGCAGTGGCAGTACGTACGGGGCCTAGCTCGGTATCTTTTAACCATCCTGATGCTGTAAAGGCTATCTATGGTAATAACACGCAACTTTAAGCATACAGAGTCAGAGGGTCGGTACTGACTTTGTATCCAGGTCATGGGAAGACAGAAGATGGCTTCGGAAAATCGAGTTGGTATGACTCTTTCTCAACGACCGGAGAGTCACTTTTCTCCACACGGTCTAAGAAACGACATGCGATGAAGCGCAGAATGGTTGCGCATGGCTTCAGTGCGCAAAGCCTGCAGGCCTTCGAACCATACGTGGACCTTACCATGAATAGATTCATGAAACAGATGGACCGCTTCGCTCAATCGCAGGAGCCATTTGATATTTACTTTTGGTTTGAATTATTCACTATGGACATCATGGGCGAACTCGCACTCGGTGGCAACTTCGGAGTGCTAGAAGCTGGGAAGCCGGCGCGCTACAGTACACTTGTTGAGCAATCACAACGCTTTGGCAATCTGAGTGGTATCTTACCGTTTGGAAAGTGGAGTGTCAAGGTTCTGAGCTGGGTACCACTACCGTACGTGCAAAAACTGTGGAAGGCACGAGTAGAGTATCTTGAGTACGCAAGGCAGGCATTGGAGAAGCGATTCCAAGACGATAGACAGCAGGTATTACCGAGCGGTAAGCCAAGACAGGATATCATGCAGAGGTTTATTGAGGCGAGGGACCCGGAAACGGGCAAGGGAATGGGCTTTGATGAACTGAGGGCAGAAACATCATCGCTGATGTGAGCATCGCCATCGTTGCACATTACTTTGGGTTCGAAGAACTAATCTCATTTATTAGGGTTGCTGGTGCCAGCACCGGAAGTGTGACTATGAACTGGATGATATACTATCTCAGCAAAAATCCGCAAATCAAATCACGCATAACAAAAGATCTAGACGAGATGTTTCTGGAGAGCCATGGCGGCGTCGCCCCATTGCCCTATACCCGCCTCAACAATATCCGCCTCCTAGAACACGCTGAGCTGGAATGTCTCCGTCTTCATCCACCGATCGGCTACGCAATGCCTCGCGATACTCCTCCAAATGGTGCCGTCATCTGCGATGTGTATATCCCTGGCGGTATTGCTGTCGGTGTTCCTGCGCTGACAATTGGTCGCAATCCTTCCGTCTATTCATCTCCTGACAATTGGAATCCTGATCGATGGGCAGATCCAAACGCTGATCTTGCGACGATGAAAACGTGTTTCCTTGGCTTTGGGTACGGAAGCCGCCAGTGCATTGGCCGAAATGTGGCGAATCAGTTTGTCATAAAGATGATAGCAACGTTGCTGCTCAGGTATGAGATTGAGATTGAGGATAAGGACTTGGTGTTGGGAACGAAGGAGTTCACGATCCTGAAGCCCGATAGGAGGTACAACGTGATTTTGAAACCGAGGACTTTGGCGGAGAAGATGTAGATGGCTTTACGCCAAAGGTTTGCTTAGCGCCGACGCAGATAGTGGATGGCTGCTAAGGTCAGAGTCGCTGCGGCAATACCGATACCGATCGTTTTTGTGGTTGATGGTGCGAGCGCTGCAAACGTCCATTCCGTAATCTTCTTAGTGTAGTATGGTGACTCCTCATTCTCAGGGAGGGATGGCGACTCCTCATTCTCGGTATAGGATGGCAAATCCTTGTTTTTGATGTAGAAAGGAGTCTCCTTATTCTTGATGTAGGAGGTCGAGTCCTTGTTCTTGATGTAGGAAGCCGAGTCCTCATTTTCAGTCTCCTCAATCTTGGTGTAGGACGGTGACTCCTCATTCTGAGTGCAGGAAGGCGACTCGCCGTTCTCGGCGTAGAATGGCGATTCCTCGTTGAATGATGAAAGGCTATTAGTCGTGGGGGTAACGTTCTGAACTGCATTGACTCCAGAAACTGTGCCAAGGTCACAGTCAACAACTTGATCAGGAGCATTTCCATTGGTGGCTGTCTCAGACCCATCTTTTGAATGCCCAAAATCGGGAATGCTTGTAGCAATTTGGGTTTCGATATGCGCGTTCTCATCCATCTGAGACTCTGCTGGTAATGAATTGCGTTTGTGTTCGTCTTTGTTGGTCTCATGAGGCTTCCCCACGAGCTCAGGTCGGTTGCCAAAAGACCCAGACTCAAGTTCGAGCGTCGTGTTGTGTGTGTCGGTCATAGTGACTGCGTCTTTGGAAGGGCTTGAAGCCATCTGAACAAATTCCTCTGTCTCGTTCATGTTTGTTGATGTACACAGGTCAGCTTCCTCATTGTGCACATTGTGTGCATCGTGTAAGGTGATGAGCTGGATTGTGTTCTGGTTGATTGTAGTGTCCATTGTGTAGAGAGGCGAAAGTGTCGGTGATATGACTGACTTTAGAGTGCAGTCCTCGGCATTGGTCTCGTCAGTAGGCGCGGCGTAGACTGTATCAAGCATCTCCGGAGCATCGTGCTCATTGGGGAGAAGGGAACATTCAGAGAGATCAACAAACATGTCTTTTGGAATGTCAAGATCTTGCTTGACGGATGTCTCGTCGAATGTCCATAGCAAATCTGGCGAGTTGATAGGTGTCGAAACAAGCTCAACTTCCTCTTCGGAAACAACGTCAACCTCAAGCTGCGGGACGATTTCTCCTGTCTGGGTATCCTGCGCCTCTTCAACAGCGACCATTGCCTCAGGCGTCCAGGCTTGGCGTAAAGGAGTCGGTTTTACCATGACCATACTGCTCTTGGTGAACCTAAGGCCAAATCGAAGGAGGCAGGAAACTTTGTGGTCGCGCCAATTTCTATAGTAGTTGACCCTCGTCTCTGGATAGAATCCAAACTCGTCAAAGCTGAACCCCCCATACGCCGGCATATCCACCGTATACTGGCTGTTGTATTGACGGAAGTGGACGGTTGGGCGGCAGGGCCAGTTCTGGGGATCGGGCGAGCTGAGGTTGTACATGGGTTGTGAAATTTCGTTGTCATTCGTATCTTGGCCGCAAGTGATCTGCTCGTCCAGTGCAGTTTGGGGGCCGTCAAGATGTTCGGTCGACATGACTTGCAGGTAATCAGGCTGTTGGTTCGGTTCAGTTTGCGGGCCGTCAAGATGTTCGTTCGAAATGACTGGCAGATAATCAGGCTGCTCGTTCGGTGCAGTTTGCGGGTGGTCAAGCTGCTTGACTGCGACAGGTTCGCTAATATTGCCAGCCATCTGGCTCTTCCAGCCGTCTAGGTCGAAGTCGTCGTCTTCATCGTCAGCCCAGCTGGAGCTAGAGTTCGGTTTGTACATGCTACTGCCGAGGGAGTTCGCCATGGGCTTGCCCAATGTGGGCGCCATCTGCGCCTTCCATTCTTCAACGTCGAAGTCGTCATCATCAGCCCAACTGAAGCCGATGGTGGGGTAATGCATGGTGTTGGACATTTTGTGAGGTGAGATCGTAATAAGAAGGGTTGCGTGAGGTTGCAGTCTTTGGATTCAAAGTTGCGCAAAGTTGGGTGAGGGAGAGGTATTGTTACTGCTCTGGAGGTTTAAATAAAGTGCTCGAGGGCACAACAACTGTGCACGGCCCATTTGCTCGAGGTGCCAAGTGGGGGAAATGCGGGTCACGTGTTAGTTTGATGACAGGTTGCAAACGAACGACAAACAGTTCACTCCCTTGAAGAATATATTAAACTGCCATATCCTGCATCAGGAGAAGCATTTCGTAGCTATATAAGTTATTCAATTTGCTTCTAGCGCTACTTTGACTATATCTCTCTGCCACTTGCTCCTTTTCCGCTGAGTCATCCAATACATGTTAAACATTGAGCACTCATATAGCGTCGCGGAACTCTCAAGGCGTGAAGTTCCCCTAAAGGCAATTTTATAAGGCAGCATCGGACACGAAGCCCAATAAAGTGTGAGAACTACGCAGTCTTTCCTTTCCTTGCCTAAGCGATTGCATATAGAGTTTCCGCGAGATTCGGGGTGAAGCCCGCACGGTGCGCCAACTAGCTCTAAACAAACGCTCTTTTTTCTACGGCACACCAGTATAAATTTCGCCGCAAGACCTGCGTGGGGTGGGCACACCTTTCAATTTCCAACTCGCGCACATACACCTCGAACACCCACACCCTCGACTCGGAATTTCCAACCACAACCACAAAGGCAACCCAAAAAATTCTTACTTCTGATGTCGAGGTCATGGATCTTCTCGATGCACAAAATCCGTCTTACGACCCCTCGCACGAGACGCACGATACAGAATTGTCTTCACAAGTACGGCGGCTCATTTCTTGAAGCCTTTGATTCTTGAAGAAGCAATGCTAATGAGTTTGCATAGGAAATTCCACCGCAGCCCACCGATGACGACCCGACATTTCTCTGCCCCGCATGCAATGTCGAATTCCCAACGGTACTTGAGTGGTGGGGTTACGAAGATCCCCAAGATACCTTTTTTGACCACGTCAAAGACTGCTTAAAGGGTCAAAATCACGCGGGAAGCTGTTCATCATGTAAGGCAGCGCTACCTTTTCATGGAACCCGGCCTGCTCTCCTTTCCGTTCTTCACGTTGTTGATGGCTGCGACTCTCCAATCTACGGCACCAAAGCAATCGATAGCATGTCGAAAGTAGGAAAACATCCCACTATGCGCTTTTCGTTTCTCTGGCTGCTGCCACCCCCAGATATAAAGCTCAGCCAACTGAGAGACGAGATTCAGGGGATAGACTTTGGGAAGCATTGTCCGCTCTGCGGTACATTCGTCAATGGAATGGATGTCAAGACGCGGGTTGATCATTTTAATCACTGCTGGGCACAACTCGCTCAGAAGTTCGTCGATTGTCCGCGGAGTAAACTCGAGGAGAGTGAGCGCGCGAAAACTCCAACGCCACCCTCACCGCTACCTTGTATGCCGGCCGATACAGCCGATACAGTCGAAATAGTTCCCGTTCTTGAGTCTTCGCAGACATCATGCCCCTTCTGTAACCATGATCTCTCGACCTGCTCCGAAGTGGAAGCCCTCCATCACTGCCTCCTCTGCTTCCGCAACCAGCCAGATGAAGACTGTCCTATCTGCTCCACCGAGCTTGACAGTGACAATTCCCGCTCAGGGACAGGGCTAGTAGATAGCATGTGGCACATGAAGAACTGTCAGGAGGGTAACCCTGGCAGCTCGAGCGTGACCCAGAGGGCTGACTTCAACACGCTGTACGAGGCATGGCTTGGGCGGATGCAAGTACCTGAGAGGTTTCACGAGAGGTACGAAGGCCTTAATGTGAATGGCAGAAAAGCACGGGCACGGTATAGTCAGAAGTTGGAAAAGAAGCGTGAGAATGAGGGAGTGTACAGAGTGGGTGATTCACAGCTGGAGGAGGTCATAATGATGGAGAATGTGGAGGATAAATTGGAGGATGATAACTCTATTATGAATCTAGATAACCCAGATTTTGAAATGTTTTAAGTCATAGCTGATTCAAGTCATGTAGCCCCGTGCACTGGATAGCTGTTGTCATATCTCTCTAAACATGAAAACATAGATGCTATAGTCAACAAATGTTAATGAATGCAATAGACTGAATAGGCTATGAATACTTAGGTCGGAAATCAATTTCTCGAGGACTGGCGCAACGCCGTACAAACCCGGTCCAAACTTCCGGACGCCAAAGTCCACTTCGTCTTGACGCCTCAATCAAAACCAAGACTAGATGTGCAAAGATCTTGGACTTTCTTCCAAGAACCGTTCCGCGTCATCCGGTTAGGACCCAAGAGCGTTGACCCCACCGCTAGGTACGAGCAACTGGAGCGAATTCCGTCCGACTCACCTATGCGATCTTAAAGGAGTTATATCTAACCATTAGCAGAAGTTAATGTCTACTAATACCAATATAGCTGCTCACACTACTATTGACTTTCTGTAAACCAGCGCGCAAATGCTTCATCTCCACGGCACGCTTGGAAAACCATTGGAAATCAACTACCAAGTTTATTGAAAGCTGGTAGCGAAACACGTTTTACATAAAGCAAGCAAACGCCCCTCAAGCAAACGCCCTTCCACTCCACTCCCTCCAAACCCTCCCCTACCACCAACTCAATTGTACTATATATATACAATTAAACGTACCACTATCATATCAGCTCAAAGAGTAATGGTCCAGTGAAATAGCGCAACACTGGTGGTAGATTCCTTACAATGACTTGAGTTCGATCCGCGTTAGCAGATAAATAAAAATCTGCGCCCACAAATCAAAAATCAACCTGAGAAAAAATCTCTCCGGGTTGTTCTGGGGGCTGGGAGAAAAATTCTCTGAACAGACCAGTTTTT